>JADWOT020000010.1:6783888-6832827 GCA_036345935.2 Taenia hydatigena
GTCTCGGTCCTCCTTTTCTAGCAGTCACAGACACTGCAGAAGGTCGAGAGGGTCGAAGAGTAGCTCCAATCGACTGCGCGAACTTGAGACAATGGGGAGGCACTAAGCTACTTCTGCCACGATTGATTACATTTCCGTTGCGGTGCAGACTTGAAGTGGAGAGAGGCTGCAGGAAACCTCCTTGTGTTGAGCCCTACAATAGCGTGGAAAAGATGTCACTGTCTAAAAGTATATTTGATTAGTCAGCCAAGATGAGTTGTCAATTTTCCCTTACAATGTTACAGTTTTATGAAAAGACCCAACTCAGAGATGGGTAGGCCCATGAAATATTCTGAGGTAAATACCTCGGTCAAAGATGGACGGATTTAAAATAGATGGTTGAGTTGTCAATGTGAGTTATTGAACTGTAGGCAACGCCACAACCGGTGAATGTATTCGTATCAGACAAACATTGGCAATAGAAAGAAGTAAGTAAGTGAGTCGGTTGATGAATTTGAGAACCCTGTAAGCAGTATAGAAAAAACTAATTAATGTAGCGGAAGAGAATTTGTGAAACAAAGATTAATACTTAATTAACGACAGGCTTCAAAAAAGTTGACGTTGAGGGATTCATTAACCAGTAACCGCCCTTTTATTTTAGCATTCTAATTTCACTAACAGACCTAATTAGCCGACTACTGACCGGATGAAATGAAAAAGGGAGGACAATTGGGCTCAAGCGTCTGGACAACGATCGCACAACGAAAGCAATTGTGCTTACGAAACAACTGATGCCAATACCAACCAAAGAACAACAAAAACATTCTACATCTCTGTCCCATGGACAGAAAAATAGAAGGCTAAGTCGAAAATGATAAGATCCAATGATTGGTAGATCAAGTATGGATAGCAGGATTAGAAAGCGATGAACGCATCATAAAGGAACGAAGGGATGATGTGCTAGAAATTATTAAGATTGAGCGGGTCAATGTTCCGGAATTAAGTAGTTGATGGAATCTATACTAATGAGTGCCTTAGGGGCAGCTAGATCCGGAAAAGATCTTTGGGAATAGCAGAATGGATGGTTGACGGATGAACAAAGAGTGAGGAATAGATGAACGAATGAATTCAGACCGTGCACAACTGCGGCAACTAAACAACAAATATCAGGCGCCGTGCCTGAAAATAAGATCATTTCAAGATATTCTTATAACTCATTCTGTGAGCAAGGCTTTTCAAGATCAGAGTCAATTACATGCACCAATCCCTAAATGCTACTAAAACAGTGAGATTACACCCCCTCAGTAGACATCTTAAACGCTACTTTCTAGTAGAGAACACTGCAAAATTCAAACAGTCTTATAAAATATGCCAGAAAAAAACTGAGAATGGCAGACACAATTCAAGCTGTCAATTTCAACTTGCCTCACGGTTTGAATTCTGATAGCTGCGAAAAACAACTTCAGCAGAGGAATCATTCCGACCGCCATTCCGCGGACACTGAAAAAAAGGATCGAGAAGTCGTACAGTCAGCAATTAATCACTTCAGGTGTGGTCTCAACTCACCAAAACGTTACGAGGCTTCTTCCGCAATTCTCTGCCACCCCTAATAGGCTGCTTCACACTACTGGCAATAAGTATCGCTTCCACAACAGCAGCGCCACTCAATTGGAACTGCAAAACATGGCGAAGCGAAGTAGCCACGGACGCCTTTTTGCTCAGATTCGAAGGCAAAGGACCCGGTTTCGGTGTCCAAATCACTCGCAAAAGGCAGTCACCATGAGCATCCAAATGGACATATTGGCAAGAAATGAGACTGATTGGGGAGGCAGAGGTGTCTACGAGAGCTTGAGTCTCTGGATCTGGTAGATTTTCGAAATCCTCCTTGGTTGTGAGTAGCCAGGAGAGGGTAAATTCATCACTAGTTGGGTAGCGCTTACAGTGAACCTAGAAAGGAGCGCATAAATACACTGAAAAAAACAAGCTAGTCGAATGAAGTGTGGAAATGAAAGGTACCTACGGTTATGGGTGCAGGTTTGGGATTACGAAGACGCAAGTAACGAGTAGATGGTAAGCCAACGCTTAAGGAGTCGCCGAAATCGACGACTGCACGTTTAGAAAAGGGGGCAAGATTAAGATTCTCCGAGACTGTCACGAGATTCGAAGGAGGGGAAAAACGCAGAAATTTCGGTGGAACCAAAGGCTTAAATGGAAAAAAGTTGCACCGAATAAATACAGGAAAATTGATAGAGTGAAACGGACGCAAACTTACTTCATCTACATCCTCATCGCGCTCGGTAGCGTAAGAGGGACGCAAGGGTTGCGGCTTTTGCCACCGCTTTCGAGACTACAAATATATTCGGAACAAATAAATGAGCCACAGTACACTTAAAAGTAGGTGAAATCCAGTGTCATAAACATACGAATTACACAACTTCACACATACCCTACGGCCAGTACTATCGCCATGCAAAACTACGGCCAAATTTCCTACTCTGAATCACAGCAATCACAATCAAAGCAAAGTAGCTAAGCAAAGAAGCAAAGAATACACGTTACAGACGCAACAAGCACGAATTCAACTACCATAGCTTCGAATCCAAAATTGCCGCAAATGAAGTATTCAATCTTATTTCAAGGAAACGTAAGATCAAACTACTTAAACAAATTGGTAGCATTTGCAAAATCGTTAGGCATAACTCAAAGATAAGTTTTGTGGGCACTTTAGCCTTCTGTGTATCTTTTTTGCCGCTCGAAAAAGACAGGTGAAAGGGTAATGGTTAAATTTTTTAAGTTATAGCCTGCACTCAGTTTCCTTCTAAAACAGATTAATTTTATCGACTCACAAGTTGCTAGTTTTGATTACTGCGATTACTTTTAATGTCTATAATAGCACTATGGTTGTAGAGGACCCCTCCTCTCTCCTCCTACCGCCCTTGTTATTAGAAGTCTGAATACGTCCCGACATCTTTATTGTGGGTAAGAGGGAAGGTACAGCGGGATCTTGTAGGAGAGTTCAGGATAGGGGTTTAGTCGCAATCCTTAAAGTCACCACGCCGCCCCGCAACCAGGTTCTAGCTTGTCGTCCCGCCTCTCTGACCTACAAAGCACATTTAAAAGCATAAGTATTACAAAGGGGGCTTGCGGACTCGATTATTTTCACATTTCAGATGCATTACCTTGATGCGATGCGTAGATTGCGTTAATTAAGACTTTTCTATAGGATTTAAGGGAACTCACGACTTTAGGACTGTATTTTCTCGGGGCATATCTTTTGGATCATCACGGTGTCCACCATCTCTTCTCCGAATCGGCAATGCATACTCAGTATAAGCGCTGTCTTCTTTTGACTTCACATAGGTCTTGAGACGCTTCATTGCCACACTGTAGAACTAAGTTAGCAGAATAATTAACCGATTGCCGCTATAATGTCTGCCGAACGCTCTGCAAGCTGTGCGAAGATGTAAAATACCGGGCCAACAATTGAAAACTTATATTAGCATAGCTGTTTACTTCACCACGGCAACATTTTCAAAGAAGTGCCAAATTTTAGCCCTGTGAATGTGCCAATATTCACTATTATTATCGCCTTTGGATAGCAAACGCATTCGTGTTACAATGTACTTCGTGGTGGAATCAGACTAGTTTGCTTTGGTGAGCATAGACACCTAAGGCCCGGTCACCGACGGCCCCGCTTGGTGTCTGGGTCAACATTGCGTCCATTTAGAAATCCAGCAAAAACCAGATGCTTTGCATGGTATCTCAAAATACCAACTCTCTGCGGACTTCAAAAGGGAGTACCACTTCTAAATATGTGACAAAAGCGGCTCTATCGTTTCTAACGTATCCGATGCTCCACGTAAATTTGGAAATGCAATTCTAGTGAAGACGCGACAGTTTTGCTCCACCACGTAGTGGACAAGCAATGCTCTCCATTAAAGTCCGCACAAACGTGTCAATCTTCGAAACCGACTGCAAGGTGACAGGTGAAAAAGTGCGCACCAAGTTAAATGGGGCCTGAATTTTATCCGACCGGGGAGACAACCTAGTCAATATGATCACAAAGCCAATCAACCACACACATCCGAGTAAGAAGGAATTTGTAGCAAGAACTACAGGGAGTGTTCTATTTGGAGTGCTTCTTTGGCTTACTTTGCATATCCTGTGACACCGATGAGAAACGTCTTGAGGAGGAGGGGACTATCGATATCCAGGGCTGTCAGGTGAGGTCATTTGGCATCTGGCCTCGCTTCTCGCCTCACGTGACCTTGAAGTCACAGTTTGTGAACACTCTTACATAAACGCATTTCCCGCTTACAGTTAGTCAACTGTTCTCTTCACCAATTGTGGTCTTAAGACAAAAAATTCGATTTACTTCTTTTTCTTCTATGCCACAAAAACACACAGAGAGAGTGTGCCAATTAATGCATGACGCCTGCATGGTAAGAAGATGAGTGGGATTTATCGAGGAAACAGTGAACGTAAAGCATCGGAATGAAACTAAACAATTGCTAAAGTAAAAAATAAGCACCACATAAATTGATTGAAATAACTGCAGTTGGGTCGCTCTAATACCACGATGATGACGACGCAGCAACCAGACAGAATGTAGTGACACAGTACGGTTGTAAAGCGGCAGAATCGCATTCTCTTCACATTACGACTAATAAGTTCCTTGGCAACTGACAAATGTCCCCTTCCTCTGCATGGGTTCACTATCAGTGTGAAAAACATTCCATCGCCACCTCTTCCTTATTCGGCCGCCGCCGCCATAACCCAAACCAAGCCCCGGCCCTACTACCACTACCGCTAAATGTGACAACCTGTGGGCCATCTATTTGACAAAATGGCATCTACCGAGCATCATATCAGTAGTATTTACATCCCACCTCAAGATTCAAATGTCCAAATAGTCAGGGTGATGCGCGGAATGACATATTTTTCAGTGTATTTGTCCACCTCCACCTCCCGCCCCCTTCATTTTCTCTATCCTCTCATTAACAGACAGCTAAACACTCTACACACGACAAAACTAGACTCAACACCTCACCTTTCGACCAACTTAACACTATAGTCATGTGGCCACATCACAAAGTAACGCAGCAAACACCACCCAACTTGCAGTGAATCCCTACCAAAAGCAACGCAATCGCCTAAATAACCACGCTAACTACAGCTAGTTCTTCTCACCAATCACAAAAATCACAACATCCAACTGTCCGTCATCAACTTTATTGCTTTAAATGCGAAAAGCGTTCTTGCTAGCCACCATTTGTTGGTGGTGGTGGTATGGCACACATGCCGCGCGTACATCTGCTACGTAACAAAGAGAATTGTCCCAATAAGAAATGTTGCAAGCGCATCCTCAAAAGGCTCAAGCAATTCGCAGAAATGCAAATGCATCGATAAATACCACTTTCCTGAAGGAGAATGAATAAATCAATCCATTCTGTGCATAAAAGTACCACAACAACATCGCAAATAGACACACAAAGCAACTCATGTATATGCGCCAAACCTACCTTTAACTTTGGGAGCTCTTCTGCATTTATTGTAATGGTGTCAAATCGGCAGTTCTTCGAGCACATTCATTCATACTTCCATTCATTCACTATCCCTGTTCTGAGTCAGGAAAGAACAATCACTCATTCATTCGCGATAGCTGGTTCTCAATCATTGGTACAACTACCAAACTTAAGGAGAAGGGAGACATAATCACACAACACGCAGCAGAATGCACAAGTCCGTCATTCATTTACAACCTTAAACGACCTTAGTGCCGTAGTTCATTGAATTATAAAAGGTCGCTGAAAACCCATCAACTCTGAAAGAAGGTGCACTAAATCTCTACCTGTAATTCGCGTTTAATCGTTTGGAATGTCATGATTTTTGCAAAACACATGAATAAAGTTAGTTACAATGTACGACTAAGTGGCAAAATCAAAGCGCAAGTTGGTGTTCGAATTACTTTTGCTTTTTGTTGACGAACCTAACGATATCGATACTTTGCTTTTTTAGGTAAACAAGATTTTTTGCCAACTTCCTCGTTAATGCACGATTTGTAAATTGTCTTAACTGTGCATCAGTCATTAAAATTTTGCGCAAATGCTAAAAATGTTAGCAGTGGTAGTAAATATTGTTTGGCAAAAAATACATAAAAATCAAAAGTTTGTTTGGTTTACTGGACAAACTTTAAAGTGATTGGTCAGATTTGTACGTAGCCCGCGTAATTGCTGCGCATTTTTGGTGTCCATGGTTTCAGATTCATAAGCCCTTATTTGCTGTCAAGTGGTGAAAATGTGGTAAGAATTTGGTACATTTTTAAAGTTTTAGTTGGTTAGATGTTATTGGGTTCTATAAACATCGATTTACTCGCTCTATACACGTAGTTGCTAGAGTAAACGCAAAGGCCTCTTAATGTGACTACTAAGGCGATTACTTTTCACATGCAAGGTCTCCTCGCGTGCGTTTTTTGTTGTATAACAATAAGTTGCGACTGTTTTGGCAGTTTGTGAGGCTGTTTGATCCTTTGATGATGTTGGAATTTGATTAATGAGGCGTAATTTTGGTGGGAGGGGTTATAACCTTACCAGGTGCTTGGCAATTGCTTGCTTGGTGATTTCTTGTCATGAAACATCCATTATATATATGTGTATGCATTTATGCCCTTGTTTCCTTGATCAGTTTATGTGTTAGGCCAACCGTTTCGGAAATAGCTGCAGTTGCTGCCAAGACTTTTTGTTTTCCATTTGCGCTGCCTGACGCGTTGGTTTTTTTTACTACACAATGCTTCTTGCGATTAGGTGATATTGTTTTGGCTGTTTTCAAGTGGTTATATATTTTAGTAAGAAGGATTTTTGCTTAATGCGGTCTAATTTGATGAAGGCACTTGTGAGAGTGGTAAAGTGGACGCAAAATCCGCATAATGTGACTGTGAGGACGTTTTGTTTTCCAACTGCGGTGCTTTCTCACGTCCGCCTTTTTGCTGTACGATGCTTTAAGCGATAAGTTAAGATTGTTTAGGCAATCTGTAATTGGTTTGCTTTCTAATGACGGTGGGTTTTATTGAGAGGAGTTTCATCGTTGCGAAGTATGTGGCAACTACTCATTATTTTATTGCTAATAAGTAATCTTCGTATTTATAAATCTTATTACCCATTTTATTTGTTTTTTTTTCATGCTAGAATAGACGTTGATAAATTGGAGCGCTATAGTCCAGAGCTCATCGGTGGGATTTGCGGCATATTTTGCTTCCGAAGTTACGGAAATGTAATTGCTGTGGGAGGGTGGCATTTAATTTATTGCTAGCTGTAGAGGTGATGAGTAGTGGTGCATCATCTCATAGGATGTAAGCAAATGTTTGGGTCTCCACCTTTGAGTACGTTGAGGGCGAATTATTGAAGGAGTATGGTGCTGCTGCCACTACTACTTGTGCGGTTTGTTTTTTGAGAATGAGAATGGATTAAAAAGGGTTAAGTAGGTGGGTGTGAAGAAAATGAATTGGGAAGGACGGCGTGGGGGCATCTTGGCTGGAGAGCTAAAACAATTTTTATTTTTCTCGATGAGTAATTACTGTGGTTGGGGTCTGCTTGGTGTCCAATACCGCTGCGGTGGGTTTGCGGTGGTGTTTCGTGTTTTGATCGGGGCTAGGTGTGTGGTTTGCTCTTAGAAAGATGGGAGGAATGCGCTTTCGCTGTTGGAATATTTGGAGGGTGGGGCGGATAGGGGTACGTCACGGCACATTGATGGTTGGTGGACGCGGCTAAATCGATTTAAGTGGTGCCTTAACTTTTCTATGCTTAGATTCCTCTGCTGGGCTCTGCTTATGCCGGCGGTGTTTGTGTCGCTGCTGCTTCTGCGTATGCGTAGATGTCACCGACGGGGACATTCATTCATCCAGCGACTCCTGTCGCAACATCAGTCATTGGCCCTTTGGGGCTGTTTAACCCGGCAAGAGGTCAATCTTGATTTTCTCTATCAGAACTTAGTAGGATTTGCGGTTGAACTAATAAGTAAAAAGGTTTAAGCGCATTTAAAGGTGTACGTTTTGTCCTCGCCAACTGTAATTATGGCGCGAACGCTGGTTTCCCACCATGGCGAAAGCCTAACTTGGCATTTGAAAAGACTGTCGCCTTCACTTGAAGAAGTCGTGAGATTATGACATGTGACGCTGTGGTGCTATCCAGGGCGAGTGAATAAGTTATTCCCAACAGTAAGGGATGATGTTTTGAAATTTGCATATTTCATAGTCGTCCGTGAATACTGCTCCAGCGGCTGGTGCAGTATAATTGAGGAAATTGTGACTAGGGTAGTGAATGAGACAAATTTTTTAGTAGTAATGTGTGTGAACAAGGTGGCTGTGGTTAAAAACAAGTGGATTAACTGTAGAAAAATGGCCAAAATTATGCGAAGGTGGTGGAGCGGAAATGTCAATCATGGATTAATATTTTTTGTTCGTTTATGCCGCCTTACATTTGGTGGTAGTAGTGATAGTGGGGCGTACGTTTGGTTGGAATCATCCCCCCTTTTCGGCATTGGGAAGATGTGGAAGTGAATGGAAAATATTAATATGTTTGGAGTGATGAAAATCGCGTCTTTTGCACTTGTAGCGAGCCAAGCGGCACCATTGTGTGGTGGAGTAGCCTCGTGGACACATTGAGGTGAATGCTGGGATCAGTTTTGCGCCCGTATCGGCGGTGGTGCCGGCGGTCCCGTCTCAATGATCTATGGCTTCAATAGGCGACCCTGGGGCGCTGTTTAGCGACTCATCCGTTTACCCACCAGCCCATGCTCTGTCAGGTGTCGTGGAAGACATTGGATGTTTGGAAGAGATGGTTGAGTGTACCTTCTCGTCTGTACACAAAACGACACGTGAATTTGTACCACTGCTCTGTCTTCCTCGCCTTTCTTCCGCCATTGCTACTGCCGCTGCTCCTTATAGTAGTACGAATATTTTCGCTATTATTATTGCTGCTACTATCAGTAAAACTGAATTATTGCAGCCGTTTCGCTGATAACCATGTTAGGCGATCTACTTTCGAGTCAGTAAGATTTTGCACGGTTCTTTTATTGCAAATTTTATTAGACCTAGTCGTCCACTCTAAACGCCTTTGTTGCACACTGGGTGATGTCGGTACGAGGTTCCTTCTAGACATTGGTGAAAGGCATTGCTTTCTTTGTGCGAAGTGAATTGCTGCGGTACGCTGTAACTGTGGAGTTAATTTCTAACAATGCTATTAGTCACTAGGACCAAGATGCAAGTTTTCTCTAACTCTGTGGAAGGGTTGGGAGGCCAATAGAACCTGGAGTGTGGGACGGGGGGAGCTGAATCACGCAAAACTACAACGGTGCATAAAACACCGCATAGGGTTTGTGCCGCATGTTACTCATTTCATTTCAGTAAGTGTTTTCTAGTGAGGAATTATGAAGCATGGAGGTGTCGGGACTGCAGGGTGGGAATGTCTTTTTTAAGGCAAAGAAGGTAACACTTGACTGTGACTGGAAATCTTTCCTTTGGGAAGAACTTTTGCACGCTACTGGCAAGGAGTCAGCGGCCATGCGATTAGCCCACATCGAAGCCTAACTGGTGCACGAAAACCGCGATTGTTTGCATATACTGAGGAAGTCCCTGTTCTAATGTTGTTTAATTGCGTTCGCTTCCATTTATTTAATAGTACAATTCAGAGTCTGAGATGCTTCCAACATTGGTGATTCAGCTGATGGGTTTGTGTCGACACTGCGGTGTCTATCATCGCCTTTCAGTCTCCATAACATCACAGTCGCCGTGGGTGATATCGACGTGTACTATCAGAAAATGTTTAATTTTCTCAAGCTTTTACTGCAGGTGTTTGTAGCTCAAACATTATGATCGGCGCAGTTTAGATGTCAAAATTCTCATTATGAATGGAACCTTTCAATCCATCATCAAGTTGGGTACATCTATCCTAATTTCGATGGTTCTTGCGTAGATAACTCTTATCTACCGTTAGCTATGTCCTTAGAAGCTAAATATTTACTTGAAGAGAGTCTTGAATGCATACGCTGCATTTGAAGGTGTTAATGTGTTTGAGTCTTGTGCCAGGATTTGTTTCAGCAGCAAAGCAGGGCACTAACCCAGCGCTTTCAAAACGGCTGAATTAATCTTCACGTCAAACCAAGGATCTCGTAAGTAAGCGTTTATTTGTTAAGTCAATCTAAAACATTTTTAAGTACGAGGTTTGGCATAAAAAGCTATCAAGCAACGAAAAAAATGCATGTCACATATATGTGACGCTGGACTGGGGGTATGAAAATTGTTTTTTGTATGCATAATGCAACTGGAGAGACTTTTAAGCAAATTGCGACTCATTTCACGTTTCTGAAGTGCTAATTATGCAGTTTTATTTTTTAAGCTCTTCCCAAACCCCTTTTTTTCCAACACGAGATTTGGCGCAACTGGTTACCAATTATTGGGAAATCGTGTGTCGCATATGTGTGATATTTGCAGAAATTGAAGTTTTCTGCAAGCGTAATGCTAATGGCAAGAATTTTCAGACGGTTTCTAACCTATTTTATGTTTTTTTAAGTGCTAACTTCATAGCTTCCCAAAGTAATTGGATTTTTTGGGCAAACTTTTAAAATCATGCCACGACAGACGCTTTGGTTGAGACCTTTTTTTACTTCGTCCACATTTGGCCGGTACGAAATTACTTACAAGGCAGCACATCATTCACACAGTGCCTGACACACATCATTTGTTACCGTGGGTAAACGATGGGTGAATGCAAACACACTTTTGTGGTAGGAACGGTTCAGCATCAAGAGGCTCATAAAAAGTCACACTTTGATGCAATGATTAACCAAGACCATGACCGAGCTTTGAGCTAACACTTGACCCCGGTGCTTTGGCTCACAGACACGGCTGACATTTTCCTTCGATGATCTGATTGCATTGGAGCTGTTTCTGGTTTACCTCGCTGTGAAGGTTCGCACATTGCAAACAATAGTTGAGTGCGGTCATGTGACACAGACTTGTGCAATTCGACAAAGGGCGCCTGCAAATTCAGGGGCGAAGCTCTTCTCCCGGTTCTGTTTTTGTGATTGAATCGCAGAACAGTGTGGAAATCGCGTTCACACTCTCAAGATCTCGCTTGATTGGCAAAATTTAAGGTCAATCATTTGTCAGCAAATACGTGGAATTGTGGGGGGTAGAGTGTGTCTCTGTTGGTTTACGCCCTCCTCTAGTCTCTCGACCGTGTGGTCATTGGATTGTCCACTGTTATTTGTCAAGAAAGGATGATAAGTGCTGGAAGTGCTGACCTGATGCATCTCTCGATTTATCGAGAATGAAATGCAATGGAGGCGAGTGGGACTTTAGCGCTACCCACCCAAAGCGTGGTATGAGGTCTTGCCATTGTCTTTTGAGAATGATAACTTCCCTCACACCCACTGACTACGTCCGTCTCGTTCCGAAGGAGGAAGTTGGTCGCCTCAATCATTTGACATTTCAATAGCCACACTTCATGGTGCAAGGTTTCACCAGCATATCCAGCTAAACACGCTTTGTAGCAAATACACGCCGCATACGATTCAATGTGTGCTTCAAGAATGCAATAAATGCTTCCAGCTTCTGCCCCTGATGCTGTTGAACATCACTGCCGCCAAGGAACAAATGCGAGGCCATTGGCATTGACCTGGTCTTTTGGTCATACAGACTACAGAGAGAGGTGAGTCTGTTCCATTAAATATTAAAAGTAAAGTAAATGGGGACTGCACCTCCTTGTATAGCGACATACCTCAGTTGGCTTTGGCTGTAACTCCACTTTGATGGTGTAGAGGCGTGCCAACGACTTTCGTACTTGAGCGACAACGAGTCGCTGAGTAGATTGGGTGGAAATTAATTAAAAATGCCTTTTTACAATTCCCAAACACGGCTTGATGGCGAAAGGGTGTTAAGGCAGGTCGATTGCATGAATGCAATCGTATGATGCAGCAATTTCAGGTAGTTGTTCCAGTGAAGTCGTAGGCCTTCTGCCAAAACCGGATTCGTAAGTGTTGCATCCTGAGACTGCTCTGGAGACAGGAGGCGGCATAATGCTGGGACAGAATGTATGTACTGGGCCATCGGAGGGGTCGGAGCTACTGACGTGGCCCTGAGACCAGTCCACTCGACCAAGGCAACATAACAACCCAGGTGACCTTAACCCAAACCGACAGTCAAACACGCAAAGTATTACAACGACATTACTCATGGGATGCTGGTTAGTTATCAAGCAATTTTTCCTCTTCGACGTGCTTCAATCACGATCTATCCTTAAACATTTGTAAAAGCAGACACAAAATTACAGTATAAATCCTTGTTTGTTTGACTACCGGTTTCGGTTACCATCATTAGCATGGTCATATTGCCGGGCCATGTTATTAGTCGGGTTCCCTCTGTTTGCTCTATTATTGTACTTTCTTTGGCCTCCAAGAAACTCTCGGGGCGCTACAATTGTGGTAGCGGAAAGCGGACCCGATTCTAAGGGATTTCTATCCTGATATACACCGCTTGTGGCAAACTCTAGCAGCGTGAAAGAAGTGCATGTGCTATGGATGGGAGAATTGTTGACAGTCCATAACAGAAGGGCTAAGAATGACGTCTGTCTTTGGCATCTGCTCCATACCCGTGTTCTGCAATAGAGCTATTAATAATGCAGGTGGCACTAGTCGTGAACAACCTGGAAAAGTTTCCCTGCGAAGACTTCCCTCTATGGACGCGCTGACGGCCGGCAGAACATCTCACTCCGAGTTCAGTTTCCCAAGCAAAGGAATCTCTGACTCCAGTTGAGGCACCAGTGGCGTTGAGATAAAGCATCGCCTCAGCATAGTGGGTGTGTTTCTTCCACCACTGATTACGTTGTGTTGGCTAACGGCGGAGGTTTGCCAAGGAGGGTGTTGTTTGACTACCGCTGTTGGTTATGGTCACTTGGGTGGTTATATTGCCCCGACCGGGTGGGGTGGTCTCTGGGCCATGCCACTGGACCTGGTCCCTCTAATTGCCAAATACATACATTCTACCCTGTTATTATGCCTTCTTGTCTCCAAGGCAGTCCCGGGACGCTAAAAAGCTCACTAAGTATGATTTTTATCTTTGAAGTTTATTTAAGTCTTTACAAAGAATTTCCCCCGAATTCGGCCCAAGAAAAATTTTTTATTAAATGCACTCCTATTGTAAGTATTTCCTTTTGGGTGGCTTTTGTTTTACAAAAAGCGCTACATGACCCCCGAATTCGGTAAAAAAATCGATGCAGTTCGAGAAAATCGATTGCGTTTGCTTCAGCCTCGCAAACACTGACGTGGTCCACGCGTGCACATGTGCAAAAATCGATGAGAGGCGACGCGCACGGCATGTGAGCAAATGCATAAAATGAAAGCACTGCTTTTTCGCTTGCATTGACACACGAGGCTTTCTCTTCCCTCTCGCGCCTCTTTTCATCTGCACAATGAAGAAGCCGTATCGCCGTCGGGTCGGGTGAATGCACACGAACCTCCCTTCCCTCCCACCCCCTTGTGGTGGTTATGATGGCCGCAATTATGAAGCAATGTCTTCCACAGCCCGCACTAGGGCGGCAGCTCTGCCGTCACTGTGGCTGAGTGCTCTCTTATTTGGGGGAGTGAATGAAGTGCGTTTGAAAGGTATCGCTTTGATGTGTCAGTAACACACAGCGACTCCTCTCCTCCAGGTGTGTGTGTGTGTGTGTGTGTTCCAGACCATTCATCTCAAATTGGAAGAGTTGTTTTGCAACACAATTTTTTTACCCCTTCAACTCAAGGCAGTTCTTTCAGCAAAAAAACTTTCATAGTTTACTTCCAAATGCCCCAATTCGGAGGCGCTTAACAGTTTGGTGTTGGGTACCTCCTCTTTTGTTTTGACGCGTTTTTCAGAAATTATGCTAATGCCAGGCTAATTAGTGATCATATTGAAAAAAAACTTAATTCTGGAAAGTATGATGTACTCATATTTGATACCGACGTACACCCTCGTTCCCTCGGAGATTGTGCAATCCCTCCGGAATTTCACTTTTTGGCGACGAGAAATGCGATTGAAATGAGTTTCAATGAAAGCTGCAATTTCTAATAAGGGTTAAAAGTTCACTTGCCACCTAAAGAAGTTAAATTTCTCACCAAAGGAGTGTACGTTTAGCTAGACTAGCTGTAGCAATGAAACCTCGTCCTCTTCCAAATTAGTGTGACCTTTAGGTGGACGACACTGAATCCTGCGGCCTTCATTCTACGAGGGGGGAAGGGTCCTCGAGAAGATGAGGTGATGCTAATGAGTTCGGGGTACACCTCGAAAGCCTTGCAAAACAAAATTTTTGTTGCGTCTCTCAAAGAAGCTTTGTGCAGTTTGATTAAACTAAAATCACTACACCACAGCGTGTACATTACAGTAAACAAATACACAAAGATGTGAACTACGCATGAAAGTGGGTTTAAGAGTCTGCTAGCGGAACAAATTTGGCACTTCTCCGAGAGCTACCTTTGTGTGTCAATCGCAGTTGAAGTGTGGCGTTGGGTAACACTGCTTTCTCAATTTACTAATGGTCTGATGAGGAAGTGGTTGCGTCTGCCCAGAAGTAGAAATAGCGCTAACCTCAACTGCGTGAGACTGTATTCAGCAGGAGAAGTCTATGCTTCAACCACTGCTTTCGTTGAGCCGATGGAACTCGGTGTTTTTAGTACAACCGCACTACAGCCTCCATTCCACAATCACCGTCCCGATTACGCACCTCAAGGAGGAGCAACTGTGTAGTCACTGAGAGGTTGAAGCATTGACTTTTCTACCCACACTCGAATCATGCCCCAGGTGGGATTGTACCCATCAAAGGTGCAAAAAGAACTGATGCCATGTTGAGTTCTCTCAAAATTGTGGCTCAGCAATTGCAATCACAATCACATGGGAAACTGTATGCATCCGACAGGCGTGAAGGCAGCACTCCTTCGAGTCCTCCCCATTTTTGAATTGAAAAAGAAATAAGAGGAGAAGAAAGCCTTGTCTCAGCACAATTTAGAAATATTGCTAAAATTTTTTATCCAAAAGATGAGCGGGTTCAACTTCCTTTTATTGATTTTTACACATGTGCACATGTGGTTGATGCCGAGGGGTGAGTGCAATCGATTTTTTGGGTGTCTATTGATTTTTCTGGGTTGTGCTTTTCTTGTGCCGCTGTTTATAGAACGAAAACCCGTCAGAAGGATAAACCTCAGAGTGGATCTGCATTTAGCACGAAATAAGATTTGCTTTCGATTGAAAACTTTAATTATGTGAGGTAAGAAGCTTCTCTAAAACTATTTAATTAGTAATTCGACACGCAAATCTTTTTACTCGTGACATTTTAAGAGCAAAAATAATTGTTTATAACAATAAAAAGCAGTCTTCTTTTACCACTTTTAAACTAGTCTTTTTTATAAAATCCACTCAACTCTGCCCGCAATCTTGTGGATGGAGGCACGCAAATGGATAATCACGATTACAAGTGGGTTAGAAAACACAAGTATCTCTAGACCTAAAGGCTCTTCCCTTTCACCTTATGCAAAGTACTTCAAGTGTTCGAGAATCGGTCAGAAGTGGAGTACACTGCTTGATAATTTAACTGGGATTTACACCGTTGTTAATGCTCTCGATGAGTCAGAAGGAGGAACCCGTATGCATCCAATGGATTGCTTGGGGTTTCAATGACTAACACTCTAAATCAGCTTCAGTCTTGTTTCTGCTTGTTGTAACTGTGAGCCTTTAGTACCGCAGGTCCTTCAATCCCTGTAGGCTGTGCTTCCACTTTGACGACGTGACTAGAAGACTGGACTCATGATAAAAGACTTGCTTTCGTTTTGTCCACATCGGGTAGACCGTTCTTTGGCACCAGGGTACCATACCACTGCTGCTGTACGCCTTAATTATCTTGATTGACATTCCAATCTGTCCACAACCACACCAGTACGGTTCATTGCGAATTCAGGAATGACACGGGGCACTTCAACAGCCTTTAGTCCACCAAGCCATGTGCATACTAAACAGAGATAGGCAACAAAAAGTAGCACTATTCTGCATTCAACTTTTACCAACACTGAAACGCACTACTAATCTGGTAGAGAAGTCAAGGACTCCTTTTTTGACACAAAACTACTCCATCACAAAAAGATGTAATGTTGCTTGACTCCTTCGTGAGCATAGAATCAACCGCGTGAGGTCGTTGAGGCATTTGCTGACGACGTTTAGAGTGTTGAATGGAATTAGTGGTGTCGATTGCTTAGAAGCAAGCAAGATCCATCGAGAACAATCTTCAATGGAACAACGTCCCTTCTAAAACGCACTTAGGTAACTTCCTGCTGCATGGAAATGAGACTGCAAGAATGTTAGAATAGTAATATAGCCTCAGTACCTGCCAATAGTTCGTGTGACATGTGGAATGGATGGAAACGGGGCTCACAGCAGCCTTCAATCCTTCCGCATTATTCACCTCATTAGCACGGTTTCATCTCAGACTTCCTCAATTGTGCAAGAAACAGGGATCAAAAATGTGATCAGATCGATCCGCTTAACAATTTGTCCAAATCAGTTGGCCAACTGCATGTCAGTGCCACCGTCTTGGCCAAAATGGTCTCCGAGCTGTTACGAGTACTTTAGCCAATCTCTCCGAATAAGTAGTTGACTCATCCGATGTAATGCCTTGAATGGCAGCAATGAAGCTTTGTGGCTCCGCATTCCCTCCTAAAACTGCAGATTAGATCAGCTGCACTCAATGCTTAACGCAACAAAACTCTGGGAGTGGGTAGATACTACTGAATACACCACCCCACTACGCCTGAGTAGTTGCTTGCTAGTAAACTATGTGGCATGACAGAGTGCAAGAGAAGGCACGCACACAACCCACAATCCAACCAACCTCCACTGCTTCGAAGGGGTCGTCTAGTAGATGAATCCCTGCTTCATTCATTAATTCATAGGCCATCCATTCTAATTCGTTCACCCAACCTCACCGCGTCTCATACATCCCATTTCGCACACCAAGGTCCAAAATCACGGAATCTTAAGACCCCAAAGTCAAAGAGGCTTGCTTATTACTATAAAACAAAGCATTTTTAGAACTGTAGATCCGATCAGGATTGGTTCAATCGAATGCGTGGATCGAGCCTTCATCAACAAATGTGGTGGGTGACGTTGGACAAAAGTCTGGCTTCTAGTCTCAGGGCGAATTGGGAATGCGTGCTAGCACTAAGGTGTGGGACATATCAATCAGGTGGCAGTGCCTGGCAGAGCGTGACAAAGAGGACTGTGACGCGAGTGAACAGGACAATTCAGCTGAGCACTTAACAAACTACAGGAAGAAAGAACTCAACAGCCATAAACCAGCGACCCTCTGTAAAGTATAGAATTGAAGGAGAATTCGTCCTTCTACTGGTGACCTTCCACACCCGTCTGTGTGCTTAAAGCTCACTACGTCCGACTTCTATGGGAAGTGATGCAACTAGGCATCACAAAGCTAGGAAGAAACTACCGCATGGTTGACACACACCAGAGTCTTCCAAAGAGCACATAAAACAGGGCTCTTAGAAAGTCTCGGTTGGAATCACTGACGGGGACTGCCAAGGCTAAATTAAAAATAACGCTCCAGGATAGGCTTTGCCCCGTAAAAAGCGGTGCAGAATGCAACAAAAATGCTTTACCAGATGTGGGATGCGATAGCGACAGCGCTGCTTGCAGTGGTCGTCAGGTTGAACATCACCGTCACAACGGCGAAGGTATAGCAGACGTAAAAGGATATGCGAGAGATACTATGTGTGCTCTTCACACGCTCCAAGAGCTCCAGGCTCTCCACACTCTGAAATTACTGTCGCTGGCCTTGTCATAGTTGAAGTTTGGGTCTTGAGATGCCAGAGACAAGCTTTGAGTGATAAATAAGCAGCGAGGCGGGGAATAAGAATATAATAAGATATGGAGAAGATGGGAATTATTTTTGGCTCTTGAGAGTTCGAGATCTAATAAAACCCGACAATTTCTTCCCCCAACCAACAGACCGTCAATTCACCTATGCCACCGTCTTCTTTCCCCTCTCATCAATCAACATATTCACCACTTAACTAGACAATTTTTTTTGGCTAAGGAAGAGTTATAAATCAAATTCGGGTTGTGGATGATTGACTGCAATCATTCTCAAACCATCCATCTGGTCGTCGATACAGTTGCTCATCCGTCTCATCGCCAACCCCTTCACCCGCCTCTCTAAACACATATTCAAGTCGATCTCTACCAACATAATTATGCAGCGAATTCTTTCAAAGCTCGATTCGACCAGCCGTTGATCCACATACGTAAGTTATCATTTTTTTATTCCCTCAGTGATTCATCAACTTAACTAACTACCCTTCCTTTCACCCCTCTCTCCTTCAATTCAAGTCAACAAGTCTTTTGTCGGGTTAACAATCACTCTTTCCACACTCACTGTCGACATTTCGAGAAAACTTACTCCCATGTGCCCGGAAGACATCCGCGGGACACATCCAAGTGATTTTTACACCGAGCTGGCAGACATCGCCGAACCACGCAAGGTGCCTGTAGATGCGATGAAGAGGGGGAAACGGGCACTACTTGTGTGGAAGTCAGTAGTGCAGGTGGAACACCGAGTCTAAGACTACGTGGCTCGGCCGCGCTTGTACTCACGTGTATTACAACCTCCATGCCATATTATTCCCCTTTCCAGCAAATTTGCAACCACCTTATTAATAAGTACAAGTTGTTCATCCAAATACACAAAGGTAAAAAGGCGCTTTTGTATTTCACGTCAAGGTAGGAGCATAAATGGAAGTGGGGAGGAGGGTGTGGGAGTAGAGGGAGAGGGAGGAAATAAATCAAGAATGGGAACCTCCCTTACGCTGCCTTAGAGTAGGTTCGCACGCAAACCAGTTCATCGACCTTTACGGTCTGAAATAAAAATTGAAATTCAAATTAGGTGACAGGAGGATGTAAAAATATGGCTTTATGCCTCTCAAAAATTGCTCCTACCGCTTTCAGTTCATTGCCCTCAATTACACGATCAATGTAGGTGGTCTTGTCCTTGCCAACTTGTTCCTGCTTCAACACTCCGTTCTCCAGTGTGATCAGTGACATGACTTCGCGCGAGTCCGGAGTAGTCTCCTTAAACTTCTCACCCAGTTTGAAGGTGAATTCGGTGGTCTTGAACTTGCTCTCCGATCGCATTTTATACTTGCCGTCACCCAGATCACTGACTATTAAGCTGGGTTTCATCAAATTGCCCATCTTGCGAGTGACAAAATCCACCCCGAGGCGTTCCATGATTTTGTCGAAGCCATCGCTCTTCTCCATCTTCCAGGTACCAATGAATGGCTCCATTGCTGACAACTACACGATCGAATGCGTGTGACTGAGGTTGTGGCATTTGTCAGATTCCTGTACTTATATACCATCAGCGGACACGTGCACCTGGTGCGTCGAGATCAGTGATTGGTGGAATCGGACCAATCGTAATGAGAATTGTTGACATTGTTTCCAATGTCAGTACGTGAGTGGTTCCCGTCACTGCGCCATGACGTGTGTGAACGTCAGCATCTAACGTCACTGGAATGGCCTGTCGACGTGTTAGCCGGTGGAAAGAAGGCAAACTTTGCATCTGATGCATTAAATGGACAGAAATAATATGTGTGAATGAATAGAAGTTCAGAAAAATTCTGGCAAGAAGTGCTTTTAATTGTTGCCTGTTTCATTCTACTCCAGTTTTCTAAAGCGTCTTAACATTTAATGATGGGGTGTGGATTAGAGTACTTAAGACTAGGAAGAGCTTATTAGGTGAGGCGATGTTGAGTGTCGCTAAATGACCTGCGATTAACACGTGTGACTTTGGTGATGGGCAGTTTGTGAATGATAAGACTGCAGTAATGGAAATGTTTGCAAAGGCTGTGGTTTGGCAACTATGGTGTGGATGCATTTTATGTTTAATTGGGAGTGCCTTGACCCAAGTGCTAACCTAAAGGTTGAGCTCTGAGGCGAGTTGCATGTTGCATGTTGCATGTACGATCAGATTAGTCGGAAGTGAAATGGCTATCGAGGCATTCTCAAACTGGAAGCACAAGCAGCCCCAATATCAAGTGTTTCCCGTCTGGAAGTCACTCAGTCTGTGAGCGAACAATCAAAACTCAATAACTAAAACAAATAGAGAAGGATTAAAGTTTGCTACTATCACAGGTCCAGTGATTAATCTGGGATTACTTGCCTTCTCAGCTGCCAGGACTTTATGAGTAGATGTGGACGTAAATAAAGTGTTTTATAAGTCAGCGTGAATTGTTCACGAATTGTTTGCTGTCACATCACTACTATTAAGTAGACTTGAGAATTCGTCACCTTGAAGAATATGGTGTCATCCTCGGAGGGATCTACGTAACATTTAGAGGTTCGTCGTCGGGAGCAAATTGTTTAATATGCAGCTGGGTGGAAAGTATTTCCACCGCACCTTCATTGGGTGCTTTTCTAGAGGAGGTGACAAAGACTTGTGCCCACCTCGAGACAAACTGATGGCCATGCCTACCCCTAAGCCGATGACCATTTTAAAGGGTAGAGGTCTCAAAGCAGGCTGTTTCGCAGCGCTCTTAGACTTCTCTGAAGATGTGGAAGACATAATACTAGGACGGAGTTTGTGTTATCGACATACAAAAGGGGATGAGGATCCACTTGCATGGCATAGAGGTCATATCGCCCTGGTCATTACGATTGCCAGTGTTGAAGAGTCACTGGTTGCATCAATATCGAATGTCAACTTGATCGGCTTCCTGCAAGCTGCCTTCCACCGTCAAAGTTTTCCTGTCAAAACCAATCAAAGTTACACCCATTCGTAGAATCTAGAATAAGATTTGGATGGCCAAACTGCCAAAATTTGCTTTTAACCAGCCATGATAAGCCACCTCGTCAACTGGACACACACTTGGCAGTGGGAGTGGGTCTTCACACACGTGAACTAGCTAAAAATAGGATATTTTAAAACTTCCGTATACTTCCGGAGAATAAATTGTTTTTTTTTTCGTTTCTCAACAACGAAACCTATTTATTCCCTTATGTTAAAAGTCATGGCTAATCGATTATGTTTGACAACTGACAGGTGGCCTCTCTAATGCACACAAATTGTACTTTAAAGTGGTCCAATGAGTACGAACTCCCTGGCTTTGTTGCTTATCAATTGGGAATTAGAAGGTCGCAACAACTCCCCATCTTTATAAACTTATCCAAACAATGAGTGTAGAAGACAGTGTCCATCTATAAAGGTTCAATAAGGAAGTCGAATAAGCTTGAACTCCATCTCAAGGGCACCACCAATTCGTTCACTTTCCCCTAGACAGTGCCTACTTCCCTCCACTTATAACCGATTAGTGATCTCTACCATATCAGGCCATCTAATTCTCCCGCTTCACCCATTCTGTAGGGTGACCCTAAGAACAGAGCAATCGCTAGCACACACAATATGCATGACCTGGGAATTCCAAGCAAAAACTTCAAAGGCATCTTAACTGTTGTGGATGCGAAATACAAGAAGACATCTAGCCTTTCAGATAACTAACATTCTGATCGCCAAAATTGGGGTAGTAAACAATTCCAGCACTGACGTGTCAAGGTCGCGGTTTGTGAAAGGCGGCAAAATGACTGAGATTGCAACTTCACAATTGATTAAAACGAGGTGGAATGCATGTCACTTTACCACTTCAAACCTTCCTTACCTCTTCTTAAAAGTAATTTATGCATTCATTTTCGATCCACTCATTCATGGAGCTCACGCAATCAGGCGCTCATTTGACTACTTTTCCGAAAATGCTATTTATTACTCCTTTGAGCCAGTGCAGCAAGCGAATTACGGTTGATTTTTGTGCACCCATCCTTCTCCACTCTTTCTTCATCCGGTGGTGCGAGTTGACCCTTCGTCAGACTGTCGTGGCAGTGTCACCTCCGCACGACGGTTGCTAGCTCCACCATAACGCTACGGTCGTCTCTCAAGTTCAGTGTTCGATCCAAACAAAGTCGTCAAGATCAGGCAGCCTTTATGCTTCAGACTAGAAGGTGCTTTGCGGTGTCTTTGCAACTCAAGGTGGATCACTGGTCATCAACTTGTCAACTAGTCGGATACACGTGCGTGATCACACGGCAATAAGGTAGGTGCCTGTCTTTTGATGTTTAGCCGCACTGGCCCCATTGCCACCTGCATTCACGCCGACTTTTTTGTTTGCTTATGTTCTTTACAACACAGCAACAGCAAATGTGCCGTGATAAAATCATCCCCACCACCTTGATGATGCCTTTCCATTCATTCCACCGGCATGGATCTCAACAAAAAATGAGCTTGAACAGAGTACGGGGGGGTCTTCGCCCTCACAATGCATATTTTGGTCTGACCTTGATGTGAGTTAGATAAACAATCCTGTGGACTCAAACCTGTTCATGTTTGAGCGGAACAATCGTATCCTCTACCCACTTCCGCGCGTCTTGGTTTCTGTTGTTCTGGTGTACTGGGGTCACTGACTACGTCTTGACGGGCAGTCGCACAACTGGCTCCTTTGGCCGAGATCTACGTGCCATTAGTGGGGAGGAAAAATTACAACAATAAACTCACACACTTGATCATCCAGTCTTTTAAGTGCGCGCCTATACCTTATCTATCCATCCACCTGTCCACCCATCTAGCTTTCCGTCCTTCCCTCCTTCCATTTATTTACCGGTGCTTTTTAAATTATTTGTGCAGTATTATTCTGGTGCTGCTATGATCGCTTCGGAGCTGACCTTCTTGGTGCGGCCCTCGTTGACTTGTGGGAGATAACGGATCGTGAATCACATAATCAGCGTCATTCACTTGGTCGCTGAAGGGGCGACATTTACAAAGGTGGAATTCTCTCCCTCGAAAAAAGTGAATAAATTCATTACTGAGGTACACCGGCTTCTGCCACAGGTTCGAAGGCAACAATAATGCCGCCATTCTAATCATTCACCTACCCAGTCATCCCGTATTTATCCACCCATCCATCCATCCATCCACTGACATCTTCATTTACGCATCCCAAGTTGGTTGTGCATTACTCATGCACCTATGGAAGGACCTCACCCAGTTCTGCCTCTCTCCCACGTCCCTCGTCCACTTTTGGGGTAGAATCAAGATCTCCAGGAACTGGACTACTCTCTTTGTTCCATCAGTGGTGTCCACCTATTCGTCGAAAGGGCCTAACAACCTGATGACGGTGATGAGGCACATTGGCTTCTGCCACAATCTCGATGGCGACAACAATGTCACCATATTGGTAGTAGTGTAGAAAAACAAAGACAATATTGTGCGCTCTGTGACAAACAGGTTTGGTGGACTGTCGTGTGCATCAGAGCAGCCTGCGTTGAGTTCCATACAAGAGAAGAAAAGATGTGTCAAAGCATGATGCCCTCTCAACACTAACAAGTGTAAGTACACCTGCACTGAAGTTGCGTGGCATTACATTAAATCTGGTAAATAAATTGAGTGCGTGGAGGCGAAAGCGACTTACAATTAAAGGGAATGATTATGCGGAGGGAAGTTGTGGTCTGCTAATCCGTCAGACAAAGTTAGCCAAATGGATCCATCATAGCGAGGAAAAGTCAGTCAAAACGATGCTTCTTTTCCGTCATCTTCGTGTAGGTTTGCAGCGGCGATGATGTGGCAGTTCTCCCATTCTTGCCACACTCAGTAAAAGTCAGGAGGGACAAACGATGATGTGTTGGAAGTGCATGTGTCCTCGTGTTGTATGACGAAGACGACATACAAGAGTTCTCTCGGTGCGTGGGTAATCAAAGCATCTGCACAAGCGTGTAGGAGGGTGCTGATGGGAATAATTTGGATTACCACTCCTGAGTACTACTGGGCTCCATGGAAGGTTGGGCGTCTCGAACATCAAAATGCGCACACATTTGTGCTAAGGGTTGGAGAAGGCGGACTTGTGGAAAGGGTCGACTAAGTCGTATGAATTGGCGTTGTACTGTATAGTATTTTCGTAAAACAGAATCGTCAGTGTATGATCAGTTTTGAAATCACCACTCACTGAATCTCAGTGCTCGATCGCGAGGTAGAATGTCGACAGCTCTCCTCCCAAAGTACTGTATTTTGCTTGTGTTGATCGAAGTCGTTGAAAGGGAAAAGCCGACCGTCAGATCTACGAAGGGTGGTTTTGCTACCGAGTCAGTGGATCGAACCGTCAGGTAGACGCTTGTCAAGCAATAACTCGGATCGTCAATGCCGTGTACGACTACCCTTCATCTCCATCTGGACTTCTTGAAAGTTCGTCACGCCTTCCAGCTGGTGAACAAGATAATCTTTTCAATTTTGCATTAAAGGCAGACTTCCGAGAGTAGAAATATCCATCCAACACAAAAGAAGCCAGACCAAAATAATGAAAAGAAGTATTAGCACTCATTGAGGTCCACCGCCACCATCACTACCGCGGCGGTACTTCCACCAATTTGGCGTTCCATGCTCTTGACTCCACATTCTAGACTTAGTAGCATAAAGTAGAAAGAAGCAGATCAGAGTCGAGTACAACTGCCTCCTCACTTGTCTGCATGACTCGGCTGACAGGTGGGGTCGAATCCGAGGTGGGTGCGAGTGCACCAGCGCCGTATGACAGCTTGACAATTGAGCCGACAAAAAACGTGCTGTTTTGTTGACTAGATTAGCTTGAGTGAAAAGATGCTGTGAATTAAGCAAGACTCCCTCGCTCTCTCTCTTCCTCTCTCAAAAGCAAATACACCACCATGAATCATTTCGACAAATGATTGGATGGCAAAAGGATGTCGATGTTATGTCACACAACACTTGTAAAAGCTGGTGTCATGAAAGTGGGCACAGAACCCTGCATAACAACGAAGAAGATGGAAGCGTCTTCTTTGCAATGGAAAGGCAGAAATGAGGAGAGAAGAGTCGTGAACAGTAAGGCATGGTCGAAATGTAATTGCCTTTTGTAATTTACCACTTCTTCAACTTGTTTCCGACTTGATGATTGGCAATCCCACTTCTCTCCACCGTTAAAAAATGCGTCGAATGGCATGCAGAGTAGGCGGAAAAGCGCATCGTTGCCACTAACGTTGGATGATGCAGGTGGGAGTTGCTCTAGCCATTGCAGAAGGTGAACAGGAAGCAGTGGACGACAACGAAAGCGAAGGCAAGACGAAGATGGTAGGGCACATGTGCACACGTGAAACCGTCAGTTCTATCAGAGGATTGACAAAATGACAATTCACGTAAATTTTAGAGATGGACGGGTTCACATTCAGGATTGAATACCAACGTAGACCTGACACAGGTCTTCGGCATGGTAACAAGCGTTGCCCGCCATAAGGAGGCTTCTAATCCAAATCATGAACCAAAATTTAGTCATTTCTTGGCACTTTGAGCTATCTGCGCTGTACTGCCTTCTAGTCTGATCTCGATCCTCTTATGATAGTTGTGCCGCAAATAATATGGGAGGCATAGACACAATTCGACGAGAGTTAAGCAGCTCCTTTGTAATGAATGTGGGTAGCATCTGCCTCTTTGAGAGAATTTAAGAGGTAATTGCTAAGTGGTTTCTTTGTGAATGGTAGGTCGCCCATTTGATACAAAGGCCTCGATAGTAACTTCCACTAAAGCTGCCTTCATTGTGCTGTCAAGGCAGTCCACCTTAGGCACAACACGTTTTGGTCCGAATCGGATCAGTTCATATTATATGAGCCACATTTTTACTCTCAAAATTGCCTTTCAGAGCAGAATGGAAGTGTGTTGATAAAACTAGGTAGCTGGTCCAACTTTTTTCGTAAATGTATCGTACTGAGCTTCTGTCGGTGCCGAACCGATCGTTGATTTGTTGGACAACGCAGCCGGTAATCAAAAGTGGCAGCATGAAGCTGTTAGTAACGTGTGCCACGTGGGTGTCTATAACTTCTATGTCTTGGTTGCGAATTTCAGAAATGGGAAGAGAAAGAGCAGTGATTGGTTATGCTTGATTTTTCTCTATCACTATCCATTACTGTTGGAAGAACCGAAACTTTTCCAAATCGCGGAGAGACAAGACTGACAATGACAATGCGATAAAGCCCGCTTCCTATAGAAGATAGAATTGACGATTCTATCGCTCCACTAACAGTCTCTTTATGGGTAAGAGGGTCACATCCACGCTCACGCACATTACAACCTTTACGTTGAATTATTCATCTACTCCAGTAAGTTAGCAACCACCTACCCCTGGAACAAACCCGATTCCATCCAAACGCACAAAGGCAAGAGCGATTCAACATTTATTATCTGGGTACTAAAATGGGTGGGAAAGAGGAAGACCTAGGTTGAGTTAGAGAAAAGAGAGAGGAGGAAGGAGGTAGGGGAAGAGATTATTAATAGCAGCCTTGCTTACATCCCTCGCGAGTAGGTTCGCACACAGACCAATTCATCGGCCTTTACAGTCTAAAATGAAAACAGAATGCATATTTAACAATCGAAAAGCAGAAAGTCGTGTTATATGCCTCTCAAAAATGGCTCCTACCGCTTTCAGTTCATTGCCTTCAACTACACGATCAATGTAGGTGGTCTTGTCCCTGCCGACCTGCTCCTGCTTCAGCACTCCATCCTCCACTGTCAGCATTGACATGACTTCGCGTGAATCGGGGGTGACCTCCTTAAACTGCTCCCCCAGTCTGAACGAGATTTCGGAGGTCTTGAACTTGCTCTCTGACCGCATATTATACCTGCCATCGCCCAAATCACTGATTATCAAGTTGGGCTTCATCAAATTGCCCATCTTGCGAGTAAAATAGTCCACCCCGAGGCGTTCCATGATCTTGTCGAAGCCCTCACTCTTCTCCATCTTCCAGGTACCGATGAATGGCTCCATTGCTGACGGCTGCTCGATCCGATGTGTGGCTAAGGGTTGTGACCTCTGTCGAATCCCCCTTTTTATAGTCCAACTGCGGACACGTGCATTTGGTGGGTCGAGGTCAGTGATTGGTGGAATCGGACCAATTGCATTTAAGGATAGTTGACCTATTTCCAATTTCAGTTCCTGGTTGGTTACTGCACCTGTAAAATCACGTGAGCAAAATCCAACACCAACGACAACCAGCATCCAACATCACTAAGGGAAAGTACTGATGGGTAACCAGTGAAGAGAGTGCTAGCTTTTTCTGGTGCATCAAGGTGACCAAAAGTTGTGTCACTTCCTTCCAACTTGTTAAAAAAAGCCTCTAAAATGCAACAAATCAACTGTAAAACAGCATTTGCACTTGGTTATCATTATTAAATTCCATCATCCAAATGAGAATTAGAAATCAAGTAGTAGTTAACTTCTTGCAGAACTTCCTGAAACAGTGCTTGCTTATGAGGGCAGGTTTGTGGAGCCAAGTTACGAGGAGGCATCAGTCGACACGGGGAAAGGACGAATGCACCACAACATATGAAAGCATTTGCTGTCAGAAAGGTGGCTGAAAGTGGTGAAATGATGTTTTTCACATTAAGACTGGACGTGGATGTGCTTGCTCACAACTTGGTCAACCTCGACAGTGTGAAAGTGAAGGGGCAAGAGAAGAGTGGTGAGGGGTGATGAGCTGGGTTTTATCACTTAATTGCTGAAATAATGGAGGTAGATTTCAGATCCAGGCTTGCGCTTACACGTGGTGCAGCACTGCAGCTCCTTCCAGATGAGCTTTGAAGGCGATCTCAGAGAAGTAATCCTGCAAATGTAGGATCGCCTTGGTAATTTTAGTTGCTCTTTAAACACTATTGAAATGACATTGATATTGACGCTAGTGATGGTTAGGTTGAGTTTAATAGCAACCGCAGTTTCCTCAGTGAATATTTTTACGCCAATACAACACATCACTTCAGCCTGTTAAGTTCTAGGATCGCGTGTAGGTCCCTCAGCTCCAAATTGTAGTTAAACGTGGTCATTGGTTTCTCAGTCTATCGCTCCATTCTGCCCTCTACTCCTCTTTCCTAAGATTTTTCATTCTTTCATTGACTTACTTGCTTTCCCACTGATGTGTATGTGTATGTGTGAACCCGCTGTCACTACCAGCTCCGGTCTTCTGGCTGCCGATTCGATAAGTGCTGCAAACTAAGCATGTGGGAGCTCGAACACGAGGATAAATGGATTGTTAATGCTTGCAAGTGATTAAGTGCTATCCATATCAAGGGAGATGGGAGGAAATCACTTTGAAATAGAGGATCCCACTGTCAGTGATAGCAGTGCAGCCTGGAGCACAGTGAGTGTAAACCTGGAGTGCTCAAGATGCCCAAACCCTCCTGCATTTGTATCCCCCCAAGTGACCAATGAACCTACTCGCGTACATAATGTGGATCCTGATGGAATGTAAGCCTGACGCCTACACACATATTGAATGTTGTAAAATGAGGTGCAAAAGAATGAAACTGGAGCGTCTTCTAGAGCCGTGGACGTCCCTCCTCCCCATCAATGACTGTTCAAGGTGGCGCTTAAGAGGACGAAGTTAGATCGTTTCAGTAACACGATTCCAGCCGCGGTAGCATAAAGTTATTCGTGCTCAACTAATGCAGCCCTTAGCATCAAAAAGCTGTAAATAATGCACTGGAAAGTTTGTTTCCCCTAAATGACCTCGACCTGGACTAAATGCACAAACCTAAACTCTAGAAAGGAACAGTTGCTTATTTCATCTCCTTCCAGCAATAGGGACAACTAATTATTTTTGCTTTCCGTCGCTATGGTGTGGTGATATCACTGGCTACATGTCACTTGCACTGTCACACAATTCCTTTGCTTCGTTCGTAACCTGCATCCAATTTGAAAGGCCATCAGTGACGATGCGAAATCGTGAGGCAAATGACGTCCTTCAAATCATTCACACTTCAAGCGCATTCATTTGTTCCGTTTTTATTTTATCCATCCATTGACATCTCCATTTACGCATTCCAAGTTAGTTGTGCACCAATGGAAGAACGTCCCCCAATTCTGCCTCCTTTCCACGGCCCTCGTCCACTTTTGGGGCAGAATAATGTTCTTTTTAGGGAATGAACTACTCTCTCCCTTCCCTCCATGCTGTCCACCCATTCGTCGAAAGGACCATACAACTTGATGGCTCTTTTAAAAGCGAAATTCTGTGCTTTCGAGGTACTCTAGTATCTGCTACAATCTCGATGGCGACGACAATGCCACCACATTGGCAGCAGAAGGAAAAAGCGGAGGCAGTGTTTTGCTCCTTGTGGCAAACAGGTTTGGTGTTCCACGCAAGAGGAGAAAAGATGCGTCAAGATAGGCAAAGCGTGATGCCTTCTCAAAACTGACGACTCTAAGTACACATGCACTGAAATTGCGTGGCATTTTTATTAAATTTCGTGTAGTGTATGAAGGACATTGAAGGGTTGTAGTCATAAGGTTCTCAGACCACCAAAAATTAGTGATTACGTCAGACGTGAGACGAACAAACCACGTATGTGGGGGGGCCAAAATGATTGACAGTGGAAGAATGCGGCGTGCTTACTCTCTCTCTGCAATTCCATCAGAGAGTTGGATGATTTGATCCATCACAGCAAGGCAAAGTAGTCTTGAAGGAGCGATTTTCGCTTGGGTGTCGTCCTGGAGACCATGGGGCAGTTATTGTAATCTCAGCATCCCCCACTGGTGGCAAACAAAACGAAGTGGTGGCGTCCTTGTACTGTAAGACAAAGGCGATTTACTAGTACTTGCTATGGCATTAAAGAAGGACAATCCAGAGCGTGGATGCTGTTCAAGACTGTCAATTCTCAGGGTTCGGAGGTCTGGAACGTTAATCAAGCCAAAGCGTGTACATGTTTATGCTAAGGCTTGGAGGCGGAGTGTACGTGCAAACGGTGGACGCGGTTGTGTGATTGTTTTCATAACAAATCAAAACCCGAATCGAACGCCGGTACGTAAATTATCACCCAATAAACATCATCACCACAGAGCCTATCATTCTCTCTTCATCTACTACAGCAGTATTTGCCTTAAGTCGATGTGGATCCTATTGCAGTTCGCTTCTTGTGCGTGTTGAAGTAGTTGCATAGTCATGTAACGCAAAGAGAAGCTTGAACGTGTCTCCTTTACAAGGAAGTCGCAACAGTGTTTCCTGGGTGGTGAAATTACTGTTTAGTGTGAGAATCTGAGTCGACTGGACCTGAGGGGAAGGGAATGGCAGAGCAGCACGAAAGGTAGAGGAGGGAAGGACGGCTAGAAGGGAGAATGATGAAGGCATAGTACTCGAGGCATAGCGATTGTCCATCGAGTTGATGTGTGGATGGGTGGATGGATGGATACACAAACACACTCATACGCTGACATTGAATGCGGTCATGTGTGACATGGATACACGGAACTATAACGTAATGTGATGATTGCTGACCCGTGACACGCGATGTCATGTTATGCGGCAGCATTGGACCGCGTGTAGCGTGATGTTCGCATGATGCATAGGTCAGAGGTGAGGGAAAGGCCACTGACAGTTGCAATTCTGATGCTCCCCTTCGTACTGACAATGCTCTACCTGGCTGCCTACAAAGCCGTTTTATGTAGAATGAAGGAGTTGTTGATTTGATGAGCACATGAAGTATTTCTGCGGCGTAATCGAGTCGTCTACACTGCTGAGCAGATTGCCTTCACGATGCAGCCCGCAGAACCAGTCTACGCTAACCATACCGAAGTAGCGCTGTGACAGATGTATGGACAACATGGCTACTACGACTCGATGCGTTTCAGCCTATTTGCAGTCATCCACTTCCTGTGGATTGGTATAAACGTGGGCTCAAGGTAGTGACATCTTGAGGTACGCACCAGATTTGACTGACATTAAAGGTGTGGGAGATTGAGGACATGAGCACTTAGGCGGTGCTACCGTACCGTGGGAGTCACTTTCACCAGGCGAGACAGTTGTGTCTGTCTAAGTTTAATTGCTCATTAAGGTGGTCCGATTTTTGGCGTGATTTTTGCGAGTAGGCTCAACGCTCTCCCTTTCTTGGTCCGATTTAGGCTTTAGAGGCATTGAAGAGGACACAATCACTCTCCCTTCTTTGCATTGCATGGATCTGTTCAGAGCATCGTAGCATTTCAACGACATCCACCTGACATCCAATCACCCGTTCATATGACTGACAACGGAGCAATGAATGCATCCGCTTTGTGTATTTGCGCTTCGGAGTGAGGCTTGTTTGATTCACGCCATCCACTCACTTGGACCAAACTAATCCAACAAGTACACTTTTGGCATTTCCAATTCAAATCAGTCATGCTGTGCGAGAAATTGGTACAAATTGAAAGGAGAGCAATTCTTGAATTGTACCAATTGGACGAATCAATCGCAGGGTGTTGACAGTAGAAAGAAATTCTACTATAGACCCATCAACTGTCAATAGCATCGTTCTTCCATCATAACTCCGTGTACTTGATAAGTCCTCTTGACGGCTGGAGGAGACTGTGACATTTCAGTGGCTTCGATGCATGTGTCAAGTGGGTCTGGCGCAAGACGAGTGCTTCAAGGCGTCGCCATTCCGAGGTGAATACGCCTTTTGTATAAACACCTGTCTGCCGACTGCACAACCAAAATCTGCGTCAGGTTAAAGGACTGCACGTTTTCACTGGCTGACAGCTACCACCTCGCTGCAGACTTCAACTTAAACAGCTCCACATCGGTGCAGTAGGCATAAACTTAACTTGCCGACTGTAACGTGGTGGGTGGAGGTGTACAAGACAATGGTTCATAAGAATATTATTTGGTAAACAAAGTGGCGGACAGTCAGTCTGCTGCAATGTAAATGGCTTTGCGTTTCCGTCTAACGCCGTAAATGCGAGCTCTGCGTTAATGGGGGGGGGGGGGGGGGGGGAAACCTGTCGAAACTAATAACTGGTGTGCATCGGAATTACCCTTTTTTCTACTCCATTGTCCAATGGTGGCTGTTTAGGACATTCGAAAGGCACTGACCAGATTAAAACAATTCCATGAGCAAAGAAGAGTTTACTGAAGCTAAGTCAATGGACAGGACAGGAAGGAAGGGAAGGTGGGGAGAGGCCCCTAAGGGATATGAATGTGGAAAGAGCTCGGAGACAGAACCGCGAGCACCAAATCGCCATTCAAACGACCGCACTCCTCAGACGAACGTCGCACAGCTTCAATAACAACACTCACACTTAGCGATGCAAATACCACCCCTCAAGTCTTCTCTTGCCATCCATCATAGTTTGAATGGCTTTGCCATTGATGTTTGAGCATAGAGGAACTGGGAAGTGTTTTTTGATTAAAAAATTACTAAACCTATGACAGCTGTCTCCGTTAACAGTGCGAATGCGAGTATTTGGGGTCGGATGACTGGCATTGTGCCCTCGATCACCTTTGAACTTTACATGCTGTGTACAAAGTGCACAACACGTGGCTCAATGCTGCAACCGCATGGTATCACGTTGCGTGTCACGGGCTAGCGGTAGTCATGTCACGTTGTGATGCGCAAACCCTTGGTGCGGTGAATAAGCGGTACATGTGACCGCTTTTGATTAATGAGGCATCCACTATCCATCCATCCATCTGTTCACCTGCTTATCGATTCATCATGAGGGCGAAGGATCGTCATGACTTATCTTCGATGAGTCTGCAGGGTGGACTCCTTCGAGAGCCACCCAATGCTATACCTCTGACCTTCTCTTCCCTCCTCTTCGATCTATGACATCATCATCTCGGCTTTGACGAGGACACATTAGCCTTCGTTCTCGCATCGCATAGCTCTGTGTCTACTTTTATAATGTCTAATTTCACGGTGTCCACTCTCACGGACATTGTTTGCTTTTGGAGACGTCCGCTTGGTCGGTTATACATTGAAATGGAGGGGCATTTAAAGCATTCTCCTTGCGTATTTGTTCAGCGTTAAGCATTCATCCTTGATGGGCCCATCTGAAGGGAGGCAACTCATCTGCAAAAAGGTGCTCAGATTTAAAACAACAACTCGGACTGCAACAGCCGCCATTGTAGTGGAAAAGTATGAGGAGCAAGAGAAGCAATGGTGGTGGTGGAAGCAGTTCAGAAAGTGGCTGGCAAGATGAAAGTAGGCAACAGCGGTAGTAAGTACTTGCGTATAAACCAACACCATTTGAATGTCCTCCTGCAAACAAGAGGCGTGAACTCCCGATTCACAGAATTCTACCAGTTCCACAGAAGTTTTCGAGCGCAACACAGCAGTGAGACATGTGATAGATGCAGAGATGGTAGACGTTACAACTGAATGTCAGTGGTCGGTGATTGAAATTCCACATTAAAGAAGTAACTCTCAAACGAATTCAATCAACAGCTAAAAGGTCTAATGACCATCAATACAACGAGGGATGCGGTGATTGTGGTAGTAATAAAGACAACATAATCATTAACAAACATTCTAATCCATCCATCCATCCATCCATCCATCCATCCATCCATCCATCCATCCATCCATCCATCCATCCATCCATCCATCCATCCATCCATCCATCCATCCATCCATCCATCCATCCATCCATCCATCCATCCATCCATCCATCCATCCATCCATCCATCCATCCATCCATCCATCCATCCATCCATCCATCCATCCATCCATCCATCCATCCATCCATCCATCCATCCATCCATCCATCCATATCCATCCATCCATCCATCTCCATCCATCCATCCAATCCATCCATCCATCCATCCATCCATCCATCCATCATCCATCCATCCATCCATCCATCCATCCATCCATCATCCATCCATCCATCCATCCATCCATCCATCCATCCATCCATCCATCCATCCATCCATCCATCCATCCATCCATCCATCCATCCATCCATCCATCCATCCATCCATCCATCCATCCATCCATCCATCCATCCATCCATCCATCCATCCATCCATCCATCCATCCATCCATCCATCCATCCATCCATCCATCCATCCATCCATCCATCCATCCATCTACCTACCTATGAAACCTTTAATTTATTGTCACTTTACAGAACCACCACATTCTACATGCTGAAATGGGATTAAAAATAAAACATTACTTACACAGCATGTATTGGTGCATTCTACTTCGGTCCACCCAACATTTGTTAAATCACTGACATTGAGAGTTATTTTTTTTTTCATTCTAGCGCTGGCTCTACGACAGGCATTTGGAACCATCTCCGAACGCAATTCAAGGGTAGAGCAACTCGGGTAATCCTGCGAATTCATCGTAAACTTTTGCTCGCACACTTGAGTACACCTGCACCCATGTGGTATCAAGGCGTGTGGGGAATGGATACCACTCACTGATTGACATGATTGACATTGTGCACGCAGCACACAAATGATCATCACTGCCTCCATAGACCTCGCTTTGTTGCCTACACTTACCCGCTACTTACAGTGGTGTCACCCAGAGAGTGATGAAGAGGGTGGCTGGCTTGATGCCCTCTTTGAGGTGCCTCTCGGTGCCTCCTGATTCCTCCTCTAATGGCAGAGTGCATCTCGGTGCGAGCGTACCCAAACCACTCGATTGCCATCATGCAGCAACTTTGGTGACGTCGTCACTCCATCTTTCCTCTTTACATTTATGTGACCAAATTTGATTATCTATGCCTTACAGAATGCCGCCAGATGAGATATCATTCGCAAACGCATAGAGTTTGATGCCCTCATTCGATCAAATAATCAGGGATCACGTTCACCATTTGTTTAAAACAAATTTACCCTCTTAGTGGATTTGTGAAATGTGTCCACTTCTGTGGAATCCCGCAGTTGTAGGCTAAAAAAATCTTCCCAATCAAATGACACACTGGGACGTGCACTGACATCTCGGAGCGCCAAAAAAAATCTTCCAATTCAACTAGCACACGCTTCCTTCAGGATCGGGTTGGGGTTGGGTCTGACGCACTTTGCACTGTTACTGCGACCTAGAGTTGCTCAAGATCATCTCTAAGACATCGGCACCTTCCAGACCATGGCTAGGAAGGTCTTCCACTTATGATCCAGAGAAGGGATTCCTTTGGTCAACCCTAGGAAGAAGTGTATCGCTCAATGAATTTCCTCATCCCGCATGTAAGGTCATTCTTCAGCTGATCATGCACTGTGATGCCCCATTCCACTGAACCAGCGAAGTTTTAAGGCGACATTTTCGCGGTAAAACAATACCCTGCGGAACAGTACAGCATAGTAGAGAAGAGCGGAATGACCCAAATGACTGATTCAACTTTCGAAGTGACAAAAGCGCACGGATTTGTCGAATTAGTTCAACTCAGGTGAGTGGATGGTGTGAATCAAACAAGTCACACTTTGAAACGCAAATACACAAAGTGGGCGGATTAAATGTCCCATTGCCAATCACCGAAATGGATGCCAGAAAGATGTCGGTAAAAAACTACAATGCCTGAGAAGGCAATGCGAGAAGAGACTGGTTATGGCCTCTGCAATGCCCAGGTGGATAAGTAATTCTAATGTCAAAACCGGACCGAGAAAGGCGATGCGTCGAGTGGGCCTATGAAATAGCGCAGAAAATCGGACCACGTTAATGACTAATCAGCCTCAAGCAGGAACACATGGCAAACCTAGCGAAACCGACCCCCACGGCGTGGTGTCAGGCCCGTAAGTGCGCATGTCCTCAATCTTCCACATCACCAATGCCAGACAGGCCTGAAGCGCACGATGGAGCGCACCAGGTTGCCGCCAATATGAACAAACGACCTGCTTACATTAACTCCTGGCCCATTCCGCCCTCGATATTTGCATCTCGATGGTCCCATGGCCGCGTAAACAGAATACACAAGGAAATGGATGACTGCCCGTTCCTACAGGGGTTAAAACAGCTACGACCGCGTGACCGACTTCAAATTAGACAGACTCGTCACAGAGCTAAGTCGACACGGAAGGCATAAATTGCTGTAGGGGATCAAAGATTAGCAACAACATCTTGTAATACTAGTTTATTCCGGGTTTAAAAATACCTAGTTATAATTTTTAACGACTCAAATGGTCTGAAATCACCATTTTGACTGTCGCAAAAACCTAATACACGGGGAGCGCAAAAGAGCTATCGAATTTCGGAACAACTCCTGCATACCACAATCGTCTTATAATAAAAATCGACTACTCGTGTGTAAAAAGAAGTGATTCACTTTCAAAGTACACCAAACCACGATACAAAAGTGACAGCCTCACTACACCAGTCCAGTTGAATCACAACAGATAAAAGCAGTGCTGCTACGGACATTGGAAGTCAGGCGGAAGCGAACGAAGGCGCGCAGCCAGCAGAGGCACACAAAAGTCCAGAAGGTGACTGCATTGCAGCAGATGGAGACCGTGTGATGTCAAAACTGCTATGCAGTACATGCCATCGCCAAGAAAGTCGCATTCACCACCGCATTCCACACTGTGCACGGCGCCAACCATCTGACGTTGATGCACCAGTCTGAATTAAGATCAAAGCATGCAAGCATAAGTTCACTCTCCCAGACTACCATGAGGGAAATCATCAACTCACGTGTAAGAGCCCTCGGTCGGCGAACGAGGGTCACCAGTCCAATCATAGAACAGCAACTGCTGACCGAAAGTACCCACAACAATCTCTGCAATTCCATCAAAATCCAGGTCCGCCACACAAGCACAATTCACGTGGTCGTAATCAGCGCTTTGAGGCAGCACCAACCGCGAAGTTGGCACCAGCTTACCCCCACCAGGACCGTCTCCGAAAGGACAGCTGAAAGGTGAAATGAGTGGACCCTTAATTACAAGTTCGCTGGAAGACAAGCACACGATTTCACTTCCCGAATCTCAGGGAAACGCCGTCCGCAGTCCAAAAAGCTCAGCTTACTTATGTTACTACTCGACACTCGTCTTCTATTTAACCCAGCTGCGACTCAACAACATTAAAAAGATATCTGGACTTGTAACAAAACTTTCCTACAACTTTCCACAATTTCTCAGCTAACATATGTCGGGTATTTGCGAAACGAAGGCGCACACACATACACACACACACGAGACGCTGGTGGCCAGTGTGTTAAGGATGCCAAAATCAAATCCTGCGATTCGCATAGCTAGAAATGAAAAAAATCAAACCAACATAACCTACAAAGCCACAAAGAACACTGACGGTCACTACTTCCGTTAAAAGTGTTTCAAACCATGTGGGCAGCGAGGCACATTTTTGGATTAAAACCAACGTAGGAATATTCTAAGAAAGTATCACAACTCCTTCTATCAAAGTGACTAAAATTTCATGCCAATATACAACCTCCTCATCAAAGCCTATTTTCTACTGGCTACCACTCAGCCAATCGGATAATCCAGATGGCATTTCACAGTAAACAAGAATTATAATTACTCAAAAGAAACAGGAAGTAGAATAAGACTTTTCTGCGGGGAAAATTTGATGTCCGCTCCCAGATACGTAATCTGGATTGCAGACATAAAAACCTACTAAAACCCTTGACCTCCCATTGGCTATTGACGAGCGAATCAGACGGCCGAGGAGGGATTTACGGTTACCTTGGAAGATGCCTGGATCGGCGCTTTGGGTCTGCATCAAATCAATTCACTTCTAATTTCACACAACATGCATAATATCATTATTGCATGTCAACGAAGTAAACCAAGTTAAATGTAGCCTAACTTCGCAAAGGATTGTCCTGACCGCTGTCTGCACAATGCTATAACAAAAGCAAAGTTTGATAAGCACAAAAGCACTTGAATAAATTTTTCGTCATTCGCTTTGCAATGTTAATAAGGCTTTATTCAGGAGCACCAATACAAACCCCTTTTAAAGCAAAAGTCCTAGTAACCACAAATTTCCCCCAAAACAGAAGTCTTGTAACCACTCACCGATAAACCACAGCAGGTTCAAGACCAGAGCAAACCAGTAGAGACACATCCGATGGAGAGGTGGAATCTATGCTCACGAGGTCACTAACCCGCAAATACACCTTACCTTGATCGAATTGACGGAACCACTTTAGCCCTGTGATGGCCGACTCATGTGAGGTGGAATAGAAGGCCTTCAGTTCTACAGCCGTTACAAAAAAGCCAATAAACAGAGTCTACAAAATACCCGCCTCGGTCATAAAAATAGCTTTCCACACAAAAGTTGCATTGTTCCCGAAAGCCCATGCTACCAAATCAAGTGTCTTCTTTTACGTAACTTCTTAATGGCTTAAATATTCTCAAAAACTTCAACGAAACTAGCTAGTGCAGTAGGCATTCTTTGACAATGCATGAGGAATGGTTCCACTACATTCTGAGGAAGGAGATACGAACCTGCTCCAGCCATCTTCACCAGACCAACACCAATCCAACCGTCCAGCGTGCCAAAGGCTGACAGTCGATATTGCGTGTCTCCATCCACCAACAACAGGAAGTCCATGAACGTCACTCTACAAACCGAACAACCCTAATAAAGGAGCCTCTTAGCTATAACAAACACTGGCTCATCTAGCAAATACTTTGCGTAGAGGAAGACATCCTCAGCTCCCAACATCAACTGCTGCATCTTCCGAGGCTACATGCCCACTGTCCTCCACAGCTTCACGATCGCACCATACACAGTAACTCAAACTATTCAAGTAAAAAACAAGCTACGAGGAAGTGCACGCTACTTACCACCTGTAAGTAAATAGTTCAACACAAACTCACACTCTGCGTGGCAAATTGGCCAGTTCTGGGAACAGACTGCACGCCGACGCACCGTCAATCGCGCCAAATACGGAGTTCACAGTCGTGCATGTCGCTGACTTGTGACTCACACTTTCATCCCCTGCATTCGTTGATGGAGACACTTCGCAGTCGTCCTCCTCACCTTCCCCTTCCTCATCACGTTTCTCCGCCACCTAAGTGACACAAAGCAATCAAGCAAACGTTCCTTCTTAACTCCCACTACCCGGCACTTCTCCGTGTCCACAAGTCGCGTTCCCCGGTGGCGGCACGGAAGTCTGCTACTACTCTTCCAGTTCCTCCATTAACTCGCTAATCAACTACTTCCATACTCGCACGACTGATGTCGACACTAGTGACCACAGAACAACATTATTAACGGCGTCAGCGACCCCTTTAATTCCGCTGACTGATTACGTGCAAGGCACCATGCAAGGACGACGTCCAAATTCATGGCAGTCCACAACCGCAAATTTAGTTCTTACGAGCATTTGACACCGTCGACGCCACTGTCGTCAACTCCCTTACAGGTCTTCAGACAACATGTTGACAAAAGGAGCCAAAAGTAGGAGGACTACAAAAGGGTCCTAAATAACGACAGACTGTACCCAAAGGCACCGTGGTGGCCAAACACAGGGGACACACTTCCTATTTACCTGTCTCAATTTATAAAGCCCAAAAATGCAAGACATGGCGACATCAAAAGCGTTCACCATCCCCACCTACAACGACCGGTGGTATACTTCACTACAGCAACAGCAACAGCCATCTTTGCATTTCCAAGGCGATTTCGTCTGGTTTTAACTGGGATGTCACAGTTAGCGCAGCACCCTTACGTCCAGACGTCAAAAACATCATTACCCATCAACTTCACACTCGCGAAGTGAGTATTTCTAGTGTCCAATTAACCCATAAACAGCACATAAACGTAGAACCAAAGGATACATGTTTCTCTAGAGGAATCTAACCCATAATAATAAAGAAAACGATGACACAAATTCCCATTCGAGTGGAAAGATGAAAGTTCGTTGATGCTACAAATTGTGAAGCAAAATAAACCCCAACACCGGGCATCTGTTAAAAAGCAGAGCCAGCCTCGGTGATGTCCATCAAAATAACATTCTAAATTCTTGACTGACATCATAATTACGACACATGCTTTCAAACGAAATTGTAAGTAGCCTTTTGCCACCCTTGGCAAAGACTTCGCCAATCATGCTAACATGTGATCCAATGTCACACTTTCCAACATTTAAAACCCAAGCGCATTGTGATGGTCACAATTATCCCACAACATCGGAAAATCACTAAAAACGAGTCCATTAACGGCGATACCGTCTCATAAAATGGTCTCCGAGTGCCCTAACCAAAGTGCTGGACATGCATTCAGTATGCCATTCTCGAAATCACCTTACCTTCATAGAATCACTTGCCACATTCACCTAACGAGCAACCTATCCACATTTCATCTTGTGAAAGCAAACTGCCGTGCTCCATACCTTGCAAAGTGCTGCATCATTCAGCCTCGTGTAAACTTGCACCGGAGCCGCATCACAGCCACTTTCATTCAAATCACACGGCGACGCCAGCGATCCCGATGTCGACAACAAAAATGCCCATTGCAGTTTTCTCTCAGTCGGTGACATGAAGCTGCATTAATCAATTCAAACATTACAACCCACTATGTGTACACAACTTGAACGGGGAAATGGGCCAACTCCGACAAGCAGATGCATCGTTCAGGCAGGTCACTCAGTCTTGCTGCCGCGTAAATGTTAAAGAAGCACGATCCCTCCTCCTGCCAATCAGTACACTCATTAGTCAACAACTCCACTATCTACCTTCACCAGTCCCATCGATACCACATAGTTTTGCGACTGGTCGTCATAGAAAGCCTTTATGCAGACAATGTCAGCAGCTAAAACATAGACTAATGCATCAGATCAACCTTACCGGGAAGGTACACAAAATCGAAGGATTTAGTGGAGGTTGTAAGATGTTTGCCACCCGAATGGAAAGAGTAGAGGTTGCAGCAACGCGCAGAGGAAGAATTCTCACCACCGGGAAGGAGCGAGGCGACCAGAAGGTCATGCTTGCGGCAATCTCTTTCCTCCCCACAATCGATGGAGGATTGGGAGGGTAGGTGAGTGAGACCATGGATGGTGCTTTGGCCCACAGTGGGGAAAAAAGCGACCTCCTTGTAAAAACTGAAGTCAAAAGGTATCGGAGGAGGGGTGTCCATCATATATTCTAAATTGAAAGAGGGAAATGACAGTTCGATGCTTTGTGATTGCATAGCACTTTATCAGACCCATACTTTGGAGTAGGCATCCGAATATCCCAAAATTGAGTTACGCGGTCGAGACGTGCCCTAATAACACGGCATATGAAATGTGATAATTGCCATTTACTTTTGTCAGCTACTAACCCTACCAAATGTTACCTTTAAAATAAAGGACAAAGATTTTTCAGTTATTAATTTACATATTCTTAATCTTGAAAAGCTTTATAATTAGCCGCGAGCACATAACTGAATTCGGCATGTTGTTTGTATGAATATGAATAGAGCACGATAGTTTATTCTTTGCCAAATATAGTTGGCAAAAACTCTTGATTTTGCAGCCACTTATGGTTTGCTTGCTATTACAACAACAGCATCACAGCCGAACTATTGAGAATCATAGTTTAAAATTAAACTATGTCAGCCATAACAACATGGAAAAAATTCTGCATGTTTATGTAAGGAGACGATTTTATTATCTTTCCGATTTGTTACGAAATTAAGCCGTAATATAGCTACAGGAATGCGGCAGGCGGTGGGCTTTTGCAGCCCTCCTGATATTTTGGACCTGATTGCACAGTCTGGCGGCGGCGAGAGTGGCCGAGCGTTCTAGGCTCCTCCTCCTTAAGAATGTCAAAGTAAGCTCCACAATTGTATAATTGATTGAGATAAAGAAGGCTGTTGATCTGAAATATTAAGGCAAGGTATTTCCCCAAGTTACTTGCGAACCGGAATGCGTTGTCAAGATGGCGTTATCGCCACTTACCTATTTCCAGATGAAGCACTGGCGGCTTTTAATAAGTTCGACAAGTGCAGACGCAATGTTGTCTATTTTGTTCAATAACGGTCGAAATCCAGCAGCTTTTGCCTGCTTTTCAGAACCGCTTACTTTACATTATTCCAGGAAAACCGAAAGAAGCGGATGCAGAGAACGGTAATCGTGGCGGTGAGCAGTTTTCTTGGGACGACTTTGAGGGGGACGTGGATAGACCAATAGTGCCGGAATTTCGGAAGAAGCGACACTCTGAATTGAGGTCCATGGCTTTGGTACGTCAGAACTGGCACCCGCTCTTTGTTAGTGTTGATGCGGTGGCGACGAACTTGTCGGCCAGTTCGGTGTCTCGGAGGTGGGTGGTTTTGAACTGAAAGTTTCTGGGAATTCTTGCATAATTTGTCGCCTTTTCTATACTTGATTTCATACTCTGTTAATTTTTCATTTCTTCATGGGATGAGTCCCAATTACTCACCTTACTATATAGCTTGTTTCCGACACAATGTGTTGGGCGAACTTGTTGGCAAACATGTTCTTACCATATTATGTGCTTGTAATCCTTAATGCCGGATTTCATGCTTTATTGTTTAATAAGAACGTGGGGGTTAGGCACATTATCTGTTTAACTCCTTTTATCGTGAGTTTTCTTTGATGCAGCTATCTGTGTGAGGTGTTTTCTGCCTGTGACGTTTAGATTAGTTAGCTAATTAACCAACAAACCTCGAATTGTTGTTCGCTTGGATCAGATGGTGGCTGGTATAGTTAGTTAAATCGTATTAAGAATCTTCAGTTTTTGACGCTGCTGGCCAAACAGTTTCTTGTTTTAGTGGTGTAGATTCGCCGGAATGGCAATGGTGGGTTTTAGGAGAGTTAGTTGTGGATTTATGTGGTGAAACTTATCACTTGTCGCATGTTCGGGTAGTTTGTTGGTTTGGGATAGGTCGAAGGTACGAGATGGATGGCTTAGAGTAGGTCATTAGGTTACAGTTAGACCTCTGCAACATTAGAAGTTGTATTTACCACCAGAATTTGATCTTTGTTGATCAATGCACAACAATATTGTACAGTTTTCTTATAAACGATTTAGAGTTGCCCGAACTAACTCTGCTTCATTGATAACCATATTTGCTGACTTAGTCTTGAGCTGGCTGGACGTTCCGCGGTTCTTCTTTTGCAAATTTTCATTCATTTAGCCCTTTATGCTAAATGTGTCTGTTCCGAAACGGTTTGTTGCGACACGAATTTTCCTGCAGTCATTATTGTAAGGCATAGCATTTCTTCAAAGGAGGTGAATTGGTGTGGTATGCTGCAACTCGTCGGTTATCAATATAAGTATTATCGGTTGCAGGAATCTAGACGTACTTCTTGTATAACCGTGTAGAAGGGTTAGGAGACTAACAAAACTTTTGAAGTGAGATCGAGAGACCTGTGTGCTCTTGCCCTGGGTACTGAACCACGGGAAATCGAAACTGTGCGCAAAACACCGCATGGTGTTTGTGTCTCATTTTGCTCATTCCATTCCGGTAAAAGTGCTCTTCTGTTGAGGGAGTATGAGGTACGAAGGGACGTAGAGTCGGAACAATTTTTTTAAGGCAAGGAAAGTCACTGACGTCTCCGACAGGAGGTCTTCCCTTTAGGAAGATCTTTTGTACGTTACTGGGGAGGCACCAGCAGCCGTGTGAACATTTAATGGCGAGATCCGGGATTATCCGCAACGTCCGGATGTTCGTCTTGATCTCCTCACTCCTGCGTCCGCTTCCCAAGGTCGAAGGGATAAAGCGGAGTCACGGGCGGCGTCCACGCATCGTCAAGTGTCGGGTAGTGTCTTTCTGGTAAAGAACCTGCCCGTGGGAACGACGGAGGAAGACGTGTCGAAGATGTTGCATCGGCTGACGCGAAAGGGTGTGCATTCGTTGGATGCGCCACGAAGGATATTGGTTCCACCACTGGGAATCACTGCAATAGTGGAGTATGCGATGCCTCAAATTGCGCGACTGGCATACAAGGCACTTGCCTATGAACCGGTGAGTTCATTGTCCACTTGCTTGCGTGTGAGGATGCTTTCGTAGTGTGGTGGAGTTGCGAAATTGCTTGAATGTCGAGGGGCTTTGTGGTTGATGCCTGATGGATTAACACCCTGTCTTGATGCGATTCCAATTGGTGTGAGCTGGTGGACCTTTTAGAGTGGTAGTATCTGACGTGGAGGCTTTGCAACATCTGAATTTAAAGGTGGAAAGTGTGGTTTGAAGCTTGTAAGGAGAATGCTGTAGAGCCACGAATTCTTCCACCCTTTTCCGTTGCTTTGTCGATAAATATTATCGACAGGCCTAAGTTTTTAGTATTCAGTGATGTTTTGAAGTCACACAAGCAATCCCGATTGGATTTCTAAATCACATGATTAGATCATCCACTTAATCTACGGGTTCTTATCCTTTGAATACCCATTGAGGTGCGCAGTTCTGTAATGCTTCATCTTTTTGTGGAATAGCTTTCTTTTTTGAGTAGGTACCGGCTTCTGGGGTCAAAAATGAATGATTTAATTATGGTTCAATAACGCCTTGGGTCTTAGATTTAATCACGACTCGTGGGGTCCCTTGGGGGGGTTTTGCAGTAGCGTCGAGGCTCGAAGTGTCGAAGGACCGTCTTTTGGGACTGTCAGCGAAGGCGATTTGCCTTACCTAAAATGGTCATGACTGTTTGGGAGAATCTTTTTCGATTGCTGCACCGTCCTTGAAGAGTCAAGATGAGGGATTGGCGGCCAGTCAGTGGATTGGCCTGTAGATTCAAAGCCAAATGCTACTAATTTAGCTCCAGTCTGGGAATAAGTAAGTGAGAAGTTTGGAAGTACGAGAAATGCTCTATGATTATCCAAATGTTATCACTTTCCGCAGAAACGGTGGAGAGGAAAAGGCATTGGATTGAAGTGAGAATATGGTTTGAATAGATCCATCCGAAGCGTTGGACTTTCTTTGAGTTTATAAAAAGAGAAAAAAACGTTTGCAAAATCGAGGTGAACACTGCACAGGAAATGGGAAGAGCATTGGTTTAGGTGTTAGGAGTTGCGAGGGGCGCCTACGTACGTACGCGTGTGTGTGTTAAGCGTTTTCGTACTGGGAGGTCAAACTCACCTCCTCTTCATGCGTGGCCAGCACCACGGCAGCATTTCCTCTTAGAAAGTAAACAAATTGTCACAAGCATCCTCAGAGCATGCTAACCTTAACCCCGATCGCATCTATACCGTTCTGTCCACGACCGCAGCCACCAGCTCTTCTATGCACTAACAACGGCAAATCTTTTTCCATTACACGCCAGTGCGGTTTGTTGCGAGTTCGGGGGGGGGGGAGACACGAGCCACCGAAACTATTTTAGTCGACGAAGTCGTGTATGCGCTGAACGACAAGGGACAATAATAGTGAAGCGTGCAATTGGCCTGACAGCCATTCAAAGTAGCCGCGTGGCACAGAAGTGGGAGACGTAACTGTTGCACGCAAATGACTCTATCCTTGATAGATGCAATGTCACTTAACACCTAAGGTTGTGAGTCTCGAAACTGCGAACCTGGAAGGTGGAATGAATCTGGATTCCTTGAGAGAGGTTTCGATTGGATCTATCACAGTTAACACTCCCAACACAACGCCACACTTCAGGAGTGATTTAAGTTAGTTGGGTTGAAGGGAGAAAAACAAGTGCTACCTATGCAGATGTTAGTAGCGTTGGTGGGACACCGGCAACGGCCACATTCACGTGCATCGCCACCTCCACGCCAAATTACTCCCTCTTCCAACAAGTTAGAAACCACCTTCCGGATATGTACAGGTTACTCACCCAAACACACAAAGGTAAAAGGCGCTTTTGTATTTCATGTCAGGGTGGGAGTATGAATGGACATGAGGATGAGGGTGTGGGAGTAGAGGGAGAAAATGGGAAAGAAACGAAAAATAGGGGCCTTTTACGCAGCCTTTACGTAGGTTCGCACACAAACCACTTCATCGGTCGTTAAGGTCTGGAATAAGAATGAATTATAAAATAAACGTTAGTGGAGGGTGGAAATTGTGCGGTATGGCTGTAAAAACTGCTCTTACCATTTTCAGATCGTTACCTTCAACTGCACAATCAATGCAGACAGTTCTGTCCTTGCTAACCTGCCGCTGTTTCAGCACCCCACCCTCCAATGTCACCAATGCCTTCACTTCGCGTGAATCCGGAGTAAGCTTCGTAAACTCCTCGCCCAGTTTGAAGACTGTTTCCACGTTTCTGGCCGGAGTATCGAACCGTACCTTATACCTGCCGTCACCCAGATCACTGATTATCATGTCAGGCTTGATTGAATTGCCCATCTTGCGAAGTTCAGGATTCACTCCGAGGCGTTCCATGAATTTGTCGAAACCCTCGCTCTTCTCCATCTTCCAGGTACCAATGAATGGCTCCATTGCTGACAACTACACGATCGAATGCGTGTGACTGAAGTTGTGGCATTCGTCAGATTCCTGTGCTTATATACCATCAGCGAACACGTGCACCTGGTGCGTCTAGATCAGTGATTGGTGGAATCGGACCAATCATAATGAGCATTGTTAACATTGTTTTCAATGTCAGTACGTGAGTGGTTCCCGTCACTGCGCCATGACGTGTGTGAGCGTCGGCATCTAACGTCACTGGAATGGCCTGTCGACGTGTTAGCCGGCGGAAAGAAGGCAAACTTTGCATCCGATGCATCAAATGGACAGAAACAATTTGTGTGAATGAATAGAAGTTCAGAAAAATTCTGGCAAGAAGTGCTTTTAATTGTTGCCTGTTTCATTCTCCTCCAGTTTTCTAAAGCGTCTTAACATTTAATGATGGGGTGTGGATTAGAGTACTTAAGACTAGGAAGAGCTTATTAGGTGAGGCGATGTTGAGTGTCGCTAAATGACCTGCGATTAACACGTGTGACTTTGGTGATGCGCAGTTTGTGAATGATAAGACTGCAGTAATGGAAATGTTTGCAAAGGCTGTAGTTTGGCAACTATGGTGCGGATGCATTTTATGTTTAATTGGGAGTGCCTTGACCCAAGTGCTAGCCCAAAGCTTGAGCTATAAGACGAGTCGTATGCTGTAAGGCGAATGGATAGTATGCAACAGAACCAATTGGTTGCTCCCATAATACATGTGAGATGGGTGTTGGGGTATTTCTCAACACTGGGGAATAAACAAGTAAGGGGTGGATCGCACTTATAGCTCCTTCGTTGGATGGATTTTGTGGAATCCGAGATCTTGTCACCCTGGTTTCTACCCCACTTTTATCCCCTACTCGCCAAGTGTTGCTCCTCCGGAAGCCACTCACTCTGTGAGCAAACAATCGAAACGCAATCACTACATCAGATGAGCAATGACCGAAGTTTTTCGCTACCCCAGGACAAGTGGATGTGTTTGATTCACTTGCATTTAACAAGAATGTCTGTATTGAAGTGTCACCATCATTGAGGTACTCCATGTCGCAGGAATCGCTTACACCAAAACCAAGTGACACCCATTGGTAGGATTTGGAATAGAACTGTGATTTTCGAGATAGCAATCTATGCTTCCGCAAATCAAACACTCGACAGTGAGAGTGGGTCTTCTCACGCATGTGAATCAGTTGGAAATGAAGCATTTTGGAGTTTTCAATGCGATTCACCATTACCTCTGCTTTGTTTGCATGGCAATGCACTCCTCACTCTTGTTGACTATCAATTTGGAATTGCGGGAGGTAAAGTTTGTCTTGTCTTCAAGCGTTTGAAGAGAGCTGATTGAACTCCTCAGTCTCTCATCCAATCACTCTACCCATCCACTCGTTTTCTTCTAGGCTGTGCTTACCTCCCTCCATTTATACCTGATCAGCGATCCCTACCACACCAATCCACCTGTCCATCCCGTACCCATGCACTCATCCACTCGCAGAATTTTCAATTCTCTTGCATCATTCACCTTCTCGAACGACCTTGGGAAGAAAGCAACTACTAGCACGCATAATGTGAATGACCTGGGAATTGAAACACACACACTTCAGAAGCTTCTTGAGGGTTGCGCATGTGACACGAAGAGACAACCTCTACACTTTCAAAAGACTAACGTTTTGATCGTCGAAATTGGAGCGATTTTCGGTATGGTAAACAGCCTCACCAATTACGCGTCAAGGTCGTGGATAGCAAGAGGCAACTCCGCGCCTGTCTAGCTGGAGGCGTACAGCACGAAAGCCAACCACCTCAACTAACCGATAATTCAAACACTCTTTCTCTCCTTCTAGTGATAATTTAGTTATCCATTCCTGACTTATTAAACCATTCATACCCGATTCACACACTCAGGAAGATGAGAACAACTTTTCTATGCAGTTAACTCCTTGCGTCATTGCTGACGCAGTCGAGCTCTTGTCTGGTAAAGTCTAAGAAAATTTTATCCACTGCTTCTTTGAGGCGGTGCATCAAACACAAGGCAGTTGCGTTTTGTGCGTCTACTACTTCTCCACCGGTTGGTGTGAGTTGACTGTTCTCCAGGTGCTCTTCTGTGGATTGTCGACAGTGTCACCGCGTATGGCGGTTACTGGCTCCATCACAACTCAACTGTGGTCCTTGAAGTGCGCAAGATTTTTAAAAAGTACGAATAAGTCGCCACGCAGTACCGATTCGGATGGTAAAAAAAAGGCAATTCAACAGTCGCAAATCTAGTGTTTGTCACTGTTCCATTCAAGCAAAGTCATCAAGGTCAAGTTCCTCCTCTACAAGGGGATGGACTAGACGTTGCTTTGCAGAACCTATGGAACCCAAGGTGGACCACTCACCATCGACCGGTAAACTGCCCAAACGCATGTAAGTGTTCACTCCTTGGCAATGAGATGTCTGACTTTTGACGCTTAACCTCAATAATTCTATTGTCACAAACAACGATACCGCTTTATTTGGGGCGAGGAAATGAAATACAGACAGTTTAATGGTTGGTCTTGATCTAGACAACTTCCTTCACGTCAATCCACGTTTGCTGACGTATTCCACAACAAAAACTGGAAGGAGACTATGTGAACAATGGCAAATCTGCCGTGAAATAAACACCTCCGTCTGCGTGATGATGCCTTTCCGCTTATATTACTTCCCCAGCTTCCAGGTGGATACATTACCTAGTTATGGCTAACTCTCAATAGCTCAAATGGCCTAGGGTTTCCATTTCACCCATCGCAAAGTGCTTTAGTACTTAAGGAGCGCAAAAGAACCATCAAATTTCGGAAAAACT
>JADWOT020000010.1:6832927-6866315 GCA_036345935.2 Taenia hydatigena
AAATGATTGCAGGAGAGTGACAGACAATGCGAATACCACTTTACTGGACATTTGATACGCTTGTTCACGTGGCTGACATTAAAACACAAACGGAGACAAATTAAAATTACTGATTTTACTTAGTGACTACTCACTTTTGAATGCATTGACGTTATGCTTAGGCGATGCGATCTTGCCAAGCTATTTTCTAACATCAGGCGCAAATATTAAATTAGTATCTTACTCATTCAAACAGTTTCGGATGGTTGAATTTGATCGCTACAGTTCTGCTCGGCAGTGCACGTTCCTTCGACCGTAGCACTAAGTGATAATGAGGGCGCATCTGTCGGCAAACGCCTTAGCAGTACTGGTTGCATTAGTAGTGGATCCGTGCCAATCAAAAGGCATTCATGCTTGTTCTATTCCAGCTATTATCGTGCAATCGATCTCGCGTTGCCTAGTGTGTCTTGGATCGGTGCATGAGGATCTAGATTACCTCCAATATTCGTTGCTTTAACCTATTAAAATATATGCCTACCTCCATTAATCATGGCACTTGTGAAAGGTCAAGGTCCAATTACTTAGTCATTCAGTGAAAGCTGCGTTTGCATCTTGGCGCCTTCTCAGAGCACAAATTTCACCACTTCGCACTGTCGACAAGTACTCGCATAGGCGCAAGCACTAGGAGCGGAGTTCAACTAAACTGCTGCTCTCCGCAAAAAAGTTTTCTTTCGTCGCACGAAGACGCAAGAATGCTTGGGATTGATACCAACGAAGGCAGGTGTATGCCCACCTACCATCGGACTGGCGCCAGCTATCACAAAATTCCATTATTTTGTCTTTTAGGTGAATTTTTGCTTTGTGCTATCGATTCTTCCTCCATTACTGCTTTTCGTTGATGGTGACCCGATGAACTCAATTTTCTTTCTCTTCAATCTCATTTTGCGCATCACATGCTGCAAGGACTTAATTTGCTTTAAGCACTACCTGGTGTTTTTGTTCTTATGATGAACCTTCAAAGCTGCGCTAGTCCCAGAAGACAAAATATTACCAACGCACGTACGGGAGAATTTTGTGTATGCAATAAACAACCCTTTCCGTCTGTTGCGTTAAAAATATAATTGTATTTGGATGACGTTTAACTCATCATCTCGACTCGATTCTAGTTTACACAAAGTATAACGCATTGTTAGGGAACGATAGCCATTTTATCAACTTTGCTAAACTAATGGTAGAATAGGAGCATGCTAAGTGTGCCAGCATGGGATTACCTGGCGTCGTTTCAGACTTCGCTCATTGAATATTTGAAAGGCAGAAATCGATTTAATGAATGGCAGAAAAACCACTCTGGTGAGTCACCATCGTAAAGGATTTATTGTCACCTTGTTGTAATCACCAATTACAAATAGTTCATTAGTCTATTCAACGGTCTGCTGATAATATAGATCATTGTTTATTATGCGTGCCACATCCTATAATCTTTCTTTTTTCCCAACAAAATGAAATAAAGGCATTGCCTGCGCAAGACTTCAGAAACCTAGTGCTAAGCTTCACCAAAAATACAAGGATTTCGTGAAGATACTTTTAATGAGCTGATATCATTTCCCGCCCTGGAAGTTGAATTCAATTACCTTGTTCTCTGATAGCCAACCACGCTGCTGCGATGCCCTCAAGCGATCTCGTGGAGTTCAGCAAATTGGTTTCGAAGGCGAAGAGCGTAAGCGTCGTATAGTGTAATTTTCTAAAGATGTTTGTGATAACCGGCGAGGGTATTAATTTCGAGAGTGGAGTGCCAAAATTTCAGGTCCCTTATGATTTTTCGCTGAAGCGCCTAATAGAGGTACGTGTACTATTTAAGCCTAGCTACTGTTCTTCTTCAAGCAATCAAAGTACTTACGTTGGGAGTTTTACTACCAGCGTCGCAATATAGTTTTTGCGGAAGCCCCCAATGCAGCTCATTACGCGCTCAGAAATTTAGAAAAGTTGTTTGCTAGCACTGGTCGGTCATTCACTTTGGCGACTCAATGCATTAGAAATTATCATTGGTTTGATGACACTGAGGAACCAATCGTGCTTTATGGTACGTATTTTAACTGTCCACGTTTATACAGCGTCCGTCTTCGTAAGCGTGCGTCGAGATATGCAAAAAGAGTTTATCTACTTAAAGTGGTTCCCTAAACCCGTGAGACTGAACAGATAATTTGTCAGCCATGAAGATCTTGCGAAGACTGCATGTCTATGTGAAGTGCCACTGCGCGCATTCCACAGTTCTTTGCATCCGTTGCTGAAGTTATTTCGTCAAAATAGCTTTTTGATAGTAGGCAGATTGGAATGCATGTTTGGGACATGGACTTAGGACTTTTTGGCTCACAAGGCTATTATCAGCTATTCTATCTATTGCTCAAAGTGTTGTTTCACTCAGCTATTAGTATGACAAGGTGGTCAACCATACCTGAAATTAGGCAGCACTTGCAAACCATTTAAGTAGTTTTCACTATCACGACGACAATCGCCTAATTAACTCGAGTCCGTAAGCTCAAATTACGTTCTGGATCCACGCGTTAACACTTTTTGCACAAAGTGTCATGGTTGGCGGCCTCCCTCTGGCTTTTTAATGTCTCACTGATTTCACTACCAAGTGCATTCCTGTGGAAGATAAAGTGTTGACGAATATAAGGGCGTGCACCCTTGATTGAGTGCGAACTGATCATCCTGTGTATCTTTGTTATTTCAGATAATATCCTCAGGTCCTACCAGGTGGATCACAGTAAACAGCCACATCGAGGGTAAGTTGCCATTGGACGCTTCCATTCTAAATAATCGGTAGCACACCATTCTACCCATATCCCCTCAGGCCATCCTGCATTCATCAAAAATGAGCAGAATTGAGGATATTTACGTATTCTGCACAACATCTTTATAAATTATTTATCACTTCGATGTTCAATTGTTTTCGTCTCAGCACCTACCAAGGTTTCTTACTTGCCCTAGCATTGTTATATGTATGTTATTGGCTGTATGGTTTTGATCTATCTACCGCCTTTTCTCATTTCCTAGAAGTTTTATCTGTCTGGTGAGGTGAGCGGTTTGGCCCTAAAATATAGTCACTTAAGTTATATAAATGCACTTCGTCTTGGATATTTTTCTTATGTTAAGGGCGTAGTTATGGGCTATTTAAGATTGTGATTTGGTAGATTCCTCCATCTCGGTTAAAATGTGCTTGTTTCAAGGTCTTCCTTCAAGAATTTGTAGAACCAGGTTAGGTAAGAGTAGAAGGGAACCTGAAAGCACATCTGTCAAGTGCTTCAACCAGTATAATGGTGTTTTTGTAATCATTCATACAACCACGTGTTGACTAAGAAAAAGCTGTACTGATCGCTCATCTGAGGCGTGTGTTGCCGTGATTTCCCGTCCTGTCAGCATAAGCTTGGATTACAAAGCAGTCATCTGTTTTATAAACATGAAATAGACCCACAACATACCCCGTTTTTACCATTGTTGTGCAATTTCCATGCAACGTTCTGCCGTTTTGCGCACTTGTGGGCTTGCAATATCTGCGTTTCGTTTTTATCGAAGCCAATCATCAGACGTCATCTAGCTACGTAAGTAACCCTTCTCATCAGTCAGGGTATTTCTCATTAATGTGAGGGAAATTTACTTGTCAAACAGTAGCATTTTCATACCAGCTAGTTTTCCCTCTTTCATTTCGCTTTGTCAAGTAACTTGATGTAATCTAAGACTGATAACTGCTTTGCGTGAGGTCCTCCAAAGCAACCTCTCGTTAGCTGCAATTATCATGACTCTTCAAACCTCCCGTGTGCCAAGGCCTACACACACCTCAGCTGTTTCATAAGCCATCATTTTATGAGACTTGTTCACCTACGATCGTTGCAGGGATCCGGAGGCGTTGTATTTCAACCAGTATGTGCATTCGTTTAACATAAATGCGGCTAAAGAGGCAGCAGCTGCAGCCGACGTCTGTTTGATGGTAGGCATCATGAATGGGGCCACCCACCCCGCCGTGGATTTGGCTATCTCAGTCGCCGCTCGTGGTAATCTTGTGGCTGAGATCAGTGCGGAGGACACACCGATCACTTCCAGTGCTGCGTAAGTGACCAATCCTTGCTGAAACAATCAAGTTATTGAAATGCCAGCCCTGTAGATTGTAGACTCATGCTTCGTTACTAAAACGAGTCGAATGGGATGCTAGAATGCATCGAGCTGCAGCTCTTCTTGCAAAATATAAATTTTTGGATCCACTCGCGTTTTAGACGCGATTCAGTTGCCACTGCAATCCATCATTTGTGTTTCAGGTATCTAAGATGGAACAGTCTGATTGAGTTCAACTGTAAGTGTGGGCGACTTGGCTGATTTCGGAATGGTTTTTATGACCTAAGCGGCCACTAGTAGCGGCACTGGAGTTCTTACCAGGTGCTTGTGAATGTTGGATGGATCTGAAGATGTTGTCAAAACGAAATGTCTGAAATGCTGCTTACGGTGCTCTGCGAATGTAGGAGTACAGTTTGAAGAAAGGAAACATTCCACCTACCGTAGGCTCCTTGACCATTCAGTCGTATTGTCAACATGCGTTGTAAGCTTTGCGCAGAAGCAATAAATTGAGCTGTTAAATACTGTTTGGGGTGCACACCAATTTCATCGTGCCAATAAGTCTGTAGAGACGGTTAACCACGACCTAAAAGGGAAGCAGTCAGGCATATCACTTCTTAAACCACCAGTGTGGCCATCATTCTCTAAGTTTAGACGCAATCGATAAACCTCACTCCTCTCGGTGGTCAGTACCAATTCAAGGCTTGAATTATGACGTGGAATGTGCGTACTTAGCAAACCGATTTAGCGTTCTGCGAGAGATAACTACCAAGCGTGTTGCAGAACGACCGCTAATCGTTACTAGGTTAACTGTTTTTATTTCTTTCCTATCTAGTTTCTTCTTCGAGGGGAAGGCCAACATCGTACTACCCCGACTACTTGCAAACGTCATAGCCTTTCAGTCCGACCCTCAATAAAACTTGACGGGTTTTAACAACAATTATGGGACTCAGCATTTTCACAAGAGGTACCGCAATAATAAACTGTGATGTCTGATAAAATTACAGAGCGGTGGGAGTAGGGACGACTGAGACAACTAGGAACAGGCACCGGTATGTTGATGCTAGAACTAATGCAGAGCAAGAAATCTCGATAATTGACACATTGTTTCTAAAAAACCCCGACAGATAATCGGCGATGCCAAGTGGTGGAGTAGGGTAGGAGTAAATTCGAGAAGGGGCAGAGGGAAGAGGGGGACAAGGGACTACTGTCAATTGGTGGACAAGACGATCGACGGAATAAGGAATGAAAGTTCTGCGACCCGGGAAAACACAGGCATATTGGTTAACAACTAAGCCAAGGCATGCAAAATAGAGGCATGAAGGACAGGTGAGGTGTAGACCGCTTTGACTGTTTCCGAAAACCTGAGAGGATTGGTTAAATATAGCTTAATGTGGTTATGAGAAAGACTTTTTCGAATGAAATGTCTGCAGCAGAAAGTTTAAATGGTTTCACTCTCTAATAGAATTTTGAACATTTAAGACAACCCAAAAACCTGCATAAGTTCACCTAAATTTTAGGCAAACAGTCGCAGTAGGAGGTTATTAGTTGCCGCGAAACAACATAAAGCAAATTTAAGTCCCACCATTCTGTAGGATCTGTAAAGGTGCATCGAATTTCGCTACTTGCAATATTGAGCTGCAAGCACTTCTGTGCAATACACATTTTTTGCCTCATAGAGGTCGAGATTCACTGGCCCTAGAAAAGAGCCTTTAGAATACTTGATCTTTATAGAACCTTTAAATGGGAACAGTTATTCAACGTTGTGGCTGTGATCTCTGGAACTTAAACTTTAAAAATAAGCTGTGTAACCCGCAGCAATTTGCGTTCAAAAATGCATATCGGGAGTTTCGAGACTACTGGGCATTCAAGAGTAACAAAAACGTAAGTCCTTCAAATTTAAGGCTGTTGTATTTAGTCAAATAAATCATCAGCAGAACGTCAAACCAATAAATTTTACAAGCCGCTCTGACAAAAAACATGGCACAGGCCTGTTGTGAGAGTTCAAGGGATCTTTGAAGTTAAAAAGAGCTGTAGGCTGATAAGAAACAAGCAAGAGCTGATGTTGGACCTGGCTTAGCGCGGCAGAGTTGAGATCGTGGATACAGCTGGCAAGCTCGTTGAGTGTCAGTGCAAACTGGGCGCCAACGAGGAAGAATTCAGGGCAAGTGGGTGGGTGACAGGAGGGCGGGACAGGTGGCCGAAGCCGTAGAAGGCGTCATTACTGGCAAAGTGGATGGTGCAACCATGGAAGAAGGCCAAGCCGTGCCGCATACACATGGCTTTCTCCGCCCCATAATGGCTTCTGTCAGACTCAGCAACGACACTAGGGCCTGTGCTGATCAGAGGGATAATCAGATTGGCCTTACCTAATCTCCTAATTTCTGCGTACGCGCAATAAGACAAATGAATCCATTTTGGAGGCATCTTCAGTAAGATTGCTAACAGTTTCAGTCTCTAACAGTTGCTAATTATGTCAACACATGGATGTGAAATGCGTCGAAGAAACCGCTGCGTTTCAATCGCACGATTACTGTATACCCAGCACAAGATTGGTAAATATCTTGCAAGTGCTTAAAATGTTATAGAAATTACACAAAAATACAATCCTTTGTTCTTCTTTGATTGTATGGCACATGTGATATCGATTGTGACGCTGAGTGCGAAATATGTCACATAAGCTTATTGAATTCGATATCTTCCGCCCATTCATTTATTGCATTATGCCTGGTAGAGGGATTGCCTTAGTGATCCACTACAGTAAAATTGAGCGTCATTTTGTATCAATAGTAAGTAAAGGCAAGCAAAGAGCATGGAAACCCGCTTGTAACGTGGATAACTTTTCAAAAGCAAGGAAGAAAGGAGCCCACAAGTACTCTGTGCAGAAGAGTGCTCACGTTGGCGGCATCCGAACCGGGAGCATTGAGAATATTCTGCTTGATAGACTAGAGAACTTGGGGACGAGGGCATCGCAAAGCGCATTGCTCAGTCATCGCCACCATCTGCATCGCATTCAGCGGCTCAGTCAGCACGCTTATCTTTGAGGAAATCAGTAGTGACAGCCACTCTGATAGGACTGGCAGGCAGCAAGCCTGCAAACATATATATGCGCCAACAATGACATAATCTCTGTATTAATTAGAAAACGCGACCATCAGCTCATGTACGCACAGTCCTCTTAAGATGCAGAGCTTAATACAACGATGGGTAGAGTACGTCACACACATCCACACCCTTCCTAAACACGGCATTCTCAATTTGCACTTGTGAGAGTTTTGAGACCACGGGCATCTTGGTGGTGGATTGAAAAGTGTCTGCATAAAGTAAGCAGACAAAATATGCTCGATTCAAAGGAAGTTTGGAAGCATGATACAGAACAAGAAATTGAAGCGAAAGTAAAAACCGTCTCGCCGGAATGCAGTTACTCAACACATTCTAATAGTTTACAGCAACTGCAAAAAACACAAACATTTGGACCATCAAACCATTGAGACAACCGAGATTAATGACTAACTGATGATTGATGGATAATGTGGGTGCCTGTGCATATTAATGCAGACATTCATGTTACTTCGATCGCAATGAAGACGATTAGAGACGGCATAATTCTTGCATCTTCAAGCTGTGACAGAAGACTGATTTTAATTTAGTCCTCGACCATTGATTACATGCCCTTTTCCGATTTTTTTCATTTGTGCGTTTTAATGCCCAACACACTGTGGTCTCTGTAAATAGCCGAAAGTATTACCTCTCCTAGCTTTCTATTCCTTCTTTCTCTATTCAAATTGGCATTCTACTTTTTTTGGTGGCTCCTCATTTACCCCCCTGCCAGAACCCACATGCGACAATCTGAATTTAACTTCATTCATAATAATAATTGGTAAATCTGGGTTGATGTCAACGCCTACTTGGCGTCTGCGTCGACATTTGTGATCATGATTTAATTTTTGTGATAGAAGGGTCACTTGAGCGTGATCGTAGCGTCACCATTGGCCTCCATTCATCATTGCCAATCACAACCCCTCCCTCTACCTCTTTTGTTGGCTAAAAAGTTTTTTTTGGGGAAATCAAAATAAAATTAAACGGCAGGCTAACAAAATTGGAGCGGTAATCTTATATGTGGCACTGTTTCTTCTTTTTACAATGACTTTCTCAACCCTCACTGTGCAAAATTGCATGCAAATTGAAGAGCTGAGACTAGACAATGGCGACCAACTTACCACCAGGCGGATTGAGCTCGCGATCTCATACTTGTTAAACTGTGACTTCGTAGACGGACAGTCTTTCAATCTGCTTATGGGAACCTGGCTGCACCAACACCCACACTGCGGTAAACTGTGTAATCACTTAGTTTGGTCTGATACTCCGCAGCTCATCAAAACAAGCGCATGGTGCATGGTACACGGGTTATCTCAGCGCCTAGCTGAAGTCAGAGGTCTTCGTGTGAAATATTCCATCACAAGTCACCTGCCACTTTTGATATCCATACCATGACTCCGAAACTATGATTAAAATATAGATTGATTGTTTCGGAATAGGTGTAGGCATAGAGAAAGGAGAGGCCATGCTTCTGCGACCAAGCATTTCAACAAGCACTACGTGAAATGCCCACCTCATGCAGCAGGCACTCCATTACCTCAGAGATGCACTTTATTGCATTCAGTGTGAACGGCTGATGCTTCCAGGTATCTCCTATAAGTATCTTAGCATCCTATTTATCTTAAGCAGGTAAAAGAGATTTGAATTCGCTGTGATCTCCCGAGAATAAAGCAGGAATTTCAAAGTGCAAATCAGTTAATGAATGACGTGCTTTCTGCATGGTGTTTGAAAAATAAACAGTGACATTTTATTACAAATTGACGAGCATTTAAGCCAATGTTGGCTCATTTTCATAAAGTAAAGGCAAGTAAAGAGGCGGATGTGTCCATTTGTCTTTTCTGACTTTCTCGGTGATGGTGGAGTTAAGGAAGTTTCCAATGGGCATTTCCGATACGGCGAATCAGAAGTTAAGCTCATTTCCCATAGTCTAATTGGTGCGACTTCTTCAAATTTGATGCGCCTTTTAAGCAAGCGAATTGACGTCGTTACATCTCGTCTCAATCATTTACCCGAGAGCTGATGAAGCATGTTCCATAGCTTTATTTGACCTAAGCATGCTAGGTGATGGTTGGCATTTAGGCTCCAATTTTTTCTCTTCTCATCTATTTCTACTTAATTGTTGCTATCCCAGTTTATTTTGGTTGATTCTCCTATCTCGGCATAATGCTTGTCTACTAGACAGGATTTGGACTGCTCACGACAGACATCTTCTGATTCGCCGACAGTGTGATTCTGTCCAATTTCCATTTGCAATACAAGCTCACCTCATGTGGAGGCCAACTTGATGTGAAATATGATCAAAGACGCTTTCATAGTGCTGATCTCCATGGACTTGCCAAATATAAACTCTAGGGTATGTATTCGTTTCCAATTCTAACCTAAATTATCAATGTGTCTCTAATGACTTCAATAGGTCTGATAAAGTTAGTGCAATTTGTGGCCCATCAAAAGCCTCTTGAGAGATTTGTCAGGCATCAGGGCAAACGAGGAGGAAGAAGTAGGCACTGGCAACAGAAGTGCAGTAGGTTATCGCAACAGCTTTTGGGGGTGAGGTATGATGTCGCTTAAGCCTTCCTTAATCTCTTTAGTTACCAAGACAAGACGATGTTCAGTCAGGGTGAACTTGGCGAAGTGGCATCCTCCCTCTCTATAATCAATAGGTCCTGAAGAAAGACTAAGTTTGATCCACAAAGTATAAGGAACAAGAGTATTCAAGAAGTCTCACAGCGCACACTGCTTGTTGTCGCACGCCTACCCTTGTAGCGAAGTATTAGCAGAAACGTTTTGGATTTAACAGATAACCGCTGTTTCCGATGTGCTTTGCCCCATCGCGGTTCTATGAAGACTTCTGCGTAATTAATAAAATCGGCACATTCGGCAAGCCGTTCCCTTTGCCCAGCTTAGGATTCGGAGGGCAAAATCGAAGCCTCAACGTGTGGATGCGATAGTAGCCTTTCGGATATACGGCCTAATATATGTGAGGTTGATTTAAGAGTTTCATCATTTTCTCTCTCACAAAGTATTAGTTATTCCTCTGTGGAGGTTAAGGGATCCAATTAGCTTCGACTAGCAGAAAGTCAACCAGAGCACAAATTTGCCTAATTCCCATGGGTGCTTCCTTCTACTCTGACAAATGAGGTTGTCAAGATGATTTAATATCCTTTAATTAGCTAATCAACATATCATAATCAAGTTAAATTTTGATTTTATTTTGACCGCTGCATTTGTTATCGTAGGAAAAAATACCCACGAGAATTAGGTAAATTTGTGCTCTGGTTGACCTTCCGCTAGCATGAGAAATTTGTGCCTTCCAAGCGACCACATTAGCATTTAAATGAGATTCCGGGATAAAAGGACAAATGGAGGCACGGACTAGAATTGGATCTTTGTTACATCGAGTTACATTGTGATGGCTACACACCAAAACTTGAGGCTCGCATCAAGAATACGGAGGCGTTACACCATCCAATCGAATGTGCAGTATTTTAATTCTTGCCGGGTTAGAAAGTGCAATAGTATCGACTGACACAGCAGAAGTGTTCACTGGATATCTTTAGAATAGGACGATTATCCCGTCGCAGCATCATATCTCTTATACCCCTCCGAGTGTGTTTTGTTCAATTAAAGTCTGAGAAGTGATATCTTTAACAAGGAGAACTGGGGACAAGTGTATTTATGATTCAGACTTCGTCACACGCGTATCCATTCTTTTTCAGCATTGCAATGATTTATTGCTTAAGCTAGGCCGATTTATCTGCACCTGGATTGCAAACTGGTGGTAGTGCCCTTGACTCCTCCAGCATAACCAAATTTTCATTACCTTATTGAAAATCCTGCTTTGTTAATTGTTTGTGGACGTTTGTGGATTGAAAAGAAATCACTAACCACTCAAGGTTAGCTGTGCTCAACTTGGCGTCAAATTTGGCAGAAGCACACATCCCCACACAAGGAGGCAATAGCTTGAGAAAATATGCGTCCTCCATTGTATGTAAGCCTACTGCACCACAACTGGAGATAAGAAGTAGGCCAGGAAATGTGACAGCTGCAATCATTTCATCAGACCCATCTTTCCAACTCCGGAAAGAATTCCAAATAACTAAGGCCGAAAGTTGTCATTTCTCCAAGACGATGCAGAAGATTCTTAGGTGCAGCAGAGTAGCTAAATGTAAACCAGTGCAGAAAGCACTCCATAAGCAATGTCCATCGTAGGCTTGCTCACTTCGGCCTGATGTCCTCAAGGTGATGCAGAAGTAACGACAGCGGTAGAATAAGGGAAAGCAGAAGATCAAGCAGTTATTATTGTGTCGCATTTGATGCACAAAAATAAAGTGCCTACCCTTAAGTTGTGTATTATTGGATTTCTCACACGTTTGCACTGCTGGCTCGAATTCAGATGACTGCCTGCTTAAAGGATGTCTTTTAAATAGCTCCCCTAACATCCACACAAGAAAATATTGTGTTTAAGATTGAATTGAGCCTAATGAAAGGCCATCAAGTTGCATCGAGAACATCAAGAAATCTTTTTTTCACACTTGCACGTGTGATGTTTTGTTCATTGCTGCAAAGTGGGTATTGTTGCATTCATACGAAAGAATGGACACGGAAACTGCATTCTCAATGGGGGCTCACTGCATCACGTATCGCATTCGAACCCCCCGGCACGACCAAAATTGAGCTATGCAGTTGTAATCCATAATATCTACTTATTAACATTTCTAGATTTTGGCCGCCGCCGAGTTCCTCCGAAGCACATAAACTATGATTTACTTAGCAGCCACAGAACCGTTTAATTTCTAATACCTAGACGTAGCGTAGTGGATTTAGATCTCCACTTGCCATTCATAAAAACCCTACAAGAGCGGCAATATGAGAGCAGAGAACAATTGCACCAGCGCTGTTCCATTTATGTCAACCGTATTAAAACAGTAGCTTGCTTACCCAATTATGATATTCATTTCGATGTGAATGACTTAGAATGTGAATGCGCCCAATATATTAGGTCCTTTAACTATTACAACCTCTGCCTCCGGCAGTGTAGCATAACTAGGTTAGTGTATTTCAGGCTAGAGCTTTGTTTCCACCCCTGTTGTATTGACACAGGCCAACCACTTGCGGCATAATGCGTGGAAGTAAATCAGACACCCAATCCCTCCACCGGACAGTGAGCCCGTGGTCACAACCGAACTATCACCTTCCTTTGATCCACACCATTTTAGGCCCTGTAGGACCAGCCAAACAATGGCAGCTCGTAGACCGAACTGCATCGATACTTACCATACAAAGTTGCAAGGTAAGGACCGATAAACGGTGCCACACGTCCACACACTTTGAGCCTGTTGCCACCAAGAGCCTTGCCCAAAATTCTTTTCAAAATTTCTTTTGCTAAATACAGCATGTTATAGTAAAGCAACTTAATCAACGTCAGTCAGTGCACATTACTTACACAAAACACTTCTAATTTGCTCATTTACTACCACCATTTTCCCGTTGTCTGCAGTAGAGTGTTTCATTTACTAACTAGCTTTTCAGTAGTACCTCTCCTCAACGCTACACCATTGTTATGCCAATAATGGTGACACCGCACCGTGCGTAAACCTTTGAGCTAATTATTAAGCAGACTACTTAATGGCTTAACGGATGAAAAGAACGCGGTCGGCCATTTAGATGCATACCGGATTCACCTTCTGTTAGTTTTAAATATTTTGCAGCTGCTTAGTGATTACGTGGGTTTGGCAATGTCTGACCACAGAGCAATCGAGGTGTAGCCCTGCTGACTAATTTGGTAACTTAACAGAATGCAGTACCTTTTATTTCCACTTATTTAGGCGGTTGATGCCACGACCAGATATACTGTAATTGTGACACAGCTGCATATACTAGGTCAGCGTAAGGCCATGTTTAACGTGTGAACCCGTAGTGCGTTCACAGCGTATCCGCTGGCCAACCAACTCTCACGTCACGTCCTCACGTGCCTTTATTCAACGATGTGTTTTCCATTTACGATTAGTAACCGTGTTTAAAATTGTGGTTAGAAGATGAATTCTACACCAAAGTTACTGAGCACGACTATTTTGCATAATTCACACTGAATATAACTAGTTGCCTAAGCGTGTGCGCTTGCACACAATCCTCTGAGTAAAATACCAGTTGATGGGTTTAATGCCTTCCACACACTTCATCCACCCATATCTAACTCCTTCGCACTGCCGCAATTAGCCGCATGAGCGTTAACCGTGTTTATGGTTTCCTACATGTTGCAAGATAGCGTCGATGTGACCTCATGGCGAATTCTCGCACGAACATTAAGATGTAATTTGCAATTGGATATCATGGTGTTTTTAATGGCCTCTAATTCCTATTTGGTTCTGTGTGGCATCAAACAATATTTTCACTAAGTAGAAGCACAATCAAACTTAGAATTTCAACTGTCGCTCCACCTCTAAAGCAGAGCTATTTCATCTTTTTCACCCTCCCAATCCAGGCCTGATAAACTACGGCTAGTTACTCCTTCATTCAGATGTTTTAAGGAGTGAATGATGGTTTTTCTACTGACCCGTGTTAGCAGGCGTTCTCGCCATAGCCTATGGAGTTTTCTGCCTTACAAAGACCCCAAAATAGGCAATCAAGATATGCTAGGAGAATGAGAGATGATGTCTGCATAAACGTCTCAACTGCCCTTCCTTGCTACTTCGGTGGAGGGTGGCAATCACCTCAAACAGCTGTAAAGCCATGCCCGTCACGTGTACGAAGTCCAAGAATTAATAAACACAAGTCAGCTCTATTCACTCGATGAAGAAATAACCATAGAACTCAGTTCGACACATCATTAATGCTTTTGGAACTCGATTTTGCCAGCTAGATTTGATTTTTCTCCTGACATTTCTGCCTAACAGGAACTACATGAATTAACCGTCTCGTATCACAATACACCTTTTGTCACTTAATTATAGGCAAAGAAAGTCAGCATGTAAGTTTGCCACCTAGTTCCATCCTACCTATCTGTGCACTTTGTTGCACTCTCACTTTATTCCTCCGATGCATTGTTATGTATTCGTCCACATTTCTACCCCCTCATCTGTTCACACACGTCCGCAAAAATCATTGTTATTATCCATTATAGACAACTCGTGGCAATTTTTGCTTGTCTGTCTGCTTTTTACAAAGTCAGCTAGCCTCGCAAGCATGCAATCTGCACTGCTTCTACTTTGACTCATTGATTCCATACCATTCCGTCACTACATGGCTTACTAACCCAGTTCTGCATCATTCAGCAATTGCGCTTCCGTCAATTCATTCCATGTACATCTATGATAATTTGCTGAAACAAGTCATGGTCGCTTGTTGAAATAAGCTTTAATGGATAGAAGTTCTGCAATCTTTTGCTCCTCTTTCTCTTGACTAAGTTCTACTAGATTTCTTCTTCCTAACATTCCCGTAGCCTCTTCCGACCCTCCACGATCTGTTAGCCTTAAATTTTTGCATAGGCCTCCGTATGCAGAGTCGCACGCGAAAGCAGAGCAAACGACAATGCTTATGCTGAATAAAGAGTCACCAAAAAGGTTGAGGAAGGGCAATGCAGGTTGATGAACTAAGCCTTTTTAAAGTGCACGTAAGAAGTGTTTGACGCGTTTCCATACTTTTCCAAAAAAAATTTGACTCGGGTTATTGACACTTCCCATGCCCGAGACATATGAGATTGCCTTACCATCAATTAATGGTAAAGTTAGTTTGACACACGTCAACCACACCTATCCACCCCCACATACGTCAGTAAAAGCCATTTCGTCAGTCATGGTGCGTGCTCTTATTGCGTCAATTACAGTCTTAAAATGATCGCATTACCAGAAATCTGCTCCGGAAACACCGCAGCAATTAGAAGTTCTACCACGTACGTTTGCGTACTTCATCCACGTTCCCTGTCAAAAATAACTTTCATTTGGAGAATGTTTAATTGCGATGGACATGTTGACCTAGTTGCTAACACACCACTTCTACTACGTGTTACCTACTAAAGCAAATTTAAATGCAGGTGTCACCTACGCGTCAACTATCTATTCCTAACGCTAGCCACGCATCCTCGGAGACGTTCACACGATCTTGTGGATACAGATTTCTTGGCCAAAATGGAATGGGTGTGTGAGTATTCACCCCTCTAAATGTGTCTGTCCTGCTTATGCTTATCGGCCAATCGCAGACGGACCCTATTGAGCTGAAGACTTCTACAATGCGACTGAGGGAAGAAGTGACTGCCCTTCTTAAGCCTAGCTTAAATCATCAATGCTCTAGGCACTAAATAATAATGACTATGCAACATCGATTGTTAATTTGATTCGTACTTTTGTTTCAAGGTACTTCCCTTTTACAAATATGAGATGAAAACAACTGTTATAAAATGTAAGTTGGGACATCACTATAACGCTACAACACCGTTTCCATAAGATTATATCGGTAAAAAGGCTACCAAATAAATGTTATTTGGGTGGTAGAGCAGAAAAGAGAAGAGGAGAAACAATAGGATGTATAGTGAATTTAAGTCTTTTGGGGTTTCAGTAAAGGCAGGGAACATTGCAAGTGGTGATGAGTGTGACTAGAAGGAAGATAAAGTTGGCGGAGTTAGAGATAAATTTAGGAAACAGCAAAGCGGACGCAAAGACCAATAGCCGAGAAGAGACGTGTGCCTGTAAATTAAACTAAAAGGTTGGGGCACAAATCTGACAACATGGTCACTGATTTGTGCTGGAGAGGAACGCGATATGCCAAGCTCTGTGAAGGTGCAAGCATAATGAACCACCACATTTGACTAAATACTAATTCCCAACACGAGCTAATTCCTGATTGACTGATTCCTTATAAAAGGATAAGGTTTATGCTTGGCCGGAAAAATGGCAGATTTTTCATGCGGAAAAGACTGCATACTTTAATTTCGAATGTTTATTTGAATAGTCAAACTTGTCGCTCGTGCGTAAAGAGTCAGATCTGGAGCTCAAGTATTTACATTGTGGGACACCCGACTCTGTGCATCCAACTCAAGCCTTTCGGTGTCATGAGATGGTTTTACAAAATAACTAGCAGCGTCTTCACAAGCGGATCGTCTTGCGTTGAAGTGACATCTGATGTCCTCAATTTTGCTATCTCTGTCACCAACAGCATTTGGAGACGGGTGAAGAAACATTAAACCACGATTTACTCACTTCTCGGCTGTTCGGCGCTAGTCGTATGCAAAAGTCGGAATTTTATAATTGCTTTATGAGAATGTCAGTTCTAAACAAGCCGCTGGTTCCTGGGATTAATTGCACAATGGCCTGAATTGTAGGAGGGACATGGTCACGTATGGGTAGAGTACCACGAATAAGCACTAAAGGATAGGCCGGATTCGAACCCTCAAAGTGCAACAGAAAATGAATACAGTCCACTTTGGTAACATGATCCTTCCAAATCTTTAAAAAAATAAAGAGTGGTGTTCCTTGATCGCCTTGCGGTGTTTACTGTTTCCTAGGTTAAGTCGCATTAATATGCAATTGCCTTTGTAGGGCCTTTACATCGAATTATTATTCTAGCTATAAAAAGTAGCATGTTTTGGTAAAAGGCGGAGCATTTACTGATGTAGCAAGCAAAACTATCAAGAACATTCACTAAACTTCAAATATATTAAGAAAGCAAAAAATGCAATAGCTATAGCCCAGAGTTAAGGCTGATGATGGGTAGAGCCTATTTTAATTTCGTCTACACGACATTAGTTGCCTAGCAATCCAAAATTAGTGTCAAATTAAATCAAAGTTGTCTTATTGCATGGCTTTGAACCTAAGCTATCTCGCCTTACATTATGACTTTACTCATTCTATCGTTGTTTCCTTGTAATCGACAAGGATTCCGGTGAAAGCGTAGATTATGGCAGGTTCGAAAAGTGCAGACGAAATTGCGCCGCAGGTATATTTCTTGTGCTGGAATAATAAAATAGAGATAAAAAAGAAGCATATGCTTTGTGCCGCGAATATTCTTGATATCGCTGCGATTATGGACACAGTAATCACCTTATCGTGGCCTGTTTATTTTTTTGAATTTAATCGAATCTTAACAAATTAGCATTTTTCACAAAGTCCTACTGGTAGGAAGCGCCTTTCAATGAAGCTCGTTTAATTGATAATCCACAAGTGGGCGCCTATTTATAAGATTATGTACACTGATGATCCTCCGTCTTTATAATAAAGGGCAAAGTGAAGCCGATATCACCAGGCTTGATATGAAACCGATCCCACTAGGACTCAGGCGCCAAACAAGGTAAGCCTTCTGTTAGACCACATTTTGTTTTGCGGCTGCAAAAAGAACGCGTTATGTCCCAAATTTTAGGTTACATTCGTTTCTGTAAAGTACAGTCCCATTTTAAGACGCCAGATATTAAGAAACCACCGCAATGCGATGCATATGCTATAGAAATTGATTACACGAAGCCGAAATGCACCAACGAAGAGCAAATGGCGGGCACTGAGTGTCCGACAGTCTAGTAGATAGGGGCATTGCCTATTTCACGATCCGGAACCGCACATCATCATCCAAGACCTTGTTCTAGTGCACCAAAAACCTAAAAAATTATTTTAATTAAAAAGCCGGAGCACATTGGGATGCTTAAGATACAACAGATTACTTACCCTTGGGCAAATATGCCATTTTACGAAATTGGTGCAGACTTAACAAAAGATGAAAAGCAATCGACAGTCTGCTGGACAGCACCGAATTGTGGGACACGTTGGTTAAGATTGGTTTCTTAGAAATAAAAATACTTGGAATGGCACACTAGCAGGTGTTACTATGGTCGGTAAGAGCAGTGGCTCATAAAGACTCTGATCCAAGCAGCAATCTATTTAATAAGTACCTTGCCTTCGTCAGTTTAATGTTCAAAATTTCCCTGGGTGATGTCCTCTTAGATTTACCTTGTAATAGAGGCAAGGCACAAGCCATTATTTTCTGATTTGTAGTTTAGGTCTCCATTTAAAAGAAATCAGCGTCGTATTTGCCGCAAATAAGACGTGAAAAAGCTGCAATCAAAGTCATGATAAGAATGCTAGAGAGAAGCCCCGGTGGCGATATTTACGGTCCTTCCTTCCTCATCACCACCCTTTCACGGCTCTCCTGTTTTCGATCGTGATTAGACCATTAGTCCTATTTTCGTCAACGTGTTATTTACACGATGGTAGAATAAAAATATAATTCTCACTAAAAACGGGCATGGTCCACATTTGTGGAGCTATGAGCTGTTGGATTTTCGGACGGATCATTAAGAGTAGCGAATCGTCGATGCAGATAAATCAGTCAATGAAAGATGCTTCGTCAAACATTGCTTACTTCAGGCAGTGCTTGTGTCCAACACAACCGTTTGACGCGTTGTCGACTGGAGCTGACGAGTGTCCGGTAGATGGGAAATTTTGGAGCAGTCCACACCACCAGAAAAGGCATGTCTGATGTTATTATTACCTGAGTTATTCAGAATGTGTGTGCATCAATTTATTTCGCAACGGGAAATTGGATTCGTCTGCTTAGCTTCCAGTTCAACCGAGCCTATCATGATGGTAATTATTTACCGCAGTGTTAAACTTCGGCAGACGAGACTCCAGTGTGATTAACATGTGTAGCATGAAGCCACTGCTTGCTCTTCTTAACAAAGTTAGAAGCCAATTGCAGCCATGTCTGCAGTGAGCCCTACGCCCTTTGAGACTAAGTACTTACATACTCTTGTTGATGAGCACTGCTGAGCGAGCCACATTTTTTCAATTTTGCAGCTCACATGCTCAAATACAGCTTCAGGTGCATTAATCTTTGACTAAGTATTTATCGCAAGTTTCGATACGGAGCATGAAAATTCTATTTGAATTCACGAAGACCCGAGCTTGACAGAGCCCGTGGATTTCATGTGAAGTGGTGAGTAGAATGACCGGCGTTAGCGACAGCGACAACTGTGATCATGCATAACAGCTTATCTATCGCCCTTAATCGAAGCATGCCAATCACTGACACAAGTGACTGGTCGTTTTGTATCCACGAAAGTCAGCTGGAACAGGTGATAACGCATAAAGCTAACACGATGAAAAACTCAACTTCGGCTTCAAAAGCGTCAAAGGAAGTGGCAAGGAGCAAAGCCGGTATTATCTGTTTCATTATCAGCCACGTCAACCTCGGGCAGAAGCAAATTTTAGTGAATTTTACTGGCACTGTCCAAAAATGTGCTTAAATTTAATGGGCACAGAATTTAGGAAGATGCAAGTATTATCGTGTCAAATTCTGCCTCGTCTCAGGTATCCGCATATTTTTTTTTTAATTAACGTATCCCAATTAGCAAGGATGTCGCTTAGTAAGTCACCTGAGTGATAACAAATTTTGCGAGTTAATTTGTTTTACGAGGCCGTCATATTAAGTGGTGTCCTAATTGGGCCCATTTCAACTCACGGGAATTGCGCACAGCCTCACTATCTCTGATGCGGCAAATAATCGTTGCAGTCGAGACTTGCAACAAGGAGACTACATGCATTGTCGATTACGATTACGACCAATACGCATATAGTCATGATTCACTTGTTTGTCCCTTGAAGAAAGTACCAAGCGTTAACGATTTTGCACATATCCTTCACTAATCTCAGACAATTCTTAGTAAACTTTTATTACATCTTATCTCATTTGTGATTTTTTATCACCACCTCCTACGAACAGTTAATAACTTGCCTACGTGCTTGCAAGTTCTGTATTGTGCTGCCTGATTTCGCGTTACATTGGCGCGTGAGCTGTGTATCCTTCTACCATCTTTAAGCGAGTAGCAAATCTAAAAGATGGAAGCGAATTGCTGCTATCTACACGAGACCGCACTGTCTCTCCTGATTTCATCAACAAATTTGCATAAGTTTTATCGTTTTAGCCAACCTGCGGAGAGTTGGACTTCCATGCTGCAGCAGCTTGACCGGCGAGGCAGGGGTCAGACGATCAGCCGATTAACCAGTCAGCCGACTGGATAGTCAGGACGCCAGACAAAGATCCGTGTAAGCAAGCCAGTGGGCAGAAATTCAGCCGAGAACGGTTGATTACAATCGCTAAACAAACTGAAACGCCTTATATTGCCGCACACGCCGCTGAAATGCTTACTTAAAGTCTAATTTATGGGTGTCTAAACAAACTGCATGGAAGAATAATTTGTAGCTACCATTCTGATGGTGACGAGAAACGCAAACAAATTTTGCACATTAAGAGCACTGGATATGAATGCTCATAGTAAATTGAACTAGCATGTACAGAGCAACTCGGCGTCTTGTTGAAATTAAACCAAGCAGATAATTCTTTCTTTGCGTGTTGGGATAAATTTATGAGCAATCTGCTTAAAAACGAATGATATCAGACACGACTTCTTCCTGATGACAGTGACTACCCCAAAATGCACCACTCAATGTGTATTTGCCAATTCCACTTGCATGATGTCCACTGGTTTTGCATTCGAAGCAACTGCAACTAACAGCACAATGACTGTGCAGGTGGACACTTTTCATGGAATCACTGACTGTGCTTACCGGAAATACCTGTTCAAAATCAAACCACACGCTCGGATACTCAATGTGTTCCTTTAAAATTGATTCATATAATTAGCATTTAGGAATTGCATGAGAGGCGTCTCGCATCAGTTCACTTACCGATTGTCCACGACACCTGAAATGCATTACCTCTGCTGGAACTGACAGATCACCAACATCCTTCGATGCCCACAACGTTGGGTCTTTTCCGTTTTTGCTGGCCTGTATGTATTCCTGCCTACACAACCAAAAGTAGGAGCAGTGAAAAGAAGAGCAAATAAGAACATGAAAGAATTGGAAAATGCAAGTGCCGGAGGAAAGGGATGCCCATTTAACACGTGAAGCATTGCAGGGTAGCAATTATCCCCACACGACCTATCTGTGTGCCACGGGAGATGGCCATTACACACTAAAGTAAGTCTCCATTCATTTACAAATTTGATTGGATTGATGCTAGCTTCTTTTAAACGGAGGCTGGGTTCGCAATATTGAAAGTGGTAAATGCTGCAGAGTCCCAGTTACAATGCAAATATGACTTAGTGCATCGCGTAGAAATCTTCGAATGTTACCCTGACAAAGATGCTTTCTAATCAAGTGCTGTTCTGCGCATGCCAGCAGTTTTTGCAATGTTAGGCCAGTCGTTGCGTAATCTTGCTTCAGTTACTTCCATTTTGCGCAGTTTAGGCATCGATTTTGCGAATTTTTATTAAATAGGGTAAATACTTCACCTGAATTTATAGTGCAAATCGAGGTGGGTTGATTATTTTATGTGACGCATTCAATTAGGAGGCAAATTGGCTACTTCGAAATGGCAACGTCCACGCTCACGAGACTTCACCCGGATTAGTCAATGCAGCTACTCCTGCAACCGAAACTATCACAGTTTCAGGAATGGTAACTACGAGGATTTTTGAAGAAACAACAAAATATCTAGCCACAAGGCTCACCTCTGCTTATTTGGTGTAGGCAAGAGGTAAATGAATACATTAGAATAATTTCTTCGTAAACCACACCGGATTACACTATAAAGCTTCTGCAGTGAATAAGGTCGCCAGCGTAAGTTGCAATGGTGCGTAGTCCTTTACAAAAGACACGACGCCCAGCTTTCCTGCAATTTAAAAAAAAGCACGGCAATAATTTACTTCAAGATGTATGCATTTCCATGCATGCAATTTGTAAGATCCAGTTATAGTATGTTTTGCATCACCTTGCATCAAAGCATTGGGCAAAATTGTAGTTTGTGTCTTCGTCTGTATTTAATCTGTTCCAGTAAAGCAGGAAAGCACACCTCCGTACGCCAACCAATTCACTTTGTCAGAGGGTCGCTTAAAAGCACTCAGACACAGCGAGGTCGTGAATTCATGTACCTCGGCACTGTGAGAAAAGACAAAAGCTCAGTAGCTTAAGCAAACTCAAGCCATGGTTATAATGCTGTAGATCCTACAATCACCGTTTTCATCGTCCTATCTGCGTCTGATGATTGGTTGAAGTTCATGACACAGGACGATTTTGAATGATTTCGGGGGGATGAGACTTATCTATCTTTAGATACTAGATGACTTTGACTGGTTGTAGGTAAGCCGCATAGGGAGCCCACAATGTGAGCCATTCCTACAGCCAACTAATCAAAATGACATTAAGCCATACAGCGTGGCGCAGTACATCAGCTACTGATTTCATTGCAAACAGACATCAATGCATCCAAGGCATGAATCCGGCAAAGTTATCATCTGTTAAATCCTGAACGTTATTACTGAGTTGGTGGATGTGGATTCATTGTAAATTTAAAAACCCTATGTCTGCGTAAATCCCCAGTCTTACCAGCAAGAGTAGGTGTGATGAAGAAGATCAGATGTTAGGCTGGGGAAAAGTGGAAGATTAAAAGAAAGGGAAAGAAAGAGTTATAATAGGTCTAGATACCACGGAGCTTGTGCACGGCATCTGAGCTAATTCTGGCCCCATCGGTAACGTCGTACTGCTTTCTCGTTTCCTTCATCTCCAACCATTCAGCAATCGCCAAGTTATTCGCTTGCTTGCGTGCCTCGCGAATGTACCTGCTGTGTGAGTGAAGTTATGGGTTTGGCAGAATGTATAGAGACGGAAATGAATGTGAGTTTGACGAACTTGATATAAGCACAATTTGTTCTTGCCATCTCCTATCAAAATGCTGCCATTTGGTGCAATATTTGATTTGACGCTTCTAAATGAAGAAGAAATGAAGGAAATGAAGTTGAAAGACATCGAGAAGTGCCTCTTTTAATTACGTCAAAATGGTGGCTCGGGGGCATCTTTTGCCATTAGCAGCATCCTTTCCTTAATAGCTCACCATTGGCTGCTGGCATGAAACCCATTGCAGATACTTAAGAAGGCTAATCCATCACGATTGTCGTGGAAAACTATTCTCTACAAATGGTGTCATTTATTGTACTTAGCACTCAGCTTAACGTCGTTCGTTGGGACCCAATTGGTTTGAATATGCTGAAGTCGAAAGCCAAGCCTGTCATTTTTCAAAGGGTATGCAAGACTGATTGTCGGTGTGACTGTGTGTTTCGTGAGGACCGCACTGGCGCCCTTATTTCATGTTACAAGACTTATTGCACTTGTCAAACTGACCAATGCGTGGGGCACATTTGTACTCTAAATTGTTGAATCTGAGCCTTCTCTCCAGCATTCAGGTAAATCACCTAACTTGTATTTTCGAAGCAAGATTTGCCATCCCTTGAGCAGTCCGAGTGGTGTATGCTCTTCTCTCTTTGAGAAAGATTTGAAGTGCTTTAATAAATTACGTGTTTCGGCACCCAAACAATTCCTCTTTGCTTTTAGGTAGTCACTGCTTTTGCATTGAATCAATTAATGTTTTTGTGCCCAAGAAGAAGAAGGCAGTTTTTTCCAAGGACCTGGAACCACTGAATCTCTTTGTCTCGGGTCGAAGTTCTAGATAACATATTCGTTTTCAGCGAACTATTTTATTGTGAGCGCACTTTGCCATGCAGGTGCGTGCACCTTGTGAAATTATGTAGCATTGAGTTAAGGAGTGTGATTTGTCCTTCTACGACGAGACTGTCTGTTGAGAGAGAGCCTACGAGTACCCTTAATGCACCATTTCGCGTGCTCTCCTCTGTCGCATTCTTACGATGCATGACGTCATGTCAGGCTTGATCAAAGTAGCAAGGAGCATAGTCCGCCTGTATGCAATGGCAAGTAGGTAGGACTGACTCGAGGATAAGCCAAGCTGAAGTGCGTATTATTATTTTCTAGATGCGTAAAAGGCCTCATGAATATCCACTGCTTTACTTAGGCACCCACCACACTTCGTGATGCGAGGCTAAATTAACAATGGCCAACGGCATCTGCATTTCGTACAGTATTTATCGTTGTGTTAAGGTTCGTTAATACGCATGTGGTGGTGACGGCAACAGCAGCAAAGCCGCATAATTTCTTGCACACCATTGGCATCAATTCGTGTGAAATTGGTTTTTAGTCACAACGGATATGCGAGTTTACAAAAAATAAATACAAGCTGATGTTAAATTGCCTGCTCAAGATTCTCAGTTCAACCGATTCCTTTAACAGAGAAGCACCGTTTTTCGCGAGAACAAGGACGTAGAGGGGGAGGAGGAGGATAAATTTTTGTATATAATCTTTAAATTCTCGCAGAAACTGCACCATTCTAAATGGCCACCGTTGCGGGATGGTCAGTAGTTCACCACGTTTAGCAATCTGAAACCAAAAATGCGTTGAGAATGCGGGAGGTCAATTTTACCGCGATGTTCAACGTTTATTTTATCAGTTGAGGAGAGGCAACCGACACTTGTGCTTGCTCACTTCAATGCATATTTGCTTCTTTATTTTCTGCTACTTGCGGTTCTCAAACGCAAAGATCTAATCGCGCATTTCTTCAGCCAGCCATTGTTCGCACGTAAGGGACCTACCATTGCAGCAATAGTTAGAGATTGAAAAGGCCCCTCCCAATCCTATCACACACACACAGACACACACGCACACTTGATTTGCAAAGAAGTAATTGAGAATGCGGAGAACAGTAGGAGAACCCGGATAAACGCAGCAGGTCGGCTAGCGTTGCGTACCAAACTGTAAATTAACAATGAATGCAATCGAAACACTTGCGGTGCTAGCGGAAGCAAGGTTTTCATAAGACGTCCGTTTTGTTTTGGAAAATATTCATGACATATCATTTTCCACAGCTAAAGCCATTTAGTGAGATGCACACCTCGATCTATGTGATGTAATTTTAGACAGTGGTCAATTTCAAAACTGAATAGAATGACTTGAACGCTCCAACTGTTTATGTATGGGACTATGAATCCATAGTATTTCTCACACAAGTGCAACTCCTGCCCTTTGCATTGTTACTGTTTTCCACACACAACAGTTGTTCAGCAAGGATGCCACTGGAGGTTACCTGTGCATTAGTGCAGTGCGCAGGTTGAACTGCATTTGTTTGCATAAGAGCGGGAGAATCACCAAAACTACACCAGACAGAAATGCGGTCAACACCACGCCCTTCTTCAATCCACTAAGAAGGTCGATTCTCTCCCATAGAATCATCAGTCAACGCTGGTCACAAAAATTGCTTTAGCTTAGCTGTCAAAGATCAATCGCTTTCCTCAGCATGCACACAGTTGTGTGTTGAGTTGGTGTTGAAATGCGAGGTCATAAAGCATCGGTAAGATAGGGAGATCGTTAAGCAAGTAATTGCAACAGCGAACATTTGAACATTAACATCACGATATTGAGGTAGCACACTAACCCTCAAGTGGGTGACCATCGAGGACTCTGCACACCAATCATTAAGTGCTGATGTTCATGTTATCAATTAGCAATGACAACGACTTATGGACAGGGTGAAGTACTCGTGACAGCCTTGCCTTAGCCTGCACAGTTTCATGCAGCAGTGGAACTCGCACTCGCGTCGCATTGATGTTTGCAATGTTACTGGTTTAGAAAGTGTTCACAGTGTTGCAACTTTTTACTTACCGAGTTAACCATTACTGTATTTTGTGTGACACAGGCTGCAGTGTTTGCGGTTATTCACTTATGTATAGGCGGTTTTCCAATGCAATCATTTTAGATCTACGATTCGTCATCTTTCCTTACAAATTGGGGTGAAAACTAAGCAAAAGCGTAGGCGCTGTACTTCATGAAAACTATTGGGTAGAGGTCAGCGAAGGACACAGAGAACTTGCACAACGTGTCACGGAGAGCAGGCACGAAGGGAAACTCTTACCGACTCTCAAATAAGCAATCACAAATTCTGCATCCGTGTCACGCAAATAATTATGCTGCTTATTTTGAAATGCTGGATATTGTAGCACATGTGACACTTCCGATACCACTGACGATGTGGTCAGTGTTCAGTCGGGGGTGTGGAATCCATCCTCGCCTAAAGTGTGGAGGCAGCGAAAAGACTGTCACACGCACTTCGCACTGTCCATGAGTTGTTGTCTTTGCCTAGTGGTAACATGAATGTCAGTGCTTCCAGGATGGACTCGGATCGACAAGTCCCACACATTTTCACAATTACTCTACCGTGGTGTCTGTCATTGCCCAGAAATGACACAGATTGGAAAGTATTGGTTGATGGAACTGTGTAGAAGGTGAAAACACCAAAAGGATGGAAGTGGGACGTGGTGTTTACCACATCGTCCTTTGTCGTAGTTTTGGCAATTCACTCACTGCCAACAACACCACTTTCCAAAATCTAGTGCGGTTTACTATCCCCATGTTTCTCGAAATGAAGGGCTCATGGGTTACTTCAGTGTCGTGATATTCGTCTCACATACTCAGCGTTGTGATTAGCTCTGCTAATAATGTTGTTGTTTTACTGACGCTTCATGCCTTAAAATTGTAATGCCAACTGCAGTTAGGGCTGTTGGGGTGCTGAGGAAATCACTCGGTTGTAGGCGGGCAAGCTGAAATAATTCTTGTGCAAAGCATTGGTTGATGATACAGGGTGGGAGGATCGACCCGCTTAGTGGATTACCCTCTGGCACAGTTGTGTTGATTTTTCTACTGCTAAGCTGATACCAGCATTTTTACCAACGCGTTGTGCGAATAAGTAGGTGACCTCTGGTGGCATTCCCAGTGAACACCTTTTTCATATGGAAAACAAAAACAATGGGGCTTCGTTTGCTCTATATTTCGTGATGGACGACGGCTACTGGATCCCTCATTGTGATGTCCTAATTGATGGATGCTGGTCCCAACAATGACCTACTATTATTTCTTGGCGTCGTACAACCCAGCATAGCTTCTGCAATCTGCCATCTGGATGTGCTGGGGAGACAAGAGCAGAGATCCAAATAGAGACATCTCAAATGCGCCGCATCAGAGGGGGGATTACAGTAAACTCAAATATCTAAGGGTCCGTGCCTGTCACGCATTCGAGAGCCAAGATGTCGTGACTGTACTCCATCTACTTCTTTTATAACTAAACATGTAAATCACCTAATATTTTATCATCGTCGAAAAGACCATCGATCTCAATTCGACATCTCAGTAGTCCGTTTGGTATACTCTCACTTCAACAAGACTTTTGCTTGTGCTCTCACACTGATGCCCAATAGGAGCAGAATGGACCAGCCGTCTCCAGTCACATTACAGCATTTTGGCTCTTGATTTTATATAAGGTAAATCGGCATAATTCTACCACATTTGCTTTTCCTTACACATCGCTCTGCCCATTGGCATGTTTGCCTGATTCCATTTCCGCACTTATCTGTATTCGTCCATGATTTTCACCTCCCCAACTGTCTACATGCACAGTTAGGCAAGACAAATTCAACAGTGCTTTTAAAGATGTCGTTGTTTCGAACCATCAACGCAAAATCAGTCAACATCGTGAACATCCGTCCACACATTTTGCACGCTGATCTACTGATTTTCAGCCATTCTGGCAACCCGTGCCTCAATAACTCACTTTTCCATTAATCGAAAATTAAGTTTCCGTCAATTCATCTCATCTGCATTTGTCACACTCTGCTCAACGCTGCCATAGTCACCTGCTGCACTGCCGTTCGACACTGCATTCGTTGCTCTAATATTGAAGCAAGCATTTATGTGCTGAGGTTTTACCTCTTCTGACTTCACTTTCTGCAAACCTTTCTCTCCACAACAAATTAGCAGTATTTCCTGAGATTCCTGGAATACTTTCACTATTTCCAACAGAGCGACAGAGTAAAGCGAGAACTTATTCTTAACACAAAACAAATGGCATTCCGTGCAATTGAGAAGTCATTTTAGGAGCAACTCGCAAAAAAATCTGAAAACAATCATTTGCAATATCGACTTACGGAATCACTACGTATTCTGACTGAAATACACCAGATCACCTTAATGTGAATGGGCAGTAAAGTTGTTTCACTGTAAACTGATCGCGCCGACCCAACTACATATACGTTAACGCAGCCAATTTGTCGCAGTGCATGCGTTCATCACAATGACTACAATCCTAGGCCGATTAAGAGGCGACGGCATCCTTTCGATGAGGGCGCAGCTGCCAGTGGATCCACCTCATGTTCTGCCTCTTGAGATTCTTTTGCATTTGCCTTACCCTCTAAATTGAAATCGACTTCCTGTCTTATTGACAGACACTCATTCAATTACTCAAATATATGCGAACGACTACTTCGCATGTCGTTGTCACCCATTCGCCACCCAATTATCCTTGAAAAGCTATTGTGTTCTAAATGAGCACGACGCCAACCACACGACATTTTCGATGTGCACGCAATCATGTAGGCGCAGGATATCCGAACAACCTCCCGGAATGTGTCGACACCTCTTTCATCAGAGTGGGCATGGGTGTGACTGATCGTAGCCAGACTTGGTCGGACTGGCGACCCTTGCGTAACGATTGGGGGAGAATTGAGTGCGGAAGAAATAATGCCGCAATGTGTACTCAATCTACAAATTAGTGAGACCGTGGTCTGCTTTGCTCATCATCGACTCTGCTGCATTAATAGCTGACTGCAAAAGCGCATAAAATTAACAAGCATTGATGGCTCATATCAGTGCACGATGATTAGGCCATACGCATGGAGTCGTCGGATAGGTGAAGTGATCGCATAAATATCGTGGCATCGTGGCACTTGGCAGCTGCAGGGAGTAGCATCCCATAAACTCAGTCCATGAACCGCACTGAGCTCATTTTGACCTGAAGGTAGTGTGCAGATCGTGCTCTAGTTTCATCAAAGTATCATCTCATTATACCACTGTAACCATGCTTTTCAGCTCTGCAGTGGTAAAACCCATTCCCATCAACGATTCGGTCCCACTACTACCACTTGGTCAGTTTTAAGGGCAGTTAAATGCCAAAATGAAATCGTTAAAATGCTGGCGAAGACAAGGTTGGGACTAACTGCCTGTCAAGCATAGTATTATGGGAGTAAGTAGAGACACTTATTTAGCGTCTTACTGCATTGTCAGGTGTAGGTATAGTTTTCGGCTGCAGACTATTTCTGGATTAAGCACTTAATTGAAGGTTGAGCAGTTCATTGCAAAAAAGCTTTGGAGTGTGAATGAGGTTATAACAATAATATGGTATGCCCCAATCCAGCCATAGCAGAAAAAGCTTTGGTAGAGAATGAGGTATAGCTAAGGCTTTTGAATACATCTAGAAGACAACCTTGAATTGAATTTCAAAAGAAGTAGCTAAAATGAGGTCGTGACCTGCTTCTGTGGTTTGTAATACACAGGTATAGGTGATCGTATGCAATTGCATGAAGTTAGTCAAGTGTTTTAACACTAGACGATTCTGCGAACTTTACTAATCTGCAATCAGTCAAAAGAGTCTATCGGCGATGTCAAGAAATCTTAATAATACTACGTCAACTCTGGCCTATTTAGCTTTCTAAATAGTGCATTTGGGGACATTTGCGTGTTTGAGTTTGGTGTACTAGTTCTTAACTGTGTATCCTCACATTTAAATGCACAGGTAATTTTGTTTATGCAAAGTAAAATATATGCAATCTAAGTCCCACGATTGAGATTTGCTTAAAAGATCGGCGCCACGGATGTCGCAAATGATATCTGGTCACTAAAATTCAGGAGAAATGAGTCAAGGTCAGGACTCAAAGAGGAAACAAAGTAAGACTTTAGAAATTCTAATGGTGTCAAGTAAGAGATGCCTGATGGTTTTGCATGAGGACTTCTCGTGCTTTTAAAGGAGCGAGGAAACTGCCAAAGCAGAAATCTGCGGCTCTAGATGTCCCAAGTGGAAGTTCCAACGATGAGATGGACGACGAGAGAAGGTTAATCCAAGCACTTGTGACCAACCCTGAAGACGAGATTAATTTTCTCGAGTAGATAAAAGTAAATATGTGGTTTGTTAATTATCACGTCTGTCTTAAATTTAGCGGCGATTTCTTTACCTATATCACCACCTATTTGCCTTTGAAGATGCTCAAGAACAATGACACCCGACTAGCCTACGTGTTCGGTGGAATGTCATCAAGAATCCATTAGTACCTGATCGAGCGGCGCAGTTGGGATGCCTCATGGACTTGCTCTGTACGCGGCTGTGGTATAAAGCCATGCAATTTAGATGCCCATCATGAGGAAGTGTGTATGCTAGTGCACTATTTTATTCGTCTAAAACAACTTTCTTATTCTGAGCAATCCTGCTTAAAGCTTGTTTTGTATTCTTGCGGAAGGCGAGAAGAAAGCTGATGGTAAATACAAATGTACCAAGTGTGGCAAAGAGTACAAGAACTTGGATGGCATGCATCAACACCTCCTGCGCCATAGTAATTGCAGGTTCTACTTCTGTGTGCAATGCTTCGAGAGATGCAACACGTTTACGGATATGGTGCACCATAGAAAGACGATACATGGTGGTAATGTTTGACTGCAGTCAGTGTTCCTTGCTCTATTACTAATTACAATGAATAATGCTTTTCACTTCTTTTAAAAGATGTATTTGAGCTACCGCCATCAATTCAGGAAGCTTTGAGAAGACTGAAAAGACCTGAGGGCTTAGAGCCTCCTCAGTCCTCTATGTCCGAAGATCTGAAGGGGCGTCCTCCTGAAAAAAGGCGCAGGGTAGAGTACCGCTGTAGTGTATGCGGATCCGCTTTTGACCGATTGGATGTGTTGTTATCACACACAGAACAGGAGCACCCAACTGAACGCGAAGTCATTGGTCGGTTGCGTGTTCGCCTCATGCGTGCTGCACTCAATCCTAATGCAGATGAGGAAGAAGATGCTCCGAACCCTACCAGCTAGACTTAAGAGAAAGTGTATCTAGGTGCTGGCACATATGTATATGTATAACGCTTTTTGTGACTGCTTCTTTAACAGGAATTTCGCGCTTCTTCGATGTGATGATGCCTCTATAATAAGCTGATACTTATTCCCTTTGAAGTCTCTCGCAACCTTGTCCAGTTAACATATTTTTTGGTATGGTGCTTTGCTACTCTACCTTAGGTGTGAGCCATCGGTGTTGGTGCATGCCATCCAAGTTCTTATACTCTTTGCCACACTTGGTACATTTGTATTTACCATCAGCTTTCTTCTCGCCTTCCGCAAGAATACAAAACAAGCTTTAAGCAGGATTGCTCAGAATAAGAAAGTTGTTTTAGACGAATAAAATAGTGCACTAGCATACACACTTCCTCATGATGGGCATCTAAGTTGCATGGCTTTATACCACAGCCGCTTACAGAGCAAGTCCATGAGGCATCCCAACTGCGCCGCTCGATCAGGTACTGATGGATTCTTGATGACATTCCACCGAACACGTAGGCTAGTCGGGTGTCATTGTTCTTGAGCATCTTCAAAGGCAAATAGGTGGTGATATAGGTAAAGAAATCGCCGCTAAATTTAAGACAGACGTGATAATTAACAAACCACATATTTACTTTTATCTACTCGAGAAAATTAATCTCGTCTTCAGGGTTGGTCACAAGTGCTTGGATTAACCTTCTCTCGTCGTCCATCTCATCGTTGGAACTTCCACTTGGGACATCTAGAGCCGCAGATTTCTGCTTTGGCAGTTTCCTCGCTCCTTTAAAAGCACGAGAAGTCCTCATGCAAAACCATCAGGCATCTCTTACTTGACACCATTAGAATTTCTAAAGTCTTACTTTGTTTCCTCTTTGAGTCCTGACCTTGACTCATTTCTCCTGAATTTTAGTGACCAGATATCATTTGCGACATCCGTGGCGCCGATCTTTTAAGCAAATCTCAATCGTGGGACTTAGATTGCATATATTTTACTTTGCATAAACAAAATTACCTGTGCATTTAAATGTGAGGATACACAGTTAAGAACTAGTACACCAAACTCAAACACGCAAATGTCCCCAAATGCACTATTTAGAAAGCTAAATAGGCCAGAGTTGACGTAGTATTATTAAGATTTCTTGACATCGCCGATAGACTCTTTTGACTGATTGCAGATTAGTAAAGTTCGCAGAATCGTCTAGTGTTAAAACACTTGACTAACTTCATGCAATTGCATACGATCACCTATACCTGTGTATTACAAACCACAGAAGCAGGTCATGATCTCTGCATTTGTCAGTAATTCGGCTTCGTACATCTTTATCGTATATTCTGCGCTCCGTTAGCTAGACAATCTAGAGCTGAGTTCTTCAGAAAACATGAATGAACATTTTCAGCAGAAGCGACAATATCTAAGCATGATCAGAAATTCTTCGCTTTTGCCGTTTTACCACAATGAGGATGCCTTGCTTTCGGACCTGCAAGGTATTCCTTTTAGTGGCAAATCATGACACTTGTTGACCTGAGCGAAGTGTCTGCTTATATAGGGGTATAATATACACAGGGAAGGGGACGTTGAGGAAGCAGCTTGTGGATAATGACATGAATTGCCAAACCACGAAATTAAAGGGAAGCTGATAACACCCCTTTTATTTTGGCAACCAAAAGCAGCACACAATTATAAGAATCGAAGGAAAGTTACTTCGCGGTAATGCAATGATTCAAGGCAAGATTTATGCAGCATAAAATAGGCGCATCGAAGAGTGGATGCAGGCAAAATGCGGCTATTTTCGTGCTTTAAGTGGATATTTGTGCAGAATATTTGGATGTTTAATAAAATTAATTATAATGCCTTGTTATGTTAAGACACACTAAGGCATTTTATTTAAGTAGCACAGATTTCCGAAGCATTGCCTTTTTTAATATTGCGGATGGGTAGGAAAAGGTTTTCAGAGCTCTGGCCTTGGTAATTCGCAAACTGTTTACAATGTTGTTCTCTTAAAATCCGCCTTTTCTGCATCTTGTTGCATTAGGAGCCAACGAATTGACAAAGTTGGCTGATTCAGCAGGAACTTTTTAAAACATCCTAAGGCCATGGCTCAACACCGGCACTCATTGCCATCCTTTACTGACCAACTTGGCAGTGGTGCATAGTGTGTAAATCTCTGTAAGGCTGCGCTGAATCCACTGCAATCACACAAGGTGACAGCCATGCAGCACAACAGGGGTATAGGAAATTGAGGAATTAACTTTGGCAAGGTCAAAAGCCAAATAGATCAATGACATCCATGCAAACGCAAATAGGTGGCATACAAGACCTCGTGCAAGAGTACGAAAAACCTAAAAAAAATTTTTTAATCAAAAGTCGAAGCGCAACGGAACGCTTAAGATGCAACAAATTACTTACTCTTAGG
>JADWOT020000010.1:6866433-6888106 GCA_036345935.2 Taenia hydatigena
AAGGATTCGTCATAGCTAACAAGACCTGCGATCAGTAGAGAACGTATATATTTTAAGGACATTTAATCCAATACATTAGAACATTTCCTCTGGTTCGTTACTTTGTCCACAAAAATCTAGCAGAAAATGATGGATTAACAAGTTGAAGCTCTGAAATTCCTTGTTATTCGCTCACGTCTAAGGGGTCTACGGAGGAGATGAGGGCTAATACAAAGACGAATTCGTAAATACCCACCAGTGGTGGGGACAAAAGGAAACAGAGCATGAAATCACTAAGTCAAATTGGGAAGAGCTGAGCGCGACGTTTTGTAAAAGCAGAAGTAAAGAACATCAGGCGACCTAAAATCCCTGCCGTTAGACGTAGTGTTTGATAATGCAAGCACTTTAATCCCACTCGAATGGAAGTGGGGACTTTCATTTTCCTTGCCAGAGGACTGCTGTTGTTGCAGCATGAGGTGCTGCCAGTTAAACGGCACCATCATTAACGCCAAGATATGTACAGCGCAACTTAGAGGAAAGGCTTCCGGAAACGGTGATAATTGTGGGAATGCAAGGGCTGTATCATTAAGGCGCTACATCTCATGCCTCTTAAAAGGCGATCGACGTAGGCACCGGTAGCTGTCGTAAGTTTCTGCCATTTTGGGCCATAGTCACCGCACCTGGCGATACAAATGCAAGGAAATGTTTTCAGATTGGATAGCCGTCAGAAGCACACTAGTGTTCTCAATGCACTGTTGAAAAAGGGTGGATCTGTGCGGTTGTTGTGGAGATCTGCAACGGCTGAACAGATGGATGCATATCCGTCTCAACTCCTGTTTGAGAATATATAACCTTCTAGAGGCATAAAAGATATCAGAGATCCATTAATTTTTCATGCTTATTTTATTTTCACTTTTATATTTTATTTTATTTCGTTACATGGAGGATAGCAAAGGAATGTGTTAACCATGGTCATTACTGATGGAAGTGGTAGTGGTGGAGGAAGCAATCACTTAGAACATGTAAGCAGCACGGGTTTCATTATCTGCTGGGGGATTGCAGTAAGCAGTTACACATCTATGCCTCCGGATAGGGCCACATTATAATTTGAGGATAGGGTCGGTAGTGGCATGTAGCCGTGGGGTGGAGACACCAAGTTATCTGTTAGTGATTGCTGGAAAATAAGTTTTTATCTACCAAACCCTATTTCTAAGACGGATGGAAGGCGGATTCGCACTGTTTTATCTAACGCAACTAGAATTTAACCAAAAAGACCTTTCAGTTACGTAACTTCAAAGCTGGGTGCTGGGTTACGCCTTCCTCTTTAAGAGGGTAACGAATGAATCCAGTGACTCTCTAATAGGTTTGCGACAAAGTGAATCCTTTTAAGACAACTAAGCTTAAGCTGCATCCAATGGCGTCATTCGGAAGTTGGTGATGTGAGTGTCGGAGGCGATATGAAAGGGAAATTTGCATGTGCTTATAATATTCAAGGCACAAAGTTGCCCCAGCCTTGTGGCACTGCCCACTAATAGACTACTTTAAAATATCGCTGATCCTTCATCGCATTTGCGGCGGTGTGCGATATCTGCTCAAGTAAACTCTCTAACAAAAGATGCAAAGCACAGCAAAGAAGGAACCATAGGAAGGGATTATGACACTGTTTTAATGCACCACATTATGCAATGAAGTGGGATGGAAATAGAGTCGTTACCTTTAGCAACTAATGCGTCTAACATCCCCCGAAAAGGATTTTGTGTTGGTGCGAGTGTGAAAAATTATAGTTGGATGAGTTGAGCAGTGGAAGAATAGAACATTACGGCGCAAAATGTAAGTGAATTATCGAATTGTGCTTATTTAGAAAAATCTGCTTAAGGAAAAGAGAATAGCGAAGGCAAGTACCTAATTGTTACAAGGAAGTAAATTACAAGTCAGATGGCAGATGCAACGTTACTCGGCTAGACCGATTTAATGCACAGATTGTAGTCGAGAATGTTGCAAGTAGGGTCACTCGATTTATTGTCCCTGCGTGTTGTGCATTCATCGATGTTCAAATTTAATACATTGTGTAAAGCGAAGCCCATTCCACGTAAAAGCTGGTTCTCAGTTATGCGCGATTATAAGCTAAGTATTTACATGTTGCAGCGAATAAAGAATAGCTCCCAATTTGTCTTATGTCAAGAAGATTAATGAAGAAAGGATGGGTCAAAGAAACTCCAGCCCACCGTAAAGGTGAGGGTTAATGATTCGGTTTGAATTCTGTTGATAAAATCGACGATTTAATGGATAAGTAAGACCACGTTTAATTGAAAAGAGGAAAATTAAGGACCTGCAAGAACAGTGCCAAACATTGAGACGAGACCATTTGGTTCTGCATTCAAGTAGTGTTGGTGCGTGCATGGTCAAGGAAAAGGAAAGACTAAAGGGCATGTATGTGAGGGATATCCTAAAAACGTGTGTTCTAAGTGTTGAAAAAGAGTAGTGAAGGGGCAAAATGAATGGGAAGGGGTGGAATATATATGTGTAAAACGATGTGCGCTTTTAACATTCCAGCTTGCTTCTATCATGATGAAGACGGTTGGAGACGAATGGATTCATTTCCATTCAAGTTACTATAAAGAATGCTTTTATTTGTTTGTTGACACTTGCCACCATGTTTTGATAAGTATTTCGATGTCCACTAGACCACGTCATCAGCAAATAAAGACGTTAAATGAAAGGCAAGTGTTTGCACTTTGCTACCTGGAATTTCATAAGTGGCTATGAGAATTGTCTCTATCTTCCCTTACACCTTCTCCGTTCCACTTGATTACGCATTCTGGTGTATCGGTGACACTTTCTATATTCCTGTTCAAAGACCTTCATGTAACCACCTGAATTGGAGCTTATTACGCGATTCACCCATAACTATAATTCTATACGCCCTTAACACAATTAAATGCTCGTCATAAGGACAACATAGGTGCTGTCAATGAGTCCCTGCCGGTATTCAATTAGCATTAACAGCCACAATTTCGTCCTCTCTACCTAAACACCAGAGCGTAGGGGAAATCCAATAAAAGTATGTTTGATCTCCTGTTGCTTGCCAAAAAATCACCCCTTCGGCGGTCAAAATAAAATGCAGTCGCTGAACTGATGCTTTAAACGCATTCTCTTATTTTGTAAGTTGGGACCCCGCTATAAGCGTTTAAATATTTAGTTATTCAAGAAGTATCATCAAATTCGTGGAGGACGGCAAAGTGTTTCTCTTGACGTTGATGCAACTTGGGGTTATAGTCCACCCAGGCTTAAAAAACGTCCCAATGAACTTTTAATTATTTGACAGTAAGTAAACTGGGTTGCGGATTACGCGCGACTTTTCTAACACTAACGCGCCAGTTATGTTTGGGGTTTCAACTTGCATTAAGAAGGCGTTAATGCCTTGGCCAATCGTAAGAGCTATTTACCCTTAGCTATATTTCAGCAAAGGCTAAGTGTAAGCCCACGCAAAACAATCAGGCTGCAGCTTCTCCTACGATTCACATTGGCATGGAACCGGCAACAATTGCAATCATAGCAAAAGATGACGAATGTCTTCTGGAATTCTTAGTTTAGTTTGATTGTCAAAATATGGCACTGGAGATGTATTTACATGATGATCTCCCGGAAGTGATACCAACGAAAAGTAAATAAGGACCCACAACGAAGTCGCTTATTGAGCGGGCTATGGAGTTGAAGCATTTAGAGTAGAAGCCGGAATAGAGCAAAGCGAAAATTCATTGTGCATATTAGCCAAACATCCACATAAAGTGACCATTAAAATGGCAAAGTGGCACAGCAGCGAGACTTACTCAGCAGCCTTTGCCGAAACCTCAAGCATCACTTGCAAAGGAAAAATTGCCATTCATGCCTATTATTTTAGTTTCGTTTTCTTTTAACAATCAATGCATGCCTAAATTTTAATGATCCAAATTGCTGTTATGCTGCGATGTCTATATATGCTGCGCTAATTAGACACTTTTCATTGTGCACCGTTAAGTAAGAATTCAGTCACAAGTTTTGTGATGTTTCTTTCTTAAATTAAAAGCGCAGACTCGGACCCCAGTTACTGCTTGATCACAGGTCTCAAAATAAAATTGGCTGTTGAATACGGTGATTCCAGTAACAAAGAGGCATCTAGCATCCCGAGACTGTCTGCATTGAAGGGTGCGTCGCACTTCCATGCTTTACGATGAGATCCTGCGGCCCTCGAAGTGCAGCTTATACTGTGCTCAGTTTAATGGTAATGCAAAGATATTTTAATTACTACTCGAACTGTATCATTTACCAATAATGCTCACGTTACTCGTTACAGAGGAACAATACTGATTTGAAACGCTTTGTACACTAACAATAAGCCCAGTGAAAATTAAAAGGTATACTAGAGGAGGTGAGTCCACATTTAGAGAGTGATAAAAAGCACGACGAAGAGAAATTCAAGGTCAAAAAGCAAACAAACCAAAATAGGTTCTATCATCTGCTTATTGTGCACCCCTTGCCTCATATTCCCACACACAGCGATTTTGGCGGCTTACCACCTGTTCTCATTCATTCCTAAATCATATGCACGAATGATGAAGAATTTTAGTCTGGACTGATGGACTAGAAGAGAGACCAGTAAATGTGCTTGATTTTGTCCCGAATGGCGTCATACCTTTTACCTGCCTACGCTTGGTGTTGCTTTCAAATATTACAAACAGACCACAACATTTTTGCGCTGGATCATAGTGTCAGATTTTAAAGGTTTACATGATTTAAAGATGCACTCGCATTCTTGGCTGCGATCCACAATGCGTGGATTCTAATGTGTTCGCTGATAAATAGAATCTTGAACTTAGCTCTGCAGCAGCACTGCCTCCTACAGCCCAATTCTTTCAATTCTCGTACTGGCGCTTTTGAATTATTTAGTCCATACCATAGTCGGCTTTGCCCAAAATTGCCCACTAGCCTCACTTAAGTCGCTATGTAAGGCTGAGAAACCCCGTGGACTATGAAAGAATGCCTGCTAACGCGGGCCTGTAATAGAACCATCATTTACTTCCTAAAGCATTTAAATGATGGATCAACTAGCCATAGCTTATCAGGCCCGGATTCCAAGTGTAGAACAGACGAAAATAGCCCTACACCAGAGGTGAAGCGACAGGTAAGAGTCTAATTTTGATTGCGCTACCGCTCAATGAAAATATTGTTTGATCCTACACAGAACCAAATCATAATTAGAGGCTACTGCAAACGCCATGGTATCTAATTCCGAATCGAATCCTAATATTTGTGCGGGAATTCGCCATGAGGACACATCGACGCTATCTTGTTTACGGTTAAGGAAACCATAAACCGCAAGCGTAGTTAATGCTCATGCTGCGAATCATGGCGGTGCGGAGGGGTTAGATATGGGTAGATGAAGCGTGTGTAAGGCATTAGCATCATTAGGAATTGTTTCGCTCAGAGGATTGTGCTTAATCGTAAACACTTACGCAAATATTTACATCCGAAGTGAATTATGTAGAACGGTCGTGCGCATTGAATTCGATACAGAATTTTTCTTCTAACCATAATATTTTACACATGGTTGCTAATTCTAAATAGAAAACGCATCTTTGAATGAAGGCAGAAACATTAATTTGCAAACGGGTGTGAGTGATTTAGGACGTGATGCGTTGCACGTGACGTGATAGCTAATTGACCAGCAGACACGCCGTGAACACACCATGGATTCGCACGTTTAACATGCCCTTACGCTGACTTAGTGTAGACAGCCGTGTCACGATTAAATTACATCTGGTCGTGGTAGCAGCCGATTAAATGGATGGAAATAAAGGCGCTACATTCTATTAAGTTAACAAACTAGTCGGGATAGTTGATTATTTATCAGGATGTCGCATATGCGTTTTCAGGCCTTTCCACCGTTAGAAGTGACCGAGCTTTGAGCCATATCTGACACCCACATTGCTACCAATGATCTACTATCTTCGTCTATTTATTCGTTTTAGGCATGATTCATGAGCGATTCGGTCCTGCAGATGCAATAACTCGGCAAAGGTGTGGCAAGATACAAAATGGTTAAACTTCGCACCCTGTTGCACATGTTCCTCACAATAGAGCTCGATTTGAGTGTACTCACAACTGAGCAAAACCTTTGGTTTCATTGATCTGAGCTGTGTAGCGATGGCAAATTCTTAGGAATTTAATCCTTTTAAGGCAAGGCTGAGCATTGACGGCTGTAGCGAATATTTCATTGACCTTAAGTAATCCCACTTCTATTTCCATTTGTTAAAATTTAATGCTATGAAGAGAGGCTACTGTTCTGCTAATGCTGTGATACCTATGGTCTTTCAACGTATCTTGCAGGCGAGAGAAGGAAGGACAATTCACGCCAAATTCCGCAGGAGTAAATCAATTCTCCATTGACCGTATCATAGAATACAATAAAGGTATCCAAGACCATTGATGCAAATGCCTTATTTCCTCTTAACAGATACCTTCGTCTTCCATGTAGCAAAAAGACGTAAACTTCCAGGCAAGGCATCAGACATTACCAAACCCACTTAATCAATAAGCAGCGGCAAAATATTTAAAACTAACCGAATGTGAATCTGGTAAACATCTGAATAAGTGATCGGGTTCTTTTCACCCATTAAAGCAATAAGCAGTCTGATTAATAATTAGTCGAAGTGTGTACTCGCGGTGCGGTGTCACTACTGCCTTCTTTCCCTGTGCAGGGGCCAAATGCGACGCAATTTCTTCCATATCTAGCGCTCTACTATTCCGGCACTTGACTTGTATAATCATCCAAAGCACTATCCTGGTTCCCCCTGTTATAGCGTTTAAGCCCTCAAATAAACTTGAACGGTGTCCCGAAGTCTAGCGTTAATTGACTGCTAACTGACCTTAAATCAATTCCTGAGGCCTACTGCTGTGAGGTTATGTGTCAAATACTGACCCTGACTTCTATTCAGGGGACAGACATTGTTATTTTACTCTTGATCCCCTTAAAACCGTGTCCGGAACTTCATTTACTGGAGTTATTTACTGTTTAAAACAGCCTGGAACCGTGCCAACGGGCCTTTTGTTAAATCAATCGACCTATGAAATGATGTTGAACCGAACTCGATGCGTATAGTCACGTTGGTTAACATCTAGACTGAACTAGAATCACAAAATACGGTTAAGCATGGCCCAAAATTCACTAGTATGCTATGTTGTAGTCAGTCTTTTAGCGATAGCAGTACTTTAAATTCCTTCCACTCTGTTTGATATTATGTCTTCAGGAAAGTCTCAGATAATACAATTTCATAAGTCTGGTGAGATTCACTGCGCGGGCTCCACAGTTGTAACCAAACGGTACACCCAAGCAGCCATTTAAGGAGATTATATACAGAGACGGACAGTGGAAAAATGCCCAATGCTAAAAAATTCGTTCTCATTTAGCAGCTACTAATGTATAAATAGAAGACTATTATTAGTAAAATTTTGTTACAATAAATGGGTTTAGTTGGTTTGCAGCCAACTGCTCCACGTTAGAAATGCACCTACGACAACTTACTTATCAGCAGTGAGAAGTGAAAAAATTGATATTTTAATAGAAAAGAAGGAATTTAAAGGCTGTGGGCATGGATTGAAGATTAGCCCACCCAGCGCGGGAACTATGATCACTTAATGATTGCATTAGGGACCGGCAGTCATGCAAGCAAGGCGTTGCAGGTGAATTTGTTTATTGCATTCATTCACGTAGAACTCATTACAGCCGCTTACCGGTAATCGCATTGACTTAGCTTTAGACTAGAAATCATGTTGTATTTCAAATCGGGCGTCTGTAAAAGCCAGACTTGCGACGTTGAAGAGGTCAATCCCGTGGGAACTACGACCCAGTGAGTGGCACATCATAGCGAAGATCGAGTGAGGTCTGAAACATCCTCCTTCAACTTCGCTACAGGGGCAGTCTGAGTGACCGCACCAAAGGCGTGTGAGTTAGTCATCCCGAATGAGTCATTAAGCCTCCTAGACGACAGTCCAACGAATTTGTATTATTCACCGTTCCACATGGTGCAAACGAGGAAGCAACTTGGTACTGCAGGCTTTGGAAGCATTTCTGCTAGCGTAATCACAAATTGCTTTGCATCTTCTCATTTAATATTACTATAGAGCTATTTGAGGACACTAAGTGTGCCTCAATCAAAAGTGCCCCACGAAAGTCTTACTGCTGCCATCCTTCTCAATATCGGAGAGAAGGAGCAATTATGACTAAAGCCGTTGCTTCGTTAAACTGTTTTGCACCACGAGTCGCAGACCATCTGTGAGGTCAAAGCAAATTGTACATCAAAAATGGTCAAAATTGTGAGATATCGCATTTTCTAAAGCCAGTATTTTGATTGCTAAGTCGGCGATAACGAAACCTGCGCATTCGATCAGCGCATACTTGATTCGCGGAAAAGAAGAGCGTGGTAAGCATCATGATAAGGCGACGTTCAGACTGGACCGCATGGAACGAACCAATGTGCTAACATCACGTTGAGGGCAATCTGCTTCCCCTGCCCCCACGGATCATTATTTAAGCCTCGGCATCAGCACGCCTTGCATCTGCGCCGGCGACTGACGACAATGGTAGGCTGCGGTAGTCTCCACCTATGTCCCGTCATTTATTTACTTATCTTTGTTCACCTCTGTTCATTCAACTTTCTATTCACGCTTTCGACTTTGACGTCGCTCACAACTGCATACCTTCTTTCCAATTTAGGCTCAACAAAATACTACACAACACGACATCACTAATCTCCCACCTGAATTGCAACTGAGAATATGCAAATACCTTAGAGTGTGGGATTTGGCAAGTCTCGCCATATGTGTCCCAAGCTGGAGGTGGATTCTGTCGAGGAAGCCATTCTCTACTCGTCTGTGTCAGCACATCAACCAGTTTACCTGGGTAGACAAACACCTCTGCCAGCTGCTCTTTCCCCAACCCTCACCTAATTCCTTTCGAAATACCCCTGAAGCCGTCTTATACCAGAAAGTGCAAACAAAGTCCTACTCCCGCTTCCTATCCACCCTTGCGCGTGATCGTGAGCACACAACTGTCAACTTTCGCATTATGCCGGACATAGACAAAGAGGCGATTTTGGAGTTGGATAGAACAATGCATAGCAAATCATTGCTAATTAATTTTATGAAGAAGAGTTTTATGAACAAGGTACCATTTCAGTTGCATCGGGCCTCTGTAAATGGATATGTCTGTGTTTATGAATCTGTTCATGGGCCACCCAAATATTATGTAAAGTACGCAGAGGACCGGCTTGCTAGTTGCGACTGTATCATCTATGTCGTGGATGATTTCCCGTTCCCGAAGACTGATCTAACAGCCGTCATAGAGTCGCTTGCACCTCATCAACATTTAATTATTGCTGTCATTATCAATTGGATGCTGGATGAGTCAAGTAAGATGGAGTGTCTCGCCAATTTCCTCCAGAGCATTGGTGGCCTCGAAAGTTCTCCACTGACTGCCGCGACGAAGAATTGGCGACTATGGTGCATCAAACGCTATGCAAATCGATTCATCGGCAATTTTTCTAGTTTACTTAAATGGGGATGTTACGATGTGCTCCCCAAGAAACTTGGCAGTGGTTAAGGCAGAAAGCATACACCAACCGGCAACCCACATAAGCGAAGAAACCATTCATGTATTGATAACAGTGAAGTCTACTTGCGCTATTATGTTGTCATTCTTGATCTTGGTAGATAGCCTTGATTAGAATGCCTAGAGAAAGGATTAGAATCGCCGTCAAGTGTGCCTGTTATACATCGTCTTGCTATTCTGCCATACCATGGGGATAAGATTGACAATAAGAGACTTAGGTGAGGCTGATGAGCAATTTTGGGCAAAGGCGAATATGGTATGGACTAAATAATTCAAAAGCGCCGGTACGAGAATTGAAAGAATTTGGCTGTAGGAGGCAGTCCTGCTGCAGAGCTAAGTTCAAGGTTCTATTTATCAGCGAACACATTAGAAACCACGCATTGTGGGTCACAGCCAAGAATGCGAGTGCATCTTTAAATCATGTAAACCTTTAAAATCTGACATTATGATCCAGCGCAAAAATGTTGTGGTCTGTTCGTAATATTTGAAAGCAACACCAAGCGTAGGCAGGTAAAAGGTATGACGCCATTCGGGACAAAATCAAGCACACTTACTAGTCTCTCTTCTAGTCCATCAGTCCAGACTAAAATTCTTCATCATTCGTGCATATGATTTAGGAATGAATGAGAACAGGTGGTAAGCCGCCAAAATCGCTGTGTGTGGGAATATGAGGCAAGGGATGCGCAATGAGTAGATGATAGAACCTATTTAAGTTTATTTGCTTTTTGACCTTGAATTTCTCTTCGTCGTGCTTTTTATCACTCTCTAAATGTGGACTCACCTCCTCTAGTATACCTTTTAATTTTCACTGGGCTTATTGTTAGTGTACAAAGCGTTTCAAATCAGTATTGTTCCTCTGTAACGAGTAACGTGAGCATTATTGGTAAATGATACAGTTCGAGTAGTAATTAAAATATTTTTGCATTACCATTAAACTGAGCACAGTATAAGCTGCACTTCGAGGGCCGCAGGATCTCATCGTAAAGCATGGAAGTGCGACGCACCCTTCAATGCAGACAGTCTCGGGATGCTAGATGCCTCTTTGTTACTGGAATCACCGTATTCAACAGCCAATTTTATTTTGAGACCTGTGATCAAGCAGTAACTGGGGTCCGAGTCTGCGCTTTTAATTTAAGAAAGAAACATCACAAAACTTGTGACTGAATTCTTACTTAACGGTGCACAATGAAAAGTGTCTAATTAGCGCAGCATATATAGACATCGCAGCATAACAGCAATTTGGATCATTAAAATTTAGGCATGCATTGATTGTTAAAAGAAAACGAAACTAAAATAATAGGCATGAATGGCAATTTTTCCTTTGCAAGTGATGCTTGAGGTTTCGGCAAAGGCTGCTGAGTAAGTCTCGCTGCTGTGCCACTTTGCCATTTTAATGGTCACTTTATGTGGATGTTTGGCTAATATGCACAATGAATTTTCGCTTTGCTCTATTCCGGCTTCTACTCTAAATGCTTCAACTCCATAGCCCGCTCAATAAGCGACTTCGTTGTGGGTCCTTATTTACTTTTCGTTGGTATCACTTCCGGGAGATCATCATGTAAATACATCTCCAGTGCCATATTTTGACAATCAAACTAAACTAAGAATTCCAGAAGACATTCGTCATCTTTTGCTATGATTGCAATTGTTGCCGGTTCCATGCCAATGTGAATCGTAGGAGAAGCTGCAGCCTGATTGTTTTGCGTGGGCTTACACTTAGCCTTTGCTGAAATATAGCTAAGGGTAAATAGCTCTTACGATTGGCCAAGGCATTAACGCCTTCTTAATGCAAGTTGAAACCCCAAACATAACTGGCGCGTTAGTGTTAGAAAAGTCGCGCGTAATCCGCAACCCAGTTTAATTACTGTCAAATAATTAAAAGTTCATTGGGACGTTTTTTTAAGCCTGGGTGGACTATAACCCCAAGTTGCATCAACGTCAAGAGAAACACTTTGCCGTCCTCCACGAATTTGATGATACTTCTTGAATAACTAAATATTTAAACGCTTATAGCGGGGTCCCAACTTACAAAATAAGAGAATGCGTTTAAAGCATCAGTTCAGCGACTGCATTTTATTTTGACCGCCGAAGGGGTGATTTTTTGGCAAGCAACAGGAGATCAAACATACTTTTATTGGATTTCCCCTACGCTCTGGTGTTTAGGTAGAGAGGACGAAATTGTGGCTGTTAATGCTAATTGAATACCGGCAGGGACTCATTGACAGCACCTATGTTGTCCTTATGACGAGCATTTAATTGTGTTAAGGGCGTATAGAATTATAGTTATGGGTGAATCGCGTAATAAGCTCCAATTCAGGTGGTTACATGAAGGTCTTTGAACAGGAATATAGAAAGTGTCACCGATACACCAGAATGCGTAATCAAGTGGAACGGAGAAGGTGTAAGGGAAGATAGAGACAATTCTCATAGCCACTTATGAAATTCCAGGTAGCAAAGTGCAAACACTTGCCTTTCATTTAACGTCTTTATTTGCTGATGACGTGGTCTAGTGGACATCGAAATACTTATCAAAACATGGTGGCAAGTGTCAACAAACAAATAAAAGCATTCTTTATAGTAACTTGAATGGAAATGAATCCATTCGTCTCCAACCGTCTTCATCATGATAGAAGCAAGCTGGAATGTTAAAAGCGCACATCGTTTTACACATATATATTCCACCCCTTCCCATTCATTTTGCCCCTTCACTACTCTTTTTCAACACTTAGAACACACGTTTTTAGGATATCCCTCACATACATGCCCTTTAGTCTTTCCTTTTCCTTGACCATGCACGCACCAACACTGCTTGAATGCAGAACCAAATGGTCTCGTCTCAATGTTTGGCACTGTTCTTGCAGGTCCTTAATTTTCCTCTTTTCAATTAAACGTGGTCTTACTTATCCATTAAATCGTCGATTTTATCAACAGAATTCAAACCGAATCATTAACCCTCACCTTTACGGTGGGCTGGAGTTTCTTTGACCCATCCTTTCTTCATTAATCTTCTTGACATAAGACAAATTGGGAGCTATTCTTTATTTGCTGCAACATGTAAATACTTAGCTTATAATCGCGCATAACTGAGAACCAGTTTTTACGTGGAATGGGCTTCGCTTTACACAATGTATTAAATTTGAACATCGATGAATGCACAACACGCAGGGACAATAAATCGAGTGACCCTACTTGCAACATTCTCGACTACAATCTGTGCATTAAATCGGTCTAGCCGAGTAACGTTGCATCTGCCATCTGACTTGTAATTTACTTCCTTGTAACAATTAGGTACTTGCCTTCGCTATTCTCTTTTCCTTAAGCAGATTTTTCTAAATAAGCACAATTCGATAATTCACTTACATTTTGCGCCGTAATGTTCTATTCTTCCACTGCTCAACTCATCCAACTATAATTTTCCACACTCGCACCAACACAAAATCCTTTTCGGGGGATGTTAGACGCATTAGTTGCTAAAGGTAACGACTCTATTTCCATCCCACTTCATTGCATAATGTGGTGCATTAAAACAGTGTCATAATCCCTTCCTATGGTTCCTTCTTTGCTGTGCTTTGCATCTTTTGTTAGAGAGTTTACTTGAGCAGATATCGCACACCGCCGCAAATGCGATGAAGGATCAGCGATATTTTAAAGTAGTCTATTAGTGGGCAGTGCCACAAGGCTGGGGCAACTTTGTGCCTTGAATATTATAAGCACATGCAAATTTCCCTTTCATATCGCCTCCGACACTCACATCACCAACTTCCGAATGACGCCATTGGATGCAGCTTAAGCTTAGTTGTCTTAAAAGGATTCACTTTGTCGCAAACCTATTAGAGAGTCACTGGATTCATTCGTTACCCTCTTAAAGAGGAAGGCGTAACCCAGCACCCAGCTTCGAAGTTACGTAACTAAAAAGTCTTTTCGGTTAAATTCTAGTTGCGTTAGATAAAACAGTGCGAATCCGCCTTCCATCCGTCTTAGAAATAGGGTTTGGTAGATAAAAACTTATTTTCCAGCAATCACTAACAGATAACTTGGTGTCTCCACCCCACGGCTACATGCCACTACCGACCCTATCCTCAAATTATAATGTGGCCCTATCCGGAGGCATAGATGTGTAACTGCTTACTGCAATCCCCCAGCAGATAATGAAACCCGTGCTGCTTACATGTTCTAAGTGATTGCTTCCTCCACCACTACCACTTCCATCAGTAATGACCATGGTTAACACATTCCTTTGCTATCCTCCATGTAACGAAATAAAATAAAATATAAAAGTGAAAATAAAATAAGCATGAAAAGTTAATGGATCTCTGATATCTTTTATGCCTCTAGAAGGTTATATATTCTCAAACAGGAGTTGAGACGGATATGCATCCATCTGTTCAGCCGTTGCAGATCTCCACAACAACCGCACAGATCCACCCTTTTTCAACAGTGCATTAAAAATACTAGTGTGCTTCTGACGGCTATCCAATCTGAAAACATTTCCTTGCATTTTTATCGCCAGGTGCGGTGACTATGGCCCAAAATGGCAGAAACTTACGACAGCTACCGGTGCCTACGTCGATCGCCTTTTAAGAGGCATGAGATGTAGCGCCTTAATGATACAGCCCTTGCATTCCCACAATTATCACCGTTTCCGGAAGCCTTTCCTCTAAGTTGCGCTGTACATATCTTGGCGTTAATGATGGTGCCGTTTAACTGGCAGCACCTCATGCTGCAACAACAGCAGTCCTCTGGCAAGGAAAATGAAAGTCCCCACTTCCATTCGAGTGGGATTAAAGTGCTTGCATTATCAAACACTACGTCTAACGGCAGGGATTTTAGGTCGCCTGATGTTCTTTACTTCTGCTTTTACAAAACGTCGCGCTCAGCTCTTCCCAATTTGACTTAGTGATTTCATGATCTGTTTCCTTTTGTCCCCACCACTGGTGGGTATTTACGAATTCGTCTTTGTATTAGCCCTCATCTCCTCCGTAGACCCCTTAGACGTGAGCGAATAACAAGGAATTTCAGAGCTTCAACTTGTTAATCCATCATTTTCTGCTAGATTTTTGTGGACAAAGTAACGAACCAGAGGAAATGTTCTAATGTATTGGATTAAATGTCCTTAAAATATATACGTTATCTACTGATCGCAGGTCTTGTTAGCTATGACGAATCCTTGGGTGCATGGAACGCGATGCGTGCCAGGAATGGCCATGTTGTGGGAAGGTAAACATTAAGGACTAAGCTGCAGTTAGAGACAGAACTTTTATAAACTACTGCTCTTAACGAATATAGTAACACCTGCTAGTGTGCCTTTTCAAATGTATTTAATACCTAGCAATTGATCAAAACCAATGTGTCTCACACTTTGCGCTGTCCAGCAGATCGTTGATTGATTATCATCTTTTGTGGAATCTGTACCAACTTCGTAAATTGGCATATTTGTCTAAGAGTAAGTAATCTGTTGCATCGTAAGCATTCCGTTATGCTTCGGCGTTTTAATTAAAATAATTTTTTAGGTTTTTCGTACTCTTGCACGAGGTCTTGTATGCCACCTATTTGCGTTTGCATGGATGTCATTGATCTACTTGGCTTTTGACCTTGCCAGAGTTAATTCCTAAATTTCCTATACCCCTGTTGTGCTGCATGGCTGTCACCTTTTGTGGTTGCAGTGGATTCAGCGCAGCCTTACAGAGATTTACACACCAAGCGCCACTACCAGGTTGGTCAGTAAAGGACGGCAATGAGTGCTGGTGTTGAGCCATGGCCTTAGGATTTTCTACAAATTTCCTGCTAAATCAGTCAACTTTGTCAATTCGTTGGCTCCTAATGCAACAAATTGTAGAAAAGGCGAATTTTAAGAGAACGACATTGTGAACAGTTTGCGAAATACAAAAGCCAGCGCTCTGAAAACGTTCTCCTACCCATCTGCAATATTAAAAAAGGCAACCCTACGGGATTCTGTGCTACTTAAATGAAATGCCTAAGTGTATCTTAGCATAACAAAGCATTATAATAAATTTTATTAAACACCCTAATATTCCGCATAAATATCCATTTAAAGCGCGAAATAGCCGCATTTTGCCTGCATCCACTCTTCGATGCGCCTATTTTATGCTGCATAAATCTTGCTTCGAATCATTAAATTACGGCGAAGTAACTTTCCTTCGATTCTTAAAATTGTGTGCTGCTTTTTGGTTGCCAAAATAAAAGGGGGTGTTATCAACTTCCCTTTAAGTTCGTGGTTTGGCAATTCGTGCCATTACTTACAAGCTGCTATTTAAGCAGATGCATCACTCAGGTCAACAAGTGTCATGATTCGCCGCTGAAAGGAATGCCTTGTAAGCCCGAAAGCAGGGCATCCTCATTGTGGTAAAACGGCAAAAGCGAAGCATTTCTGATCATGTTTCGATACTGTTGCTTCTGCTGGAAATGTTCATTCTTGTTTTTTCGCAGAACTCAGCTCTAGATTGTCTAGCTAACGGGGTGTAGAACATATGAGAAAAGATGTACGAAGCCGAATTACTGACACGATGAAGAGATCATGACCTGCTTCTGTGGTTTGTAGTGCACAGGTATAGGTGATCGTATGCATTTGCATGAAGTTAGTCAAGTGTTTTAACACAAGACGAATCTTGGAACCCTACTTATCTGCAATCAGTCAAAGGAGTCTATCAGCGATGTCAAATAATCTTAATACTACGTCAAGTCTGACCTATTTAGCTTTTTTAATAGTGGATTCGGGGACATTTTGCGTGTTTGAGTTTGGTGTACTAGTTCTTAACTGTGCGTCCTCATATTTAAATGCACAGGTAATTTTGTTTATGCAAAGTAAAAATATGCAATTCAAGTCTCACGAGTGAGATCCGCTTAGGAGATCGGCGCTACGAATATCGCAAATGGTATCTGGTCACGAAAGTTCAGAAGAAATGAGTCAAGGTCAGGATCCGCACAGACCAGAAAGTAAGACTATGAAAATTTTAACAGCGTCAAGTAAGAGATGTCTGGTGGTTTTGTATGTGGACTTCTCGTGCTTTTAAAGGAGCAAGGGAACTGCTAAAGCAGGAACCTGTAGCCCCAGACGCCCCAAGTTGAGGTTCCAACGATGAGATGGACGACAAGAGAAGGTTAATCTAAGCATTTATGACTTACCCGGAAGACGAGATTAATTTTCTCGAGGAGATAAAAGTAAATATGCGGTTTTTTTTTAATTATCACGTGTGTCTTAAATTTAGTGGCGATTTCTGTACCTACATCACCACGTATTTGCCTTAGAAGATGCTCAAGATCAATGACTCCCGACTAACCTACATGTTCGGTGGGAATGTCATCAAGAACCCCTTAGTACCTGATCGAGCAGCGCAGTTGGGAGCCTCATGGATTTGCTCTGTACGCGGCTGTGGTATAAAGCTATGCAAATTAGATGCCCATAATGAGGAAGTGTGCATGCAGCTGCACTATTCTGTTCGTCTAAGAAAACTTTTTTCCTTCTGAGCAATTCTGCTAAATTCTTGTTTTATATTCTTGTAAAAGGAGAAAAGAAAGCTAATGGTAAATACAAATGTACTAAGTGTGGCATAGTGTATAACAACTTGGATGGCATGCACCAACACCGATGGCTCACACCTAAGGTGGAATAGCAAAGCATCATACCAAATAAGTGTTAAATAGGCAAGTTTGTGGAAGAATTTAAAGGGAATAAGCATCAGCTTATAACAGAGGTATCATCGCATCGAAGAAGCGCGAAATTCCTGTTGAAGAAGCAGTCACAAAGAGCATTTTACATATACATATGTGCCAGCACTTAGATACACTTTCTCTTAAGTGTAGCTGATAGGATTGGGAGCATCCTCTACCTCATCCGCATTAGGATTGAGTGCAGCACGCATGAGGCGAACACGCAAGTGGTCAATGACTTTGCGTTCAGTTGGGTGCTCCTGTTCTGTGTGTGATAACATCACATCCAATCGGTCAAAAGCGGATCCGCATACACTACAGCCGTACTTTAAACTGCGCCTTTTTCAGGAGGACGCCCCTTCAGGTCTTCGGACATAGAGGACTGAGGAGGCTCTATGCCCTCAGGTCTTTTCAGTCTTCTCGAAGCTTCCTGAATTGATGGCGGCAGCTCAAATACATCTTTTACAAGAAGTAAAAAGCATTATCTATTGTAATTAGTAATAGAGCAATGAACACTGACTGCAACCAAACCTTACCACCATGTGTCATCTTTCTGTGGTGCACCATATCCGTAAACGTGTTGCATCCCTCGAAGCATTGCGCGCAGAAGTAGAACCTGCATTTGCTGTGGCGCAGGAGGTGTTGTTGCATGCCATGTAAGTTGTTATGCACTTTGCCACACTTGGTACATTTGTATTTACCATCAGCTTTCTTCTCGCCTTCCACAAAATATAAAACAAGCATTTAGCAGAATTGCTCAGAAGGAGGGAAGTTATCTTCGACAAATAGTATAGTGCACTAGCACACTTTCTCATTATGGGCATATAATTTGCATGGCTTTATACCACAGCTGCGTACAGAGCAAATCCATGAGGTATCCCAACTGCGCCGCTCGATCAGGTACTAAGGGGTTCTTGATGACATTCCCACCGAACATGTAGATTAGTCGGGTGTCATTGTCCTTGAGCATCTTCTAAGGCAAATACGTGGTGATATGGGTAAAGAAATCGCCACTAAATTTAAGACACACGTGATAATTAAAAAAAACCGCATATTTACTTTTATCTCCTCGAGAAAATTAATCTCGTCTTCCGGGTAAGTCATAAGTGCTTGGATTAACCTACTCCCGTCGTCTATCTCATCTTTGGAACTTCCACCCGGGGCATCTGAGGCCACAGATTCCTGCTTTGGCAGTTTCCTTGCTCCTTTAAAAGCACGAAAAGCCCTTATACAAAACCATCAGGCGTCTCTTGCTTGACACCTTTGGAATTTCTAAAGTCTTACTTTGTGGCCTCTTTGAGTCCTGACCTTGGCTCATTCTTTCTGAACTTTAGTGACCAGATATCATTTACGACATTCGTGGCGCCGATCTCTTGAGCGGATCTCACTCGTGAGACTTGAATTGCATATTTTTTACTTCGCGTAAACAAAATCACCTGTGCATTTAATTATGAGGTTACACAGTTAAGAACTGGTACACCAAACTCAAACACGCAAAATGTTCCCAAATGCACTATTTAGAAAGCTAAATAGGCCAGACTTGACGTAGTATTAAGATTATTTGACATCGCTGATAGACTCTTTTGACTGATTGCAGATTAGTAGGCTTCGCAGAATCGTCTAGTTTTGAAACATCTGACGAACGCCGTGCGAATGCATACGATCACCTATACCCATGCATTACGAACCACAGAAGCAGGTCACGACCTCATTGCAGCTACTTTTTTGAAATTCTATTCAAGGGTGTCTTCTAGGTGTATTCATAAGCCTCAGCTATACCTCATTCCCTACCAAAGTCTTTTCTGCTATGGCTGGATTTGGGCATACCATCGTATTGTTATAACCTCACCCACACACCAAAGTTTTTTTGCAATGAACTGTTCACCCTTTAATTAAGTGCTTAATCCAGAAGTAGTCTGCAGCCGAAAAGTACAGTAGAAACCTCTGTTTTAAGCATATGGATCAAGAAGGAGAGAATCTATACGTTTTTTGAAAGAACTAAATCTCTATAAGTAAGAGCAATTCTTTAAGGCTATGGTCTATGGCGTATGCATAAGAGTTATCAACTAGCCTACCATCCGATGTTTTACGCATACAAATCCGAGTAAGGACATTCCTCTACTTATAACGCTTAAGTAATCTGTTGGCATTATGGCTATTTTCTTGTCTAAATTAAGGGTAACTTTCAGACTAGTAATTCCTATAGCGATAGAACTGATCATCTGTTTGTATTAGCAACCAGTCTCTAAAGGATGAACAACATCTGCGCTTTGGGCGTAGATGGCAAATGACCTAACAGGAACTAATTATTTGCGTTTGATCGGCAGGTGACCATTCTCGTAGATTAGTAAATGGTTGGTTAGGGCAGAATTAATAATAGTATGTGATCCATGTAAAGGACTAGAACATTGGGACTTCATTGGAAAGTTATAACACACGATCCTTATAATTAGTCTAAATGCCAACACGCTTAAGTAATTATGTTCTGGTTTGGATCAGTCTCCGTGTCTTCCGTTACCATGCTAAATCATTAGAACAAACATAAAAGTAAAAAATGCTCTCGAGCTACTATTTCAAAGGCTAAAGTAAGTGCACAACTTTAGAGCATGTTGAACATCAATAAAATGCTTATTAAGCATGGTCTTTGCGACTATGTTGGAAGTGGTCTGCGTGTGTTAGACATTGTTACTTGGGCGAACTCATTCTGTTATTAAGCGCTCCTAAAAGCGCTTTTGGATAATTAAAATCTATCGACTTTACTACTGCTTTCAAAAGCACTGCCTGTAGGCTTAGGATTCACAGGGAACACTAGAAAGTTACTTAGTAAATAAACAGATATAATCACTGCCAGTATTTTACATTAATAAATACATCTTACGCAAGTTGTTGCCAATGATTTGCTGGAATTGGTGCCCTACTTTGCTTATTTATATATTTCTTTTACTACCTGATGAAAGGAGAAGATAAGGTTAATAATTAATAAGGTTGCGGGGAAGAAGAATTCGGCACAACACTTCGGGTGGAGCTCTACCCTTAAGCGAGCACAACACCTCTTACATTGTTCACCTGAACCCGACAACTATGCTTCAGCCTGTTGACTGAATCGAGGCTTGCCAGTGTACAAAGTCCTGTTCCGCAAGTTAGCATTAAATAATTATGCACCTCAGCAACTGCTTCAAGATTCATATTTTAGTTAGATGTCTATATTTTGGTCTACAGATATTTTGTGTAGGCGCAAATTGCTTTGCAGGACTTTAAGTACTCACCAATTGCAGGTCTTTGTTCAAGGATTGATGAGAACGTTTCGTGGATATGAACACGAGGTGGCTAAAAGTCAATGGGCACGTACAGCGGCTAATAAGCGAGTACCTCTGCACTTGTTTAAATGAATGGCAAGCAGAAATAGGAACTATGAAAATGAAAGTGTGCAATGCCTCATGGAGACGGCAACGTACATGTCACTTTCAGAAAAATGTAAATAAAATCGACCGTCACTCAGCAATTAAAATTGTTTAATGCTCGTTGGCGTGAAGGAAGCACTATCAGCTTCTCTGTGCCGACCTTGTGTCTGTGCGTGAGGGTGAATGCACGTGCGTACATGTGGGCGTGGATTAGTGGGTGATTAAATAATTTACCATTTGAACAGAGGTATTCGCTTATCTGCAGCCATACGTGTCTATCAACTTTTAGGCAATGAATGTCGTAAATTCTTAAAATCCTCTCACTATTCCATGAACACCGACCTGCAATTAGCGAGTGTCCAAGATCTCACCAGGTAATTCGTGCATATCCAAAATTTGTATAAACCAAAAACTATTTCTCTAGCTAAATTATGGGTTCAGAAATGACTAATAAACGCCTTTTTGTTCATTTTTAGCTCACAAAACAGGGCTTTATGCACCGGCACGCCTAGTTTATTCAATTTTAGACTTAAGCATTAGTTTGACCGCGGCGAACTGAGTAAGAAGCCTTCGGCTTACGCAAAAGCAGTGCTTTGCGTAGAGCGCGCGGCTTGCTATGACTTGTAACAGGGTGTACCAAATGTCCAAAGAGCCTCTTATTTGCTTTAAGTTTGACTACTCTTATTGGTGACATTGAAGTAAAGCAACGGATAGAAATTCTCAAGTGAATGAAATTTGGGTGATGTGCATAGCAAATAGACTTACCTAGTAAGTGTCGCCTTAGCTTCGCCTTACTCTAGTGACAGAATGCATTTGTCGACCTTATTTTGAGCCATTGAAATTGTAGATAAGTTTCACTACTAATGCCTCCGATTACTCTTCGAATCTGTGTGCCATTTGTGTCGAGAAGAGCATGATGTCAATCAGAAAACGACTATGAATTTGTTGAGGTCATGCGAACAGAGACGTTTAGCTGCGG
>JADWOT020000010.1:6888206-6910206 GCA_036345935.2 Taenia hydatigena
ATCAGTGTTCTCACCAGTGGACAAGCGAGCAACACTGTAATTTCATTGACCGATCCATAAACCAACATCTTAGCCAGATAACTGACACAGTTTCCGCACAACAGTCGGTCTCATTGATTCACCGATCGATGCATGGACTAATGCGGTTTGATGGGAAGAGCATATGATGCCCAAACTAGGAGATCTACGCACTCAATAAATATTGCATGTCTTGATGAATAAGGGATCATCGAAACGCTGCTGAGAAAACTTGCGATAGCAATGACACATAGACGCTATCTGATCAATCATGGTAGCAACTTGCATCGATTCAAGCACTATAGTCGTGCTTGCGCTAAGCCTGACATTGATAGAGATGACTGAAATGCTTCAACGTATAAGAACATGGTCAAGGTGAAAATCCTCAAAACGGCTTGGTAAAAAGAAAAAAGTCGAAGATAAAGCTTTGCTCTAAAGAGTCCAGGGGTTGAAACGCAACAGCAAACTTCACCAGGCATGTGAATGGGTCTGTTTGATGTTAATCGATTGCGCTACAGTCACTACATCATACTTCAACCTTATACAAGCTATCTGATTTCTGCACTTTCTTCATATGCCCCAACTTACAGTTTACATTCAAAGGACTCAATGCAGAACTTTTCATTCTGCATTAAACTGCTATCATATCATTACGCTGGTACAACTGGTGAAAATATAGTCTATCACACTTTATCTTGTCGTGCCATGCAACGTTTACATTTTATTACGACGACATAAAGGAGTCTTGTGGTTACCTCTCATAAAAGATAAGCATCCAGTAAAAGCTTCAAAGTCTAGTGAACCAATTCCATGTATTAGAAATATAATTCTGTAATTTTATCGTTGTAAACATCTCTGCTTTCTCCCAGCTCTTCTCTTACTGGGCTGGTGTCAATTAAATAATCCAGCCGAAATAATGTTTTCCGTCCGAATTTAGCCAACAACTGGTCGCATAAAGCCCACAACATTATAATTAATTGCACGAATTTAATTCTAAAGTAAAACTTGATAAGTTACTGCTTCAACGCGTAAAAATGCACATACGTCGGCTCCAGTACGGCAGGACACTACAGAAAATGATATAATGATTTTAAATAGAGATGCTGCACATTTGTATCATTTAGGCATTTTGGATGACAAATTTACGCAGCAAAATCAAACGCTAATTGAAGGTGGTAAGCGATGAAGCTGTAGAGTGCTGCTTGTAACATCCATGGAGACGGGTCTACGGAACTTCGGTCTGCCTAATTGATGGCGGTGGGAGGCATGCAGTGGTAAACCATTCATACTCTCCACTGACCACCGCGCATCCTTCAAAGTAGGCAATTCCCGGGCTAGAGCGTGCCTACAATATCGGAATGAGCTCAGTCTAAGTCCAATCGCTCACACTGTTAGGATATTATGCCAACGATTTAGCATTATTTGATTTTGCCATCATGCCTGAAGCTTGATGAAATTCAACAACATCTACCTTCCTAACGTCTGGAATATTCAACGCAGAAACATCACCCCGTGCAGATGGCATGTGAGGAGATCGCATGATGTTAGAAATGCCGACTAGGCCACAATGAACATACTCGCTGGTGGTGGTGTCCAATTTTTCTCACATAACGAGGCATTGTTCATAAAAGCGGCCACAAAAAAATAAAGATCGTTGCTGTAACAGTCTCGGCGAATCATTGAGGCCCAATTCTTGCTTAGCGGAAAATGCACCATATTCCATCGTCTATGCGACTAGCGTTTAGAGTCCACAAATCTAAACTAACGTCATCACTTTTCAGAGAAATAAGGGCAGACAATTATCCCTGCCAAAGTACGCCGGTAACTTGTAAGCACAACAGTCATGGCACTTAAAGGAAGGACTTCCTCCCAGCCACTCTTCATGACCCAGAATATACAATGAGGAAATACAGCTAATCGTAGCCGATGCATTCGGTTTAAATATTTGAATGCCACTGCTGTCACAAACGCAGTAATAAATCATATTCCACATTTGCAACGTCCTTCTCTCCTGGCAGCAAACTACGCCAAGATTCCTTTCATGTGGCTTAAGCGCACTGAGGCCTCAATTAAGGCAATTCAGCACCCAGCGATCCGTAAGAATCAAAAGGAGAATAGCAAAAGCAACACCTGCAAAATGAATTCTTCATCAATATTTTTAGCAATGTTGCAGACATAAAGGCTAACTGAACATGTTGCGGCTCAAGTGGAGTGATTTGCTAATCAGCGCAGTTGAGAGATGAGAAACTACCTTACTACTAATGTTAAAAGCATAAACACCGCACAACACCACACTTAAAATAGCTTCACATCCACGCGGTGGAAGCTTTGACTATATTAATTAGTGACCTCTTTAAAACACACCAGTTTGGGGTCAATTTATTGACAGAAATTAGCCGGCAATGTCAGAAGCAAGGCATCACATGCAGACCACTTTTAGATGACTCGATTATATGCGAGCCAAATCGGCTGGAGAGTTGTTGGCATAGGTGTCTATGCCACTAAACTCAGGGCGATCGAATGACATTCCAGCATATGGAAGTTTTTGGGTGCCACTGTTACGAAAGCCACGAATCATGACGTAATAGTGGTCCGAAATGTTGCAGACCAAGACAATGCATTGCTTTACAATAAGAAAATAGCAAGTTGCAACGCAGTGACGAAGTTACCTTTTCTCTAAGAATATGTCAACTAACTAAAATCACCCCGAATTCCCAAGCGTTTTGCAATCTAGTGTGCAGGATTGTTATGCATGTCAGGCCTGTCCATAACATTTCGTCTCGGTTACCATGACGTAGCTAAAGTCCTCGATTGTGCACCGTAGCTTGATTAGTGAATTTCATGATAGAGCTTTGTTCCAGCCCCTGTCGCATTGGTCCAGGCCAACCGCTTGCAGTGTAATGCGCCACGGCGATTCAGACATCCAATGCCGCCACCGAACAGTGAGCCTGCAGTCGCAACCCAACTACTACCTTTCTTTACTCTGCATCATTTTTAGACCCCTGTAGGACCGGCCAAACAATGACAGCTCGCAAACCGAGCTACATCGATACTCACCACATAAAACTTGCAAGGCAAGAACCGATGAACGTTGGTGTAACGCCCACGCACTTCGAGCCCGTTGCCTCTAAGTGCCTTGCCCAAAAATTCGTTTTATAGGTTATCTGCCAAGTACAGCATGTTCTAGTAAACTAACCTAATCACCGTCAAGCATTGCGCATTTCTTACACAAAACCTTTCTAAATAATAAATCCTTATCTACGCATTCCAGCGATTGATAACTGTGCATATTGTAACTTCGTATTTAGAAAGGACTGACCAATTTCGGAGAACACTGCAGAAAGATTTGTCAGATGAAATTTCTGATGACTTAAAAGGAATAATTTTGGCGCACTTAAATTGTATATTACAGCTATCCCATTATTTCGCTCCATATTATCAAACCCTGTAAATATGCTGGCAAATACATTAAGCTGTTGCGTACACTCCATGAAAAGGAAATCATTAGAAATACTTGTTTAGATGAACACGTGGCAAATACGACTTGTCAGCTGGTCCTACACTTTTAAATAAGAGTGCTACGGAAGTGTTGCAACTTTGTCACCAGCATAATTAATTTGTGACCGGCCTCTGTTTGATGTAGAACTATTTGCTCGTCTCTCGGGTTGGTCACAAGTGTTTGGATTAACCTTCTCTCGTCGTCCAGCGCATCTTTGGAACTTCCACTTGGGTCATCTGAGTCCACGTGTTCCTGCTTTGGCAGTTCCTCTGCTCCTTTAAAAGCACGAAAAGCCTTTATACAATGCCATCAAGCATTGCCCTACACGGTATTTAAAATAGCGCTTTCCTCATTTTAATCTTAACTTCCTTTTTTCTATTTCAAATTACTCGCCGATAAAAATACCACACTTCATCATAATGACTTTGAGTGAGACGTTCCTCATATTTTCCACAAAGTGGACTTCCTTGGATACGAAACCATGACAGATTTCTTCCCATTTCTATCTGACATCTGTCAACTATGGTGTAGTAGTGCAATATTCGAAGCAAAAACCAGTTTAGTTAGCCAAGGTTGTGTAAAAGAGACTGACGATAGCAAAAAGCAGGCCATTTAAATAGAAAGGTTAGCCCTTTCTTATCACATCAAGTTAGACTTGCAATTCTAGCCTATAAATGTCGTTAATGCTAGCATTTTACTTTACAAAAAATTGATACAAAATAAATTCATCTCTTGAAATTCGCTGACAGAATTCGCATTATTACGCAATGAAAGATTAAGCATTCTTCATTTTATCGGCAAATTTTGAGCCGATAGCCCATGGGATCGAATGCAGCACGCAGAAGTTGAAGACGTAACCGGTTAATGACATTTCGCTCGGTGGGATGCTGCTGTTCCGTATGGAATAACACTATATCCAGCCGGTCAAATGTAAATCCGCAAATAATGCACTGGTATTCTTTGCTACCCTGTTCTTCAGCAGGGCACTCTTGTTGTTCTTTGGGCTCAGGGGATTGAGGAGGCTCTAGGTTCATAGGGCTTCTCCACTTTTCTGCAAATATCGGGATTGATGCTGTTGGCGAAATTCTGTCTTTAAAAGAAAAAGAACGTATAAAGTATGTTTTATTGTCTAAATGGACTGGACAAAGAACACTGTCTACAATCCAACCTTACCTAAGTGTGCCATTGTGTGACAAGCCGTTTCCGCAAGTGTGCTGAAACCCTCGAGGCAAAGCACGCAGAAGTAGAACTTGCAACCGCTATGACGCAGGAGGTGCCGGTGCATCTTACTTAAGTCGCCGTGCTCTTTACCACAGGCAGTGCATCTGTATCCATCATTTGCCTTCTCACCTTCCAGGGCAAAACAAATTAGGGAGAAAATAAACTGCATGAAACGAAAGATTTTCCTTTAACAGCAAATAATAGTGCACTAACTGGCATATTTTTGCATACTATATCATATTTTAAATTTGATTGACTTTGTAGCTGCTATAATACACGGCTTCACGTCACAGATGCGTACAGAACAAATCCATGAGGTGCTTTAGCTGCGTCTCTCGGTCAGCTACAAAGGGATTCTTGATAGCTTCCCCATTAAGGACGTATTTGAGTCGGGAATCCTTGCTTTTAAGCATCTTCTAATGTAAATACAGATAAAAAAATTGCAAAATCTAATTAAAGGCATGCAACTGATGTCAAATTGCGCACTTGCCTCTATCGTGTCGAGGAAACCAATCTCGTCTTTAGGATGGATGGCAAGTGCTTCGATCAACCTTCTAACACCTTTCAGCTCCTCGTTAGAGCCTGTAATTAAGGCATCCAAAGCTACGATTTGCTTTTATGCATTTTTTCTAAGTCTCGAAAAATGCAAGTGAACCCTATGCAAACCATGTAGCATCTCTTATTTGGCACAATTATGCTGTCGTACCTTTCTCATGCTTTGCTTCTCGACCCTGGCCCATTACCTTTAAATTTGGGTGAGCGAACATCGTTTCCAACCCTCGTAATGCCGATCATGCATGCCAATCGAACTTGTGGGGACTAAATCCACCCCATTTAAAGTGGTGAAAACTATACTATGCAGTTTAAGAACATCCCAATAATTCAACGTCCAAGGTATCACGGTTGAGGACTGATATTAAAAATTACGACGTGTAATGTTTCCCTGAACTTTCTGCGGAAGCGACTAAACAGCTCAAAACTAGCGGATTACCACAACTAATTTTTAACTGTCAACAACCTTCTTTTGCCGAATTTTTATTATTAGAGCTTGCAAGTTAGTTATATACTGAAGCGTTCAGGACATTCTGCTCAGTTACCATGGGCAAATGCGCATGGCTGATACCAGTGAGATTACTTCCGAAGCCTAGAGTAAAAGAACACAGACTGCAATGCTGAAGAAGATTTGAGGGATTAGTGCTATTACGCGAGCACAATTTTAGATTCTTCGTGCTAAATGAAAAGAAAGGATTGTGTTTTGCGATTCGCCTGTTCTCTGCGCCTCCACTCCATATCACTAGTAAGTGTTGAAAATTCATCTACGCAATCAATTAAGAAGACTGTTTTAAATGGTCCTAAATAACTCACCACAAAATGAGTTTATGGCAAGTGTGTTTTCCTCATCGTGCACCTTCGTTCGAACTCGTTCGTCTATCGAGATTAAGCTCACCCAGGCTTGTGTAATCTTTGTGTACAGGAGGATTTTCACCCTCTTATCAAAGCCACAAATAAAATGGCTCAAGCTCTACGTCCCAACTTTGCTTGCGCTTAAAAATGCAGCATGCTAATTTAAGTCGCAAATTTCAACGTTGTTCTAAGTCCTTTAGAACCATTTGCTGATACTTTATTATGAACTGCATAAGTAAGGCTGAATTAGTATCGTTAAATTTGCAGCATCACGCTCCTACTCGAGCTTTTGTAGGCTTTAATTAGTTGCCACATTCCATCAGGGGCAACACGGCAAGTAATAAAAACATTGAAGGTAGGACGGTTGAGCGAGGATACCTAAGACATTCATACCAATTGCAATAACTTTCGTGCAAAATACGCCAGTTTGGCGTGACTGAGGATAGTGGTCACAAAATACCAATGCGCACATTTGTAGCAGAAAAGTAGTCTGAGCACACTGGGTCAGAGAGGCATAATTATTGCAGATGCCATGGCGTTATGCATTTAATACACAGGTGCGGCTACAGAAAGTGGGCTTGACAATTCATTAGGCTCTGTGCAATACAAGTAAACAAGTTTATTAAGCAAATGGAAGCTTTGCGTCAACCAGACTTCGTCAAAAGCACCTTTGCAAAACGTTGCAACTTGACTACTTAATGTCCTTAAAGATGTGGAACTCTACAACACGCTGTATTAAAATGTAAACAGCATATGCACCTAGACTACTGCAATGTAATAAAGTATTTATAACTTCATGCATAAGTGCCGTTTCTCAAGCCTCTCCTATTAGTGCGATCTACTGTCGAGATGCCTAGCGTTGATTGGAAGTTAGTTCGTGAGTGGTGGAGAAAGTGACAAATGATACAGCAGGGATGCATGCAGCCTGCCTCTACTGAATTCTATGAGCAGTTCGCAATCCAATTATGCACTGGACTATTCAGCACTTTCTCTTTGGCATTCATGAGTAAATGTGCACCAACGACTTCAATGGAACCACTTCCAGAGCCTGAACCGAAAACTCACAGACTGCAACGCTAAGGACGATTTGAGGAGTCAGGGCTACCTGGCAAGCACAGTTACCATTCCTCAGTGTTGAGTAAAAAAATTAGATTCTGCTTTAGCAATTTACATATCCTCTGCGCCTCTACTACATACAATACTAGTTTTGGAGGTCCAATCGCATTGTCATATGAAGAGAAAGCTGCAAGTGACCCCACCTAAACCGCCACCAAGTACGTTTTTTATAAGTGTGCTTTCCCATCGTGCGTCTCGGATCTGACTCGTCCCGGATGGTCGGTCGATAGACCCACTCACCTACCAAGCCCAAGTCGGTTAACGTTTGTGCAACCGTTACACTAAAAAAGATTTCATCCCTTTCTACCAGAACCACAAAAATGGCTTATTTGTGACATTCTAAATTTGCTCATAGTTAGGACCGCAGCACAAAGATGTGATCACTTTTATTAGCTTTGGCTTTTAAGTGCGAAATACAAGTCTGTAAAAACGGAGTTTACAAAAGCTGTCAGTCAAAACATTTTAAAAGGAGGGTGCCACGCGATAACAAAAAAATAGATGCGGAAGGGCGGTCAATACCTGAGGGGAAGGGCTGGAAACAAACAAGTATCCTTGAGATGTCCGGCAGTGGCTAATCTCGTACATAGTGTCACGGGCTTGTCCAAATGGCAATGAGGATTGCTATTACCGGAGGATTCGCCTTAACTCCTGAATGGGACATGTTGGCAATGACGGATATTAACTTCTGAAGGGCAGATAATATCGAGTGGATGGACATTAAAGATACAGCGCAGAATTTACAGCCAACTGACAAATTTACTGCAAGTTGTAGGAGTCTAGTGATTTTAACCGCTTTGTAATAACATGGGGAATCACAAAGCACTATGATTTAAAAAGAAAGAATTTTATCCTCAAAGAAATAAACCAACAAATAACCATAAAATGCGTTTGTATCTACGTTCGCCTGACGAATATGCATGTATAATCATGCGATCGACTGTTTGTGGGAATCGTTGCAGCCGCCACCAATGCACAGTGCTCTTTCTGCAAATGCAAAGAAGCATTAAAATGCTTTATACTCTTTACGAAACTCAAAACTTAAACCATTTTATACTAGCTTTTCTGCTTTAAGCGCTGTCGCAAATTTGGTACAAATCATAGGACGCTATTTGATGCGCGTTGCAAAAAGTGTGCTGACAATAAAGATATATCCGATTAGAAGCTTAAAAGGAGATTTAAACTCAAGAACATGCCTTGGACCCGCACGAGTGTCCTAATTCTTTCAAGTAGTGGCTACCCTCATTTACTTTCTTAGAGGTTGTTTCGGGCCGCAACGAGAAATGCACTTAATGAGGGATATGATAAAGCCTCTTAAGCTGCGACTAAATGGCAGTAGCGTGGCTCTACATCTAAAAGAAAGGCAATATCCAGTGAGTGATCATGGGAGAACAGATGTAGATGATTGAGGCCATCTAACAGATTGCTTGCAAGTTCTTTGAGATTAGCGGACTCAAACGCTTTGTGATGACGTGGATGCATCAAGAAACACAGTGCAATAAAGCAAAGGAACAATATGAATCTTAAAACATTTGAAAAATACATTGCACTTGCATTCAGTGGCTACACTGTGTGTGGAAAAATGAAGCTGAATTCGTACGAATGGCTGGGACTGCGAAAACCTGAACTTTATGTCGGTAGAAATAAGCTGCTTTGATTCTCACTTTTGGTCAAGCAAAATGCATGTGCAAGTAAAAATTCAATGAAACCTACGCGCATGGCCTTGTCAGTTCACCTAAGTTTTGCATGCGATTCCAAACTTTTACAGCACTTTTCTTTATCCTTTTGCGCCTTGTGTTGATGTTTCATTATCAACTACATGAACAGAGTTGAATTTGGAATACTGACTCTGCGCATAACATTCCTACTTGAATCTTAAGAAGCCCCAGATGACTGCTGCGAAACATTGGAGGCAATGGAACAGATAGCGCAAGCATGACGAATAAAGCTAACAAGAGACGAAACCTACATCATTTTTTACTAGTTACAATGGCTTTCGTGCGAAAATTTGTCATCATGGCATGGCTGAGGACTACCAAAACAAAATATTGGGACGTGCATTTATGGGATAAAAATACCCTGTGAACACTGGGTCACAGGAGAAGTACCATTGCAGATGCCATCACGATAAGCATTTAACGCACAGGTGCATCTACAGAAAGTGAGCTTGACAATGCGTTAGGCCCCATACAATGGGAGAAAGTAATTTTGTTAAGCGAATGCGAGCTTTCCATTAAGTAGGTCTTATCACAATCACACAATCATAATATCGGTCTGACTGGTCTCCAATTGCAAAACGAAATGACTACAAGTCTTATTTTCTTTAATCTGCAAACCACGGATTGTGGTAGCTGTTACAACTCAAAATCATAGCCTTATGTGATCTAAGCGTTAGTGCCTGTTTTGCCAGAAAGCCTTACAGAACATAACAACTTGAGTGCATACTTTTTCCAAAGACATAGAGCTCATTAACAGCATTTTCTATCAAGCTTTAAACAGCTCATACACCTAGGCCGCTGCAATGCCATGAAGTGTGTGTGTAACCTCCTGTACAGGTTTCATTTCCCAATCTACTCTCAGCACCGCGAATTACAGTCAGGAAGCTGATAATAGTCGATTGAAAGCAAGTTACTTGTCCTTTCGTACTACCACCTAAGCATATAGGAATGAATTCCATTTGAAATTTCGCAGCACACTTCGACTAAGCTGCAAATGTTCAGTCTAGTTAATTTGTGTAAAGAAGGTGTATGCGGGAATCTCCAGTCGTATGTAATGTTTACGAGAAATGTTCGCAGTAAAACTGCAAATGTGCATTTTTGCTTATGCTAACGGAACAACTGAACTGCAGTTTGGCCGCATGTTCTGCATAGCGATGTTTTAGGGGGTAATACGGACAAAGTTTGCACAAAACAATGAGGCTTTTGCACAGAATACGGAATTTACAGATTCTAGCTGTAGCCATCAAGAGGTACTTGAGTCGGAGCGACGAGGGTGAATTAAATTATCCAAATAGGGGTCCAAAACTTTCTACCGGCTGCTTTCTTAATCAACCAGTGACTGTGGTGCTCTTAAACGCCGAATTCTTAGCCCTGCGATTGGTTGCAGACACCTTAATAAAGCAGTGCATTTGCATAGGTACATAGCGATCACTTCAGCACTGCCTTGTTCAGCTGCGACTTGTCGTTGAGACAGCAGCCGTGTTGTAATGCTTTATTCTCTTCCTGTCCTACAATGCTCTGCAATGCAAAATTACTCACTTGCAGCCACTAGTACCAGCCCACGATCACCAATTTAAACGCTTCCAAGACGACCTCGCCTCCATTTTTCATGCTTTCTCACTTTGGTTCGTGTTTACACCTATTCTAGTTTTCCGAAAAGTGCAAAGAAGTTCAACCTACTATTACTTTGAGAATATGCCAAATACAGTGTAAAGAGTAGGATCGAAAGCAATTTGCATTTCTTAACACGCAAATCGAATCGTTGCCATCATGTCCACTGTAAACGCACGGGTATTTTTCATTTTTCTCATACTTTCCTGCACAGTTATGGAACGTTTGATTCATTTTCCTTGAATATGTCATTGCAAATTCTCATTGTCAATCAAAACTCTGCTAAACTTTAGAAGTCTCATGAATATAAGGTGATAATGCGATCCTTCTGGATTGATTTGATCGCGATTAGCCCCAGAAAATAATCAAACTAATTTACTTATATGCAGGCACGTAAAATCTCAAAAACATAAGACCACTGATTGCAAGAGCGTGTCAATTTCACAAATTAGTCTGATTGATGGCGGTAAAAATTGGCGTATTTTAGACCGACCTAAACGAACGTATGCTCAGAATAAGGTTGGAAATCCAATCAACGTTTGCGGACAAACGCAGAATAGGCCATGCGTAATCCGCAGCCAAGAAATGGGGTGTTTGTTGTGCTTTCTGGGTAGCAGGCAGAGCAAATTTTTGCCACATAACGCAGCTCGTTTTAATAATGCAGTTAATTTTTAAAGTTTATAGCGCCTTTTGGAATTACTAAAGGTGTGTTACGATGAACTTACCCTCAAAGTCATTGCAGTTCAGCCAAAATGTGCATACCTTTTTCGGCTGACTAGTACAGCACACTTTTTGGACTGCTGCGCAGAATTACATTAGAGACAGCTTAGTATTCTGCGTAGGCGATGCTGGTATACAACTTGGATCCCAACGTAAGGCATTCATGGGTTCTTTGGCTGAATATTTCCCTTGCTCCTCACTCATCTAACTTTGTGACCAACAGCAATGCAATGGCAAAATCGGTGTCCCTTTTAAATAGATTTGATCAATGTGAATTTGAGCAAACTACTTAATGAATACTACTATGATTCATTTAGCAGGATATTGGTAATGTAAAATGGGGAACTGATGGAAAGAGAATTGGGCAAACAAGTGATCAAAAGATCAGGGCATTTAATAGGTCTTCATTGTGATTGTGTCTAAGCAAGTAAAATTAAAAAACTGCTCGATATTATAAGGTTCTATTTGTGTCCCTCTATCTAGATCCACTTGGTCAAGTTCTCTTTGCAGCGGGTGATCACAGTATGCTAAAGAAGTGGCTACACGCTAAAAACTCCTACATTTATATGACCCAGCAAAAGCACATAAGCGAATATAGATTTAGACATTACACCTGTATGAATTTTCAGCAAATTTGCTTTCAGAAACTGTCGATTGCTGAGCAAGCGATAAACTCACAAAATTTATATGGAATCTCTTCCTGTTGTACCTACAGTCTCATCACAAAAATTTGCAGTTGACATTGCATCAGTAGTTTTTGTTGCGATCCAAGACGTTTCAATAGAGTATTTTCACCTAAAATACACAAGTCCATTCACTCACTTTCGGTACATCTTGTGCGCGAGTCCGTCTCTTCTGCGGCTTTGATAACTCAAATTATAGCAAGACACAAAGTAGCTTCACTCTACGCACTGTCGGAAATGATACACAATAGAGCCAGACTTGAGCGCACTCTCAAATAAGCACAACCTTTGGTTTCAGCAGTCTGAGCAGCGCACTGATGGCAAAATCATAGGAAATCTATCCTTTTAAAGTAAAGTGCAGCACTGACACCTGTAGCAAATAATAGTGTACCTTAATCGATTCCTCCTCTCGCTATGTTAGTTATTACGGACCAATGCCAAGAAGAAAGGTTACTTTTATGCTAACACTACGATACTTATGCTCCTTAAATGCATCCTGTAGGCGAGAGTCAAAAGACAATTTGAAGCTAGTTTCGTAGGAGCGATTCAATTTTCCTGAAAAGGAGAATTCTACTCTACTCTAATCTGCTAATTCTACTACATCATTCTTTTGCCTATCCTTCTGGGCCAATGTCTCGAAAATAGTATAAAACCATTTCTGCAGACCTTCTGTTGAGCCGCCTAATGGTAAATTAGCCCTACTAAATAAAAAGCTGGAATGTAACCCATTTAAAATTTAATTGGGATTAACGCGTCCACAATGTTTAGAGGACTAAATACTGTAAACCCAAATGAATGTTTCCAGGCGTGAGGGGAGGTTTTAGCACCAGTAGCAGTTTGACATGATACCTAATCCCAAAGCAATGCTGATTATTAAAGTTGAGATAGGAATCGGACCCTTAGGATTGGCTAAAGGGCTACTGTCAGGCTACGTGGAGTTCAAAACAAAGGCCCAGATGCACTGCAAACGCTTGTTTATCTTTGCAGCTCCTTAGCTGGCTTGAAAAACTAAAAGTAAGGAAAAAAATCGAAGTCGCCAGGTGTAATGGCTTACAAATGACAGAAAAGCAAGTAGAGAAGGAGGAGACGATTTGAGATATTAACGCAGATCTAGGTACTCCTACAAGATCGCCTCTTCACAAAACGTCCGTATTCTCCCCTAACTATTTCCAGTCAGTTAGCTTTAACACTTTTACATAGACAATCTTATGTGGAGTCTTACAAAAAGGCGGATCAAATGATTATGGATATGCTGAACAAAGTGCTACCAAAAGTCTGAGGATTAGCAATGGAAGTTGGTGGATTAAGCCTTTTTAAAGTGCTTGAGAGAAGTGTTTGACGCGTTCCAATATCTTTCTTCAATAGAAAAATGGACTCGGGTAATCGGCACTTCTTATGCTTGAAACATATGAGATTACCTTAACATCAATTAACAGTGAAGTTAGTTTGACGCACATCAGCCATGCTTATTCGATCTCACATACGTCAGTAAAAGCGATTCCGTCAGTCATGGTCCATGTTCTCATTGCCCTAACTACAATCTCAAATCGATCGCGGAGCCAGAAATCCGCTTCGGAAACACCGCATCAACCGCAGGTTCCACCACTTACGTTCTCGCACTTCGTCTACGTTCACTGTCAAAAACCAATTTCATTTGTAGAATATTTTAATTGCGATGGACCTGCTGACTTAAGTGATTACATACCTTTTCCACCACGTGCTACCTGCTAAAGTAATTTTTCATGAAAGTGTCACCTACGTGTCAGCAATCTACTTCTGACGCTGGCCACGCATCCTCAGAGACGTTCACACGATCTTGTGGGTACAGGTTTCCTGGCCAAAATGGAAAGGATGTATAAGCATTCACCCCTCTAAATGTGTCTGTCCTGCCTGTGCTTAGCTGTCAATCGCAGACGGACCCGATTGAGCTGAAGACTTCTAAAATGCGACTAAGGAAAGAGGTGACTGCGCAAGAAGTCAGATCCCACATTTTAGCCAGTCAACAAAGCAGAAAGGCAATAGTCTCCTGTTTTCTCCTCTGACGCTGTCCTACGCATAGCTGACTGTAAAAGCATCCAGTATTAGCAAATACACTGGGCTCAAATCAGCGCTTGATAATCAGGCCATGAGAAAAATCGTGCGATTACCGAAGAGACTGCACTAATACCGTACCAACTTAGCACTTAGTGGTAAAAGATGGTAGCATTCTAAAGAAAGGGTTCGGAGTTCTTGAGCAAAGAAATGCTATTCGAATCGGTAGAGTGTATTTTGTAGGTTGGACTGTCACGGAGGACCAAATGGACCGAATCTCTATTGCGATGCACATTCATGTGTATGCTGAAAATTTCGATAACGGCTGAGTGTAAAACTTAAGACTTTGAAATGATGCGTTCGCGAGACAGGCAATAGCACCTTTTGTGTTACAGCATTACCAACTTCTACTTATTTGCAATCTGTATAAAAGAAGTCGCTGGTGCTAAAAGGGACCCACGTTCACCAACAACAGTGGGGACGTTGGATGCAAACTTATAGGTCAATTTCTATTGATCCCATAATCAGGCTGCTTTCTCGTCTAGCCTTGAGAAAACAGACACCTCTTACCAATAACTTCATCTGCATGTTTAGTTTTATCTTGAGACAGACGAACCATAACGTCTTACCTTGTCGCTATTTCGCCGTATTTGCTAATAGCATAAATTGCAGTGCAAACTTGTATTTAAGTAAATACGTTTGCAGACGCATAATTATAATAGTAGCAGTAATATGCATACATGCACGAAAGTATATATGTATACGAACCTGATTTAAGCCCACACTAAATGCATCAAATTTTATACATGATGAGTAAAAGGCAGAGAAGGACCAAGCAAATCAAGTATCGCTGTAGAATTTTGGAGTTCATGAATTCGTAGAACATGATTTCCTCCTTATGAGAGCAAAGCTCCACTTCCTTCGCCTTCTTATTAATCCGTTTTTGGTAGTGCCTGATGCGATCAATCAAATGAAGGGGACGTAAGACGTCAGGATCATCGGTTATGGTGCTCAACAGGTACCAATATTAGCAAAGCTTGAAATACCCATAACCCCTCTCTATCCGTCTCTGTTCTAAACTCACTTCATTTTGCATTTGTCAGTTCCGCTCGACAGGCGGTATAATCAAGATAGTTAACTAAGGAACCATTTTTGCTACTAAGTACGCAGTATGTAAATCGTCACTAAGGGGGTTCCCGAGGCAGTTCTAGGTCAACATTTGAAACAAATTTTAAAAGAATGCCTGCTCGTCCGCCTGTCGGCTACCTCATTAGGGGATAAGTATTGATTTATTTTGCATTTTTCCGCAATCTCCAATGCATGCTGATTGGTTCCTGAGAGATTTTGCCACTATAATTAATTAAAGGACTTCACGTGCAGAGCATTGATTTTTGACTGCCGGCTCCCATTGCGATCACCTGATGGACCACGTTGTTTGTGCGGGGTGCGCCGGCCTTTAAGCCAGCCAACAACCTCCGATTCCTTTTTACTTAATAATTATGCATATTCATTTTGGGTCTTTTATTTCCTTTCCTCCAATATAAAGCCTCGTGGTGTTGACAGCGGAATATAAATCCGTCTTTAGGGGATCTCAAATCTGATTCATATCCCTTATTACATGCTTTAGCGGTAAGGAAAAAAGTGAATGTGTTACAGATGAAAGAATTGCTGGCATTCCAGTAGAAGCCGCACAACACACGAGTCATCTAGTAAGGTCTTGTTTTAATGAATTTCTTAACCTACATGCATAAAGACGCCAACAATGTGAGCATGCGTTAAACTCTGTCATTACGGACCTGTGTCAATTACCGCAATCTCATTCTAAGCTCAACATTTGGGCCGGTGTTCCAACATCCACCAGCAGACACACTAAGTGGGCAGTAAAACTATCTACCTCGGAACAAACCTGACCTTCTGCGGTCGTAGAAAAGACTCACTTGCAATTCTTTGACAATATGTACCTGAAGTCTGAAACACAAGAATTTAGTTATCAACAGTGCTCACTACTTTACGGTTAGTATTCTAGTCTTCTTTTATGCAACTGAAGCATTGTAAAAGTTTTGTAAAGGGCCTCAGCTCAATCCAATGTACTGCCATTTTGCACTTTCCACTCAGCTCTATGTTTGTAATTATTGCCACCAATTGGGATCGCGAATGGGTGTGCCTCATTTGTAGTGTGCTTCGGTCTTGACTCTTCCGCACCGGTCGATTGACGGCGACAAAGCTAGTTCTCAGACCCATGGATCTTCTGAGAAAATATTAAACACTATATGCACGCTTATGCTAAATTGACTAAAATGTATGTGTAGTCATTCGGCTGACTCTTCGTACGAAACATCGCAAATGCTGCGATTGGATCCTGTGGCCAGCAAAGATGAGTTGTCTTGCTTCTTGATGCTCAACTTGTAGAATTCAGATACAATGATATGGTATGAAACTATATCAAATTTGCGGTAATTTGCTGCACACCATTATGCCAGGCGCCTAAATCGTAGAAGCAGCATCAAATTATCGTGACAGTCTACTGCATCCTTTTGCACTACGTGTTATATTTTGATTGTTTGAATAAAGGTTGCGGTAAAAAGTACACATTTCGTTTGATAACACATTTCAATTCGGTTTTTTAGGAGTTCGAATTACCTGCTGCACTTCGTCAAAGACAACGCGGTAATAAACGTGAGCATGGTAAGGAGCGCAAACGAGCAGCGAAATCTGATTCCAGTCTATACATTGTAACAGATTATGATGCATGCACATTTTGGCGAGAAAACAGCCTATATTTGCCCGGTTGCTGCAATAACATTGTTTTAAATGATACCGCGCTGATTGGCAAGATCCATGCGGCGGCAGACTGCCCACATTGACCCGCCACGGTGGATTGAAGGTGTCCGCCATTGAGCAGTCAACATTCCGCTGTGACGCAAATCTAATAAACAACTGCGCCGCTGTAGTAATCCACTGAGGGTCTTAATCAAAGACCTTAGTAGAGTGCTGACACGTCACGGCGGCAGCATTGCTTGATATTCTCAGCGCAGGGGTCATTCACTCGGGCTGATTACTATTGTGGTGAAGGCCAAGGCGGATTCGTGGTCAAGCACATCTGACACACGGTAATTCCAGAATGGCCAATTTTGCAGAAATTCGCGCTTCCATAGCCAATATTTTGATTACAAAACCGCTGATGATGGCCCGACGAATGTTGGGTGAGATAGAATTTTGCTCTTCCTGGAACGGAGGCATGTTAATCCGCACCTTAGACGTGAGCTGGTTGTCTGGTCAACTAAAAACTTGATGAGCCTCATCTACAGCTTCAATATGATGATCGCATCGCTCACCGTGAACTCAATTAAAAATAAGTAAGCGAAACGCTACCTCTGCTACTGCTGAACTAACATTGGCAGTAGTCTCAATGGCACCTTTTACGACTATTCCCATTTTGTCATATTTCGCATGTCTGTTGTGCTAAAAAAGCACTTTTATAATCACAATACTTCGCGTAATCAAAATGGAAGGCAAAACGTGCTAGTTGTGCAACGGTGGCATTTATCACAGCAGGTATGATGCCATCACCGTTGAAATGATGTCGCTGTAGCAAGTCGTGAGTGTGGTGCAATAATGTTAACTCCACCAGTTCACATTACACTGTTCACTGTTGAGAATGGCATTTCGATGCATTACTTTCAGTAGAGTCACGCAAGAGACGAATCATCCCTCTAATATTAACCTTGGCTGCTGCTTAACGCAGCACATCACAGCAAAACACGATGCAACACAATAGGACAGCAGTCATTCTCAAAGATCCACAGTTCCCATCTCATTAAAAATGAGCCTTCATCACTAGTCTGACAAATTTGTTGAAAAAATTCATGTCTCCATTGCCACATTAAATATGTTATGTGACGTATCAAAGCTATACAAGCTAATTGGCATCATCATGCGACCTCTTGGTTAATCACTCTGCGTTGTGCACACGGACTCACCGACACTCGACATTGTAAAAGATAAGACAGGTTTGTCTCAATTTTGGAGCTCAGTTTGGTCAGTAATGATTGAAATGCTGAAATTTAATAGGTTACTAGGAGCGGGAGTTCACCCTTAGCCAGCATGGGGTCGCAGAGCATGTCACAGATAATCCTGGACCAGTTAACTAAGTGGTGGGCGTTTGAGTTATAAAAGTATTCTTTACACCTTATGCGCCAGCAGTTGTTTCGCGTTCCAATGTAGGAGGCGTGCAAGTCATAGGACATGCAAGCGCCATCCAATGTGTTTCCCTTGTCCTAACTCATTTAGATACTCATATCAGCAATTAAACGCTCCACATTTTGTGGTGACAGCTTTGTCAAATAAAGTCAAAAAGCCGATCCCGCCCCAAAAGAATCGATAAGCTACTAATCACTTAAAGCTAAACAACCCACTGATCCGAATAGCATCTAAATAGCGCTTATTTTGCCATCGAAGCCTCGGCATTGCAGACATGCACAAGGTAGACTAGTTTTGCGAGCAGGAGTGGTGTTCCTAATTGGCTGTCAATAATAAAATGCAGCCGGCGTTTCCTAGGCAACTCTTGCAGCATGTTGCTTTCTTCGCCTGCGTCACTTATCCAATTTAAGCATTTCACTAAAAGAGTCCTCTTAAAATTGGTGCACTAGTGCTTGGAATCACAGTCTCTTAACTATGTTTCTATGCCATCCTAAGCCCTTTGAAGTTAGGGAAGCACAATTTATTGTTGACGGAATGCAATGACTTGCACAGAATTATCTTGCTCATGTAAAATAGCAAAACGGGTTTAAGTACAAGTAATCAAGCCGAAGCATAGGTGAGAATGCCAACGCTTGCATGACAATACATCTGATTCAGGATCAACACTGACGCGCTTTGAAAAATGGTAAAATATTATCGTTCATTATAACAATAGGCTCGAGATAGGAAGACCATGGCTACCTACCATTTGATAATAGGAAGCAATTTCTAATTGCACATGCAGAGGCCATACGTAAGAGGATAACATGGAACAACGCCTAAAGGACGAGAGGACTGTGTCATTTACATTCCATTCGAATGCATGCTTAGAATGAGAAGCATTTGATGAAAACAGGATCCCCTGAGCAAATCAATCTCTACCTAAAGGCACTGTAGGAGGAGATAAACTGCAAAGCTGCCAAACGCGACTGACGCATAAATTTAATATCCTTCTAGAACTGCTTGGCTGCTTCAACGCGCTAGATTAGATCAGGAAAAAAAGCAACTACATTGCGATTCTGAAACGCACGTGCATTTATGAAGACCGCGCCCAGATCACTACACGAGTAACATCGAGAGTATTCGCTTCATGACCAAATATTGTAAAAAATATGGCTGGTAAAAAAGCAAATAGTTCTGCATCAAACAGAGACCGGTCACAAATTACTTATGCTGGTAACAAAGTTACAACACATCCGTAACATAAAATTTCAGATTTCTTAAGCCGATGAGAAGCGGTGCACCCATTTAAAAGTGCATGACCACGTGTCAACCTAAATAGGTATTTCCAATGATCTCCTTTTCATGGAGTGTTTGCAGCCACTTTCATGCATTTGCCAACGCATTTGCGGGCTTTAATAGTAAAAGGCAAAATAATGGGATCGATGTGATATGCAACCAAAGGCATCAGCGATTGCATATAACAAAACTTTTTACAGTGTTCTTTGAAATTGGGCAGTCCTTTCTTAACATGGAGTTGCAGTACATGCAACCATCAATTATTAAAACGCGTAGATAGGGATTTATTATGGGAAAGCATACATTTGCGGATCCCATCCTGCCAAGCAATGGTAAGCATGTACCTATTCATCGGGCAACAGTTTGCTGTTTTTATATATCCTTAAACGACCAATATGTTGTTTGTTCAATCAAGCGATTGAGGGTAAAATTTGTTTGACTATGCTTCAAGCCTAGCAGAATGTACGATTTTTCATGCTTCTGGATTCCAGCACAAGCAGAATGATTAAACTATCTGTCATTACATCGCGCTGACAACCGGCGTTAGTGGTGACGGAGGCTGTACCCCTCATGCAGAATAAAATTCGATTCGGGTTGCTGCATGCTAGTCTCTGCGAATAATGCAAAGATTCGTTGGTGCAATTATACCTTTGTCACACTTGCACAGATTTGTGCCATCCGTCTCCATCACATCAAGCGAAACGCAACAAAGAGATGGGGGATGGGGAGGGCATGCTCTACTTAGAAGCCAAATGGCCCAGGTTAGCGTCTCGAATTTACCGGCAAAAATAGATGACATTGGGCCGGATATCTTTGGTCGCACACTTATTTCAAAGTTCAGCAAAGTTAGGATCTTGGTGGGGTGAATGCGGCAAAGAGTAGGGCTGGAGTGTCGAGATGTGAAATGCAAAACATTCAAATGGGCATGGCAAATTATAAGCAGATCATTAAATCATATCTCTCCCTGACTTTCCTATGTGACAATAAGAAGGTAATCGAGGTAATGCTCTACATGTCACACAAAAGTGCTGGCCTAATAATTCATCCGAATTACTAGCCTACAGCAACGAAATGAACTGCGAGAGTCAACACGGCTGATGCATTGCTATTCGACAAGTGCAGTTTCGACACACCTTTTAGCCATAATGCGTGAGGAAGGCGCAGGTAAGCTTCTCAGCTGTATTTTTGCTGCGGCTACTGTAAACTGACCTCATGGAAAGTTCCACTTTCCATCTTCCAGGTTGCGCTTTTGATATCTCCTTTCGTTATAGCTTAATCGGTAAAAGTGTGTTATATTGTACTTAATCAATACTTAGTTGCCCAATCAATGATCACCAACTAATCGCATCACTTCGGCGACCCCCACCACCAACCACCGATTAACAGTGATGGATGCATGTTGCACTATAAGTAGTCCTAAACCTGTTATGGTTTTTCAGGCTAAATTTATCTGATGGCTTTCGCCTGAGGTGAAGAAGCGAAGCATATAACCAGAAAATAGGTTAAATGGACAGGTTTGCGGGAGACTTAAAAGAGAATAAGCATAAGCTTATTATAGAGGTTTCTACACATCAAAAGCTCAAAGTTTCCAATAAAAATGCCGCCACAAAGAGCATTATGCATATATATGTATGTACAAGCACTTAAATACACTTTCTCATAAGTTTAGCTGGTAGGATTCAGAGCATCCTCTTCCTCATCTGCATTAGAATTGAGTGCAGCACACATGAAGCGAATACGCAATCGGCTAATGACTTCGCGTTCAGTCGGGTGCTCCTGTATTGCGTGTGATAACATCACATCCAAGTAGTCAAAAGTAGATCCGCAAACACTACAGCGGTGCTCCATCCTGTGCCTTATTCCGGGAGGACCATCCTCTAGCTTTTCGGACATAGAGGGCTGAGGAGGCTCTAGACCCTCACGTCTTCTCATTTTTCTCAAAACTTCCTCAATTGATAGCGGTGGCTCAAATGCATCTTTCATAAGAAGTGCAAAGTATTATTCATTGGAATTAGTGGTATAGCAAGGAACACTGACTGCAATTAAACCTCACCACCATGTGTCTTTCTGTGGCGCATCCCGTCCAAGTTGTTACACTCTTCGCCACACTTGGTACATTTGTATTTGCCATCTGCTTGCTTCTCGCCTTCCACAAGAATATAAAACAAGTATTTATCCGGATTGCTCAGTAGGGGAAGTTAGATGAATGGAATAGTGCACTAGCATACAAACTCCCTCAAGATGGGCACCAAATTTGCATAGCATTATACAGCAGCCGCGTACAGAGCAAATCCATGAGGCATCCTAACTGCGTTACTCGATCAGGTATCAAGGGGTTCTTGGTAAAATTCCCCATGAACATATAGGCTAGTCGGGGGTCATTGTACTTGAGCATCTTCTAAGACAAATACGTGGTGGTATAGGTAAGGAAATCGCCACTAACTTGAAGAATTATGTGATAATTAACAAGCCACATAGTTACTTTTATCTCCTCAAGGAAATTA
>JADWOT020000010.1:6910306-6950306 GCA_036345935.2 Taenia hydatigena
GTACAGGAGCATAGATTGGTTTGAAGAGACATTTCACATGTGTCGCATTACTCGTACCCTCGTTTCTGCGTTTTCCCCAAAAGAGCTAGACCGCATGGATGGGGCGATGAGCAGCATCGAGTGTATTTTGTTTACCGTTTACACATAAGTGTGTCAAATTTTTGACAGAATGGGAGCGAATTGTGAAATCAGAGGCATCGAATGACTTCCACAATTGTCTTAAAGTTTCCTACTAAGGAAAAATAAACCTGTGGTGTCATGCTCCTCATTTGTCATTCTATCATTCATGTAGTGCCTAAAATTTGGTCAGTCTACTTCTTCTACTTAGTTGCTACTTCAGTGACATTGCAAGTGTCAAAATAGAGCATGCGAGTTATTTAACTGGCACTCGGTTCAAATTGGCAATTTTTCGAGACCGTATCAAGCAGAGAAGGCTGTTTAGTGACTCCGATCCTAAGGCAACGTTAATTTTAGGCTTACTCATGGTCCTGATTTCTTTGGTAGACGTACAGATTTAAGTTGCGATGCGCAAGCTTTGGACTGCTCTCCTATTTACACGAAAGGGTTCTTCTCTAATTTGTGACATCAATTTTCTTTCCCTTGATATATCAGCCAGTGGCTGATGCCGAAAATCTATCCCAAGAATATTCTGGTGATTGACAATGCAATGACTTGATTAAGAGGTGATTATTAAAGTTCATCGATCAATTTTCATTGCTATCGATCGCCTTTTGGCACTTGGCTCCATCCAATGCACAATATGGCGAGATATTGCTCGTTGTCAAAGTCCTTTTTACTAATTCTGCCCTAGATCCGTAATTTCCGATTCCACAGCCGCTGATTCTACCAAAAGTATGATGTAGCTATTGGATGTGTCCGCAGTGTTTGGAATGTTACTTGACCTTCAAGGCGGAGAGGTAATTCACTCATTGAGAAGGAGACAAGACGAGGATTCAAATGGACGAATGGAGGTTCCATCCTACAGCACGTGCAATACCTGACCTTTATCATGTCAGTACCCATTCATTTCTCGTCGGTGGCCACACGTTAGGGGTACAGCAATTGAAGTTACGGGCTGTCTCGTGCCCGCACGTGAGGTTGTGATCATAGATGCGATTCGCATCCTACTACTTGACCACAATGGCTGTATTCCCGCAGTTGGGTGTTGGGTAAGCTAAATAGTTCGTGTCGAAATGAGGTGATGCCAAAGTCCGCCACAACAACAATGCTGCTGCTCCTCATCATGTTGGCTTGAGAGGACAGGGTGTGGTTCTGTCTGCTCTAGTGTAGTCTCACATTGCATGCCCTCGCACGAGGTGTTGTGAGTCATCGCATCTTTCCTACCAGTTCTTATATCTGGCTTCCCACTATGAACGCTCGTCGGTGTCAGGTCAGGGGACGCGGATGATAGTAAGCCCACAAGCACCAGACTGCAATCCACCACGTGCTCTACCTAATGTCTACTGCGCGAAGCCAATGCATGCGTGATGGCGGCTGTATTGCTTAAGGAAGAAATCGAGGTCCCACCAGGAGAGGTGCTTCGTATTATTATTCGTAGCTGTGGAGTTGACGCCTTTCTCTCCGACATTTCACAAGTCAATTGCGTGCTGCACGCCCTTAATCTCTTCACTACTATTTTGGTTGTAGGGATGGAGTAAGTCAAACAAAATCAAGACGTTTACTTTGTGGCAGTGTGTCCTTAGAACCGAATTATACATCTCGGAATGCATGGACAGTAAAGCTAAATTACAGAACTTATTTGAAATTTAAATAAGCTTTTATTATTAATAAGGAAGATGAATTGGATGATATTAAAGTGCATAAATGGCTTCCACTAAACACAGCGACGCAGCTACTTCAGCATCACTCAAATGCAAAATTGGAAATGTAGTTGCAATAAGATTTGCAGATAGAAGACAGAGGGCTTGCCAAAGAAAAGATTTTTCTCTCCTCACGCAGGCACAAGACTACCTCCCACCAACCATGGCCTTCACGGACGCTGAAGCATCAATTCATCATTGTGATGCGCCAATGTGCCAAGACTTGCTTCTTTACTGATTTCGTCACCTGCATATGCTTGATGGGAGGAAATGGCCCTCTCACTTATTGAGTGTGCTTATCACTCACACGGACGATGTATGTAGGTGCAGTCAAAATAATGGTGTAAATTAAGAACGGGTAAAATTGGCCGGATGTGAGGCAACGTTGGAAAAGCATGCAATCAGAAGCTCCGATCGCGTGTTTGAGCAGTCGCTTATGCGACCATAAGTAGTAGGACACTTACCACCTCTCCAAACCTAAACACTAAGAGTCGGGAGTCACCGTATTTTTAGGCTTTGTGAAGCTGCTAATGACATCCTGTCAATAAGAAAATAATCTCATAATGGGAGAGTGAAAGGAAAAGGGCAAATTAATGGAATAAATTTGCCCCATTTGCGTTCTAGGCATTAAGATTCAACTGATTTTCTGGAAGCATTATCATGGAGATATTAGGAATATAATTGCTTCCAGCAGTTAAAAGACACCAAGTTGTAGGATTCCGTATGGTAATTAGAAGTTGTGTTTATGGTTCATGTGCTGATTATTTGTTTCTATAAAGGGCTGAGAATGGTGAAGTGGGATCAACTATGCTGATATGTGGCCATCTCTAAGGGATTCTCCAATTTAGTTTTTGCACTGGCTGAGAGTCTTATAATAAGAAAAATAACTAGCGCATCCACTGCGTTGGATAATAGCAGTTATATCAGACAGACGACTAAAAATGGTTGAAATTTGCTTCATTCGCGGTCCTCAAGTGGTTGCATTTTCTACGATACCTGTAAAATTAAGAGCGTCTTCTTAAGCTTAATGACCACTGCTACTTGTTCCGTTCGTCTGTTAATTCGTGCGCTGATATCAGCTGCACTTATCTATCTGTTTACGCCAGCGATAAGAAGGCATGAGAAGAAGACATCCATGTGCTAACAAACAATTGCAGGCATTGCAAAGATTCAAGAAAGCTTCCACTGAAGCGCAGTTATGGGCGTGCATCAGACACGAGGTACGCGGTCGACCATGAGAATGCGGATGCAAAAGCGTGTTTTGCATCTCAAACAAAATAATAAACTCGGTAGACTGAATTTGCACGTGCGCGGCAGTTTGCTTACCTTTCCTACCTTCCGACGAGATCAATTTCGGCTTGAGCGGTGGGTGTGGTAGGGAATTAAGACAAAGTCAGGAGAGGTGGAAAAGCTAGGCGCTGCAATATGCATCTCATCAAGACCGAATTATTTGGGTGTCCAGCAAATAGTCTAATAGCTCAGGCGCAGAGGAGAGGTATTGCTGTTTCGAAAGTCCCGACTGACTGCAAATTATGCAGCACTCCTCCTCAGTTTACAATGCGCACGACGTCGGCACTGCCAACTCAGCCACTTCTTTTTTCTAGTTTGCGTGTCGATCGGCTACAAGATTTCGGGTCATACTTATTAAATTAACAACTTTAATTACACCACTTTAAAGCAATTTTCAGGAAACAAATGCATGAATGATTTGCGTGGTCTCTCCTTTCCCTTCCATGACCAGATAGTGGCTAACGCTCATCTGGGAATGCGCGAAGCGTGCGATGGGACAAGAGGTTGGCACCGTTAAGGGTTCCATTTGTTTAGAATCCGGTCGCTTAGAAATAGCCAAGATGCGGAGGAGATGATAGGGTTTTGTAAATCAACGCCAAGTGTAGCTACCGAGAACGCTCCAATCTTCACCCTGATTATGGATGCTAACACATTGGGCAGCGAATTCAATTTTTATTTCTACTTTTTTTACTTGTATCACGAAATTTTGCCCGAAAAAACACAAATGTGATTTTATGCTGCAAAATGTGGCTTAGTATTGCTTTCATACATAAAAAAATGATGAAACACCTCGGCTTTGTGCGTGCTTGCCCATACAGTTTAGGAAAAACAGCTGTTTTAAGGTCAACTCAATTCCGACTAGACAAGATTCGGTTGTCACTTATTATGTTGAATTTCTTAATTAGGTTTCGAGGCAAATGCACGACTACTCTCAATAGCAAACGTTTTATCAGGGCACCGCAGTATTTTGTGGGCAGCGCAAAGGCATAACGTGCAATTTAGCAATATGTACTAGGGATATGGCCAAGTAGTCACAGCGAGTAGTGCATGTGACTTTCTGAACATGTGAAGTGGTAAAGGAAAAAAGCGATTCTTTTCTTTCATTGTTATGTTAGCTTTCGTTAAAATTTCAATAAGCCGCATTATGTGGCTCTGCTCTTCTGTATTTTGAAGCGTCGATATCAGCGGTGCCTCACATAGACGCATTATATTGAAGGCTAAAGCAGGGTTTATCAAGCATTCTCAGATGATTTAATTTATGTTGTAGAGTGCGTGACATCTTAGCTATTCCCGCTGGTGTGTTAAAAACTGTTAAGAGCATATTCTTGCTGTGAGAAACCTTTTTACTTTAGGCGTAGGCCCTTTTGTTTTTCTATTTGGCTACCCATAAACAGAAAGTAGTCGAGTCTAAAGGGAAGCTAGTCCTCTTATTGCTTATTCAGCGAATGCGTGATTAAACTTTGCATCATGCATGAGTGCGTGGAACATAAAGATGCGCTGTGCATTGCCCATCCCTCGCATTGGAACCACTATTGCACAGTCGATTCTTTCATACTACCAACTGAGTATTTGTCGCCAAGCCTCACCTCAATGGTGGGCAAGTCGGAGTGAATGATTATCGCATTGGTCAGGCAGATACTCAACGGCAACTACTTAGGAGAGACGCATATTTCCAATTTGTTCCTTATCACCATTGCTGCTTAGCGACAAAGGTAGAGCCAAGTAGTGCGTGATAAGTGGGCAGTGACATTCGCTTCGCCATCGTCTAAGGTGCCTTATAATTATCCGGGTTGCAAGAAACTCGCTAATTCTCCTCAGCGCCACGTTGAGCACTCTCCATTGACAGGCTGAAGCATTTTACGATAAATTGCGATGTCAATGAAGATGGTAACGGTGTCCCTGTCATAGTGTGTTTCTATTAATTACGCGTGCAGCTGCCTGGAACGCTCACAGTATCAGATATAAATGCAAATTAACACACATTTACATCATCTACAATAAGTTATTTCATTTTAAGAACGCCTTTACCAAAGTGGACCAAAATGAGCTAGCAACAGCAAAATGCGTTACTGCTGACCCATTTTCTAAAGCGATGCAAAGGCACACACATTGCAATCTGCATTCGTTTAGTTAACATCTTAAAGGCGTATATGCAGACCTGTCCATAATTACAGTCCCCGACGCCCTATGTTGCATCAACACCACCCATTCAACACAAAACCATGATAAATAACAAGAGCACGCAGCCAGTACTTGCACACATCCTTGCAAACAGATCTGAGTAGCAGCTGGAACTCTGTGTTGGTCGTTAGATTTTTATGATTGGCTGGATGTAAGAAGTGATTAGAACTGGTCGTCGATCACTTGTCGCGTAAAAGAGGCTTCATTTGGATAATTTACAGCAGATTTTGTGCGGTAAAGTCTCAGATTGGTTCGATTAATTCTGCGTCCGTTGCATGACCTTACTAAATCCCTTCAGCATCCATGTCGTTCTCAGAAGTTGCTAAAATTTGTCATTGGAAGTTCTGTTTTAGAAGAAATCAACAAATGAAGGACTAGATCAAGTCCTTCCCATCCAAACTCTTAGTCTCCACCACAGTGTGAAGGATATGAAATGGCTAGACGTACACCTCTGCTGGGTGCTTTTCTTTACAAACGCAGAGAAGCACTCTCATTTCTTTGATCGTGCAAGACAGCAGCACGATACCGTAGAGGAGTTCTTTTGTGGCCTCCCGTCGGAAGAGTTTCCTGCTGATGCACAAGCTCCGATTGGCTGTTTGATCACGACGCCATTTCGTTGCACAAGAATGTCACCACACGAGATGAAACGCTACAAATGCGACTTGCCAGTACTGCATTCTGCTTCATCCACTCGTCTCTTCCTGGACGTGTCTACTGATGTTCAGAACTTTCCTAACCAGTGGAATCCATTCTTGAGGACAACAGGTGGCAAAGTCTGACTAAGGTGAAGAAGGAAGAGAAAGGATGCAGATGAGCGACTACGACTGTGTCATTTTATATCTTGACTTCCTGGATTCTGAGCACCGGAATTGTGGACACCTAAATGCCGTTGCCGATGTTCTCACGTCAGAGCAAACGCTTGCTGTGACAGGCTCGATGTGGCAAACTTTGGATTTCCACCCAAACCTGGACTGCATGCGAATGATGTATGAGGCCCTAGGTGGTTTCTGCTTTGTCCCTTTTTCCAAGTTATTTGAGAATTTTCGCATTTGGTGCAACAGGTGGCAAAACAATTGGACGATCAATTTAGTGGAGATGGTACAGTGGGCCTGTCTCCATGTCATATGGAGAAGGAGGGGAGCTTTACAAGCTCAAGCATGTTTATGATTAGTTGGTCTGTGACATAAACTGCATAAGCACTTAAACGCTTTCAACATAAATATTAAACAATTATACTTGAAAAGAATTACACTGTTTTGGTAATGCGGCGTGTGGATTGGGAACAAAATAGAGGAGATTTAAAATTGTCGAGCCGCAGGTAATGGACTAGCTCGGTGCTATTATCTTTGTGAAAACTATTTTCGCTGACTCTAGTGGTACCTTTATCTCCTAGCATTTAACCACGGCGTATGAGAATCCGAATTTTTAAGTGCTAATAATTTAGAAACACAAATTTATTACTAGTCGGTCAGAAGGGATGCTTGATTTTGCTACTAGGTATCCTGACTTAGACCACTCTCCTGTTGACCCAAATTCATACAAGTGGCATTTGGTTGCTTGTGCTCGCAGACACCGAGATGCATTTGTTCTGGCTCCACTTTTGCTGCTAGCCACTTAACATCGGTTTTGAATTGTGAACTTACTCTCCGCTTTACAAAGGTCTACATGCACGAAGACTAGAAATGTGGATGTACAAATTGGAAAACGTTGATTTTGCATTCCAGTGACCAACTTTACGCTTCTTATATGTTGTTCAAATGAGAGAGCATCAACATAAGGCTGTGAGTGTTACGAGTTACGATCTGCATTCGCAATCGTAATCAGATTTCAGATCGAGGCCAAAGCTAACCTCAAGTCGTGTGAGTGTCATTGAGATGCGAAAGGTTCAATTACCATGAGTTTGGTCTTTTCATGCTAAGCAAGGTGACGCATTCTTATCAGAAACTTAGTAAGCCTGTAAAAGTGGGTTTGTTAGTTCCTTTTGCATGAGACGTCCAATATTTTTACATACTCATGGCTCAACTGCCCATATAAGTGTTGCGTGTTCCATTTGCAATTAATTTTTGAGCTCTCTCGCCATCTTGCTGTCACAGCATTACACCACCAAGAGGGCGTGAGCATTAGCGTTTAGGTGAGAGTTGGGAGCGCGATAGGCAACCACTGCATTGCGCCATCGTATTCTCTAAGTTAAATCACCAGTAAGGCGTGACGCACGTTGATAATAACTGATTCATCTGCAGTCACATTAAATGGCTGGCTAGTCAGGACTAAATTTGCTGTCGGCGGATTATTAAATGAATGATCAGCCGAGCCATCAACCAAAACAGCTAACCTCCCAACTGACCAGCAACTCCCATGCATTCATTCATTGGCATTAAGACGGTAAAAGCCTAAGTGGGTTAGTATGGCTGTACAACTCTTATCTTAACTAAGAAAACAACGATGGTCTTATGTTGCGAATAATGCATTACTGAACCACGTCACGAATGCGTGCCATAGCTTTCGACCAATGCGCCATACTAGACCTTGATGCACTCATTTATTTCCCACTGATGGTGCAAAACTCGTCGGCGTTCACTGTTTCTGTAATCAGTCCTTCATCTAGACGGTATGATTCTTCTTGCGGATAAAGTGACATGCGTTTTGATGGATGCTAAATGCGTAACTCCACCGAAGTGATCGGATTACTAACTTCAGTCTCAATATAGTACCACTAGCTAACATTTTAGATTGATTGATACCGGAACAGTAAAGAGTTAGAAACCGTGTAGTTAAGCAGAGTGGCTAGACTTGGACTCACAAGTTCCACTTTTGGCTAGGAATTTTGTAAGTGACCGATCAAACAGTCACAGGAGCGAGATGACGCCTGGCTTCTCACTAACATTTGTAGTGACTCTTCCTTCCTTCCCTCTCTTCACCATTTCCGCTTTGTTGCCCTTATTCACCGCGCTGCCTTCTTTCTCCTTTTTTGCCTTACCTTTTCTTATTCCACGTCTTTCTTCCCTTACCTCCAACTACCTCGGGAATTCCAGTGATGGAAAGTAGAAACAGTGGTTTTGATCTCTAAATACTGTGCTGTTAATTTAATGTTAGAAAATCCGAGTGTTGATTATCTCTTCGAGTTTAGAGCTAGTGATGCTGTTCCTTCTCCTATGTCGGTTCAGCAATAGCACAAGTTGTCCAAATTCTCTTCTAATTTTTTGATTTTCATCTGAAAGGAAATTACCCTCATCAACTGGTACGGTGTTTATGCAACCAGAAGAGCGTGATCATGTGAAACCGATGGTGAGTTGCTAGACCGTACAGGAATTTTAGCATGACGTGGTAGGAAAGCATAATTCCAAGCTTACCATCAATCGAGAGCTATTTTACTCGTCCATTCTGACGACCCCGTGGTGAATTGAGGAAGGAAATGACGGAGCAGGAGGAGCGGATAATCAGGAGACCAAAGAACCACAATACTGGGGAAGACAAGAAATGAGCGATGATGGCCTTTACAGAGGGCTACTCATGAGTTACTTAAGTAGCATAGCAATTCCTCTAACCCATTTAGCACCCAAATATGTCCGATGCCGATTCGCACCGTAATTTTTAGTGACTAGCTTTAAAACCACCTGCGTCTGCACGCAAAAGTTTCCATCATGCTTAAGCGCAAAACCACTCAAATTACTTATGTTCATTATTCATTGGCAGCAGGGCATCAGAATTCACCATCACCGAGTGAACAGTAGTGCTAACACACCGGATAAGCAATCTAAGAACCAAGACATACTATACTAGAGTTTCCCTTAGATCCCCATACCACTGTTTTTCAAGCAAGCAGGAAGGTAGTGCTTTACCGCCAGGTTGAACTCTTGGTGGAACAAGCTAGGTTTTCTACCCTATTGAAGAGCCTTAGGTCAAGATACTTTGCTGTGGTGTTTTAATTGATCCCATAATCCTAGCCTCTTCCTGGCCCCCCGTTTATCTTAGATTGTGTTCTCCCTCGTTAACGTGGTGCCACCTTACTCCTCTATAGTTGCCCTCGTCTTTAGTGTGGCAGCACACAAGCCTGATTCCTTTGCTTAACTACTGGGCCTAAACTTAACACGAGGAAGCCAGCTAGTGTGGGTGACCCAATCAATGGCCATTGGCACTATAGAGCCTGTCAGGTCGACGTGACGACTTGGTAGTTGCCTACAGAATAGTAATAAGAAGAGCTGATAAAAATGCGAACCGCCCACGGACTGCATATATCCTTACTCATAAAAGAAGCATGAAGTGTCATTAAGACGGATTTGGCCTAAGAATAGCGCCTAAATAATAATAGAAAGAGTAAAAAAGCTTAGTTGGGTCTGAAGGGAGCGCGTTGCAAACCATTCACAAAATAAAAGAGTGTAGCGTCATGTTTCATGCTTTAGGTATTTAACAGGTCTTTGGAGCATGCTAAGGGCCCCACATTTGACAGGACAGCTCGAAAAAATGTGGTAAGCTCTAGACAACTACGCTGGTGGTGCATAGCAGGTCTGTTCCATCCAATCCCATTGCGTGGGAGACCTTAAGAAGGCAATTTAGAAATTCGAAATATCTTCCAATAAAAGACTTGCTATGACACCTAAGTCTTACAGGCGAGTTGGCATTTTTTTGCTCAAAAATCACTTTGTGTGCAAAGATGATGGATATCGAAAGAATTGAATAGATTTGGGGTGTCCTGATATCCAGAAAGCTAATAGATTAATGCAGTCTTACTTGAGGACATTTGGGGTCACATCCTCTCCCAGAAGCTCAATAAACATTGGGATACAGTTCGAATTTCGACGGGAGTTTAAAAAGGAATAAGAAGGATGACCTACACAGCGGCCATCACTAGAGACATCAAAAGCGATTTCGATGGTCACAACACAGTGTGCATACCTAGTGGAGTTCAAAGGCACTGGGATGGAATTGGTCTTAAAGATAGGAAAAGTGCTGTTTAAAGTGTGGTCAGGCATAGATTTTGAAGGTTCGTGGTTTAATTCCGTGAAAGCAGTACTGCTTGCTCGTTGCATTGTAGAGTGGTGTAAGCGCTTTGATGGAGGATCTCAGGGCAATGCCCCTAAAATTTCATTAAGGGTGATAAACCACATGGCATGATTGAATTGACCAGTGCTGCCTCATACCATCGTGTGAACTCAATGAAATCGACCGCTGTCGATCCAAGCTTTGTCAGCGCCTGACCCTATTCTTAGCGCCTCTTTGTCGTGCAAATGAGCCGCACGTATTCGCTCACTTGTGTGCTACGATGGCCTTCGGGCTGCGCTGCGACTAAGCGCATTCGCAGAGACTTCTTCTTAGGCGCAGCAGTCCGTTTTGTTACCTAATACTAAACACATCCCACTCTGTTCGGACGCGTCTCATAACATTGAGAGTGCTTAGTCTTTCAAAATCAAAACTCAGTTGCGATGTATGGCAACTGGATTAAATAGTTCATGGCATTTTTGCGACGTAGTCTGACCTGAGAAAATCGTTAGCTTGTCTGTCAACATCTGAGGTGTACACCGTTTGGACGACTACACACCGCTTTACCACATTCGGATTTGAGATGATTTACTCACCGCATGTAGGTAGATGAATGCGCGACAGGACATACATCGGCTGGTTGATGCGCTTAAGTTTCTTGTAAGCGTTTTAAAGACCTGTCTATTGAGAGCAAAAGTATTTAGAGCATGATTCTCTTCCAGCATCACCTGGTTGAAGTCGTCACGCATACAACGAGTCAGTGGTGAATAAAGTGTAAAGTCCTATGCCACAATTTAATACGCGTGGTGCACGTAGTCATTATAGGCTTACAATTGTGATTGTGGCCTCTCCTAAATGTCTATCAGACAATCGATTCATCCTGACAAGATGATTTGGCACTGTAGGAATGCTAATTTTGCTAGTATTAAGACATCACTACTGATTTGATGCAATGGAAGGCTAAAAGTTGGGTGTCAAATCCGAATCAACTCAGACGCGGCTAGTTTCAAAAGTTTACCGAACTCTAACCACGGAGAGAGTAAGATCTGCTACTAAGTCGATGTGGAATATACAAGTTTCTTGAATACGGTAGCAGTAAAGTCGAGGGTCACTTGCAAGTGACTCATTACTGTTCCAATCCTTAGTGTCTCTAAATCTCAGAAGCGGTGGATTTTGGTAAATCGGTCCATGCATTTTTGCATTTGAAGTAGCAGTCATAATTTACGAATCCATATCACCCAATCCGAATCTAGACAATTCCCAAGTGGTATCAATCTAAGCTTTGAACAAATGGAATTCTTGGTAGTATCACCCATTTCATCCCATCGCACGCTTTGCGGATTTCTAAATGATCGTTGGTCATTATTTGGTCATAAAAGAGAAAAGATGGACCTTGCAAATTGTGCATATATTATTTCAGGGAATTGCTACAAAGTGAGTGTGTTTAAAATAATGAATTTAATAAACATGACACGAAATCTTGTAGACCATCGACACGTAAATCGGGGAAGAGAAGTGGCTGAGCTGACAGTGTCGACGTCGTATGCCTTGTTGACAGCAGGGCACTGCATAATTTGCAGCCTAGAGGCGATTTCACAACAGTAATGCCTCTCAAGTGCGCCTAAGTTATAAGAATCTCTGCTGGACAAACTAACGATTTAGTGTGGACATCCGCACTGCTTTCAGCCTTGGCAGGAATTCGCCTCTCCAAAATGGCAACCGCATTCAAAGGCAGTAAAGGTAATGGAAGGCACAAAGACAACGAAATCAGAGACCGCTGTAATGAATGAGACATAAATGGGGTTAAGGTTTAAGACAAAAGATAAAGTTGTGGGTGGATTCCAATGCCGGAATGCCTGATCTCATATAAATGGTCTCGAACGGATGCACGCTGCAATATCTAGCGTTTTCACCTCTCCTGACTCCATCGCGATTCCACCACACCCGTCCGCCATCAATCAAATAAACTTACCTTGCTTTTATTTGCTTACAGTTACCGTAATTAATGCGTCTGTGGCACGACCGATCGACCACACCTATCAAATTACACGTGTCACAGACTTGTGACGCAATGGAGCAATCGCCCGTTTCAAGTGACAGCAACCACTACTTTCGTTAATCAAACAAATTTTTTGCCAGAAGGAGAAGCCGCTGCCTTGATTTTATTAATGGACTTTGCGGCTTAGAAGCTAATATTTTTGCAAATGTTGATCTGCCTTCCCAGCGAAAAGTTACACAACGGGCAATCAGTTGCTACAGATGAGTGCCCTCAAATCTCCTCAGTTACACTCACAACCAGGCTGTCTCCTCTGGCCAGCTGTAAACGACTCACAAAGACTCTTCTTGTTCACTTCTCTACCTTGTGGGATAGACATCAGGTTGGACGGTCAGTGAGATCCCGACCACGTAAATGCAAGCCCAACTCGAAGCAGTCGGGAGGTGAGTATGGCAGATTACATGTAGGTTGCAGTTACTTCCCCTAGCCGCACCACCTGGAGTCAGCAATGCGAAGAGCACAGACAAGCTTCACTCAACACTTCTTTCCTCCACCGCCCTGTCAACAGCACACTGCTTTACCGACGCCTTTACACCAAAATATCGAGGGCCGGTCTACAAGGCGGATTTAAATCCACGATTAGTCCGCTTCGAGCAACTCTCTTGGCTCCACTATGGGTATAAATGTGTGCGAAGTGCCTCCATATCTTTACTGCTAAGCAAGGAAAACAATTTGATGACACTAACTCAAAAATGAACAAAATTACAGGGATAACAATACACAGAGTACTCTGCAATGTAGAATCGAATCCAAGTTACCAAAAGGCCAGATTTCGCTGTCAAATAACTTTCTGACAACAAGTCAAAATAAGATCATTGAGTACGGTCTTATAGAGGCAAAACTGGTGCTAAGGGCATTTAAATATGCTTTGTATGATGCATATTGCGCGATCAGGCATATTTTAAACGCATCACTTTGTCATCTCAAAAATGTTGGCTTTGTGGTCTCACTAATAGGCAATAAGTAGGAGTAGTCGAAAAGGAGGTGGACCGCAAAATTAAAATCGACTGCAAAACAGATTTTAAGGACAGTGCACCATTGAGTTTGCTTGCCATTTTTGCAATCCACATCATCCTTACAAAATTCAAAAAATAAGCACAAGCTTTGGACGCAAACACGGTGGATTAGGTGTCAGTAATTTATTTATTTCCAACATTGGGTGGAACTTTTATGTCAAGAATGGCCGACGATTTCCACACCATCTGCAGCAAAATTTAATGTAGTGCATTAGTTGAATGCTGTGACACGCATTTGTGACGCGGTCTGACATTGCGTTATTCGCAACATAAGACCATCTTTGTTTACTTGATAAGTGGAAGGGATGTGCAATCATACTAATCCACGCAGGCTTTATCACCCTCATACACATCCACGCCGTTATAACCGTATTGGATTGTCCAGCACACCAAACTTACGCTACACAATGCAAGTCACTCACAAGATAGTTCGGTGTGGGTTATTCCACCGAAATAGTGTTCCACATCAATGACATTCAGCTTTGCGACTCGGAATCCTTGCCACTGCCTGGGAGGCTGACAATGCTTGTCTAGTTTCCAAACTTGCTTATAGTTCGTATCCAACCAAGCAAATGTGTTCCGAAATCTAGGTTTTTGGTGTTGATGATGATGCGTATGTATCCTCGGAGGGCATAGAAAAGACAACACGGCTGCTGACACCTTACTGTAATCAACGAATAAACCCATGAGAGCTGCTGGTCAAAAGGAAGGCTAGCTGCTTAGGTGGCTAGCTCGCCTGGTCAGTCATTTAACAATTTCGACGACTATCGCGCTCCCAACTCGCACTTAAACCACCAATGTTCACGCCCTTCTGATGATGTGATACTGTGATGGCAAGGTGGCATATGGACTCCAAGAGTAAATGCAAGTAGAACATGCAACAGTTACATGGACAGTTGAGCCATGTATATGTAAAGATATTGGACGTCTTAGGCAAATGAAACTGTCGAATCTACTTTTACAGGCTTACCAGGTTTCTGCTAGGAGTTGGTCACTCTGTTTAGCATTTGATGGGTCAACTTCATGGTAATCAAACTTACCTTATGTCATCCGCGATTCCAGAGAAAAAAGCAAAGCACAAGAAACAAACACGATTAGGCCATTTTAATTAATCAGTTCATGTTCGACACAGATTACCCAAAAGAGTGCATAAAATAAGGGCCCTAATCTCAACAGTTCATTGAACCATGCGCCACGTTTCACATCTCAATGACACTCACACGATTTGAAGTTAGCTTTGGCCTCGAGTTGAAATCTAGATGTGATTACGACTGCGGTTCGTAACTCGTAATACTCACCGATCTGAAGTTGATGCTCTCCCATTTGAACAGCATTTAGAGAGCGTAAAATTAGTCACTAGAAAGCAAAATCACAGTCGTCTAATTTTAAAATCTACATTCCATAGTCGGCAACGTGAACTCAGCGTATATATCAAACATTGTATAGCGGCGAATAAAGTCACAATTCGAATTGGGTGTTGGGAGGTAAACAGGAAATGTTGCGGCAGGAAAAATGCGTCTCGATGCGTGCGAATGCACGCCACCAGATACCACGTGTGTGATTATGCGGTCCGCAGGAAAGCAGACGAATTTAGGAATGTCTAGTCGCAAAATTAAGCATCCTTTCTGACCGACTAATTAAGTCACATAATGTAAGCGAACAATCTTGGATACATCGAATTGCATTTGAAATGTGTTTTTATTATAAAAAGTTTTATTCTCATACGCAGTGGTTAAATGTTGAGAGATAATGGTACCTTTGTAGCCTCCAATAACATCTCTACAACAAAAACAGCACTGAGTTGGTTGCAAACCACTTTCGTTTTGTTCCGAACTCACCCACCCACTGCATTAATAAAAGTGAAGGTCTTATCAAGCATCATTGTACAACATTTATTTTGAAAGCTTCAGGCACTGCATCGAATGCTGTCATAGACCGACTAATCGTAAACATTCTTGAGCGCGTAAAGCTTCACTTCTCCTCCATATGATATGGAGACAGGCCCACTGTACCATCTCCACCAAATTGATCGTCCAATCGTTTTGCCACCGGTTGCACCAAATGCGACAACTATCAAATGACTCGGAAAAAGGACGAAAGTAGAAACCTTTTACGGCCTCGAACATCCTTTGCATGCAGTCTAAGTTCGGGTAGAGATCTAACGGTTGCCACATCGAGCCTGTCACTACAATCCTTTGCTTTGGCGTGAGAACGTCGGCTACCGAATTCAGGTGTCCACAATCCCGATGTTCGAAATCCGGGTAATCAAGATATAAAATGACCCAGTCGTAGTCGCTCATCTGCATCCTTTCTCTTCCTTCTTCACCTTCTTCAGGCCATTCACGCATGTCCACTACGGTTCCACCTGCTTTTCTCAAGAATGGATTCCACTGATTTGAAAAGTTTGAAACATCCACAGACACGCCTAAGCAGAGACGACTAAGGGAAGCAAAACGCAGTACTGGCAAATTGCATTTGTAGCGTTTCACCCAGAATGGCGAAAGTCTTGAGCAGCGACATGGCGTGGTAATCAAACAGCTAATCGGAGCCTGTGCTTCAGCAGGAAACACTCTCGACGCGAGGTTACGAAATAAATCCTCTACGTTATTGTGATACCGTCTTGCACGATCGGGTTGATGAGGGCATCCCTCTGCGTTTATAGAGAATAGCACTCTGCAAAGGTGCAAGTCCAGCCATTTCATGTCCTTTGCTCTGTGGCGGATGCTAAGAGTTTGAATGGACAAGATTTGATCTCGTCCTTCATTTATTACTTCTTCCTGAAGCAAAACCCTTAACAATGTTTTATTAACTTTCGGGGACGAAAGGTATGCAAGAGGGATTTACCAAAGTCTTGCAATTGACACAGGGTTGCTCAAACTTACCTGAGACATTACCATGCGAAATCTGCTAAAACTATCCAAATGAAACCTCTTTTATGCGACAAGCAAGCATCATTCAGTTATCTAACCAATCAGCAAAACCCAAGGACCAATTAAGGTTTTTAGGTGCTACTCGCATCTGCTTGGAACGATGTAGGCAAGTCCTAACAGTATGCTTTTGTGATTTATAATAGTATTATGTTGAATAACTCATCACTAGTGGGGAAACATGTCGGATTTTATAATGTAGTTTCTGGAGCACCGGATTGCTGTGAAAAAATGTGTTTTTGATACAATATATGGAACATATGTGACTATAATCACGGACAGGTATGTATACATGCCTTTAATATGCCGGCCAAACTAATACAGATTGTAAGATGCATGCCTTTCCATCGCCTAAGAAAATAGGTGAACATTAACGCGCCTTGCTGTTACTAGCCCGATTTGATCCAAACTGGCAAAGGTCTTTTTCAATTGTAACAACTTGATGCAGATAATGTGGATGTGTGTTAATTTGCATGAATGTCCAATACTTTGGACATTTCAAGCAGCCGCTAGCACACTTAACAGAAACAAGGACACCATCACCACTTTCAGTGAAATCGCAATTTCCCGCAAAAGTGCTTCAACCTGTCAATGGACAGTGCTTCATGTAGCAGTAAGGAAGATTGACGGTTTTCTCACAACTCGGGCAATCAGAAGGCATCTTAAAAGACGGCAAAGCGAATGTCACTGCCGATATATCACGCCATATCTGACTCTAGCTTAGTCACTACACAATAATGGTTGCGAGGAGTGAAGTGACGATATATGTCTCTTCTAGTTAGTTACCAACAAGCATCTGCCTGACAACTGCGATCATCATTCACTCAACCTGCCGTACCGTTGAATTTGGTATGAAAGAACCGACTGTGTGGTGGCGGTTTCAATGTGAGTGATGGGCAAGGCACAGCTCATCTCATTGTACCACGCATTCATATGCGTGACGCAAAGGTTCATCCCAAACTTGTTGTCTTAGCAATAAGAATACTAGCTTCTTTTTTTACTTGACTACTTCCTGCTTATGGGCAGCCAAGTGAAAATGGAAAAGGGACTTTGCTTAAAGTAAAACGATTTCAGAGAGCAGGAATATACTTTTAAAAGTCCTCATTAAAAACCAGCATGAAAAGGTGGGATGCTGTGTATTCTACAGTATTAATTAGCGCATCTGCAAATGCTTGATAAGCCTTACTTTAGCCCTCAATGTGATCCCCTAATCGAAAGCACCGCTGCTATCGGCACTTTGAAATACAGAAGAGCAGAACCACATAATGCGGTATTTAGAAATTTTAATGAAAACTAACGAATCCATAAAAGGTACGAATCGCTTCTTTCCCTTTAACACTTCACATGCTTAGGAAGTCAAATGCACTTTGCGTTGTGACTACTTGGCCATATCTCTAGTCCATATTGTCGCATTACGCGCTATGCCTTTGCGCTGCTACCAGAATACTGCGGTGGCTTGAATAAGCGTTTGCTTTTGTAAAATGCCACCACAATTATGAGTCAATGAATGTTGAATGCTTCGACTAGTAGAAAAGGGAAGGTATAGCTTTAAAGTGAGCAGAACCCACCAACATTCGCAAGTTGTCCGCGCTTGGTTATAACAGCGATTTCAGAACTACCCACCATTGTTATTTGCAAGGTGGGTGATGCATGTCCAACAAGGTCCGTTACTTAACGCACTTTGTGGGTGCTATTTAAGCATGTATATTTTGCTATATTCCAACCCCTTATTTAAATGTTCACGTTGTGCCTAACGCCAACTCGGTTGAATACAAAAATTAATCTTTGAGTTGGTAAGTCAAAGCATGCCTAGTCTAGTGCTTCAGTGATGCGACGTAGTTGTAGAAGCCCCTGGTGAAGTGGTGCAGGGCTGGACGCAGATGGGTGGAACTAGACGTAGAAGGGCAACGCCTCCTGTTATTGAAATTTGCCCATTTGTTACTACAGCGTATTCCAACACTTACACCGGCGTGTGGTAAAACTTTTGCGAGTAAATGTCAACATTCCAACTTCACGCTAGCATTGAAGTTGAGTCATTTTATCTACTATTTGTGCCACAGGATTAAGCTTTGGCATGCTCAGAAGCATTGATTGCAAAAAGGTGAATGCATAGCCTACACCGAAGAAGGCGGAATTGACATGAAGACTGTGATTGCATAGAGTGAACGCAGTGTGGCATGCCTATCATCGGCATGGGATCATGGCCATTGCCATAATTCTTTTCACCACACATCACCGGGTAGTCAAAAAGCCGATAGCTTTGCAGAACGCTCATAAGCATGACGACATCATCGTCAACTCTCACAAACTGATGAATTTCACAAGTCACACATATGTGACGCGTAAACTCGAGTGCAGCAATCAAGGCAAAGCATGTAAAGTTGGTAGAGCACAAGCCATTCGTTGATTGCGGTTAGGACAACGTAAGTAAAATTTGGCATAAATAATGGAAAGTGCAGTTTTCTTCCCCACGAAAAACACCAACACACTGTCGAATTTCGCTGGGCCCTAGACGCCTGGCATACCTCAACGAATCGGTCTGCTTCCTCCACCCACCATCTTTTTGTTTGCATGGCACTTTGGTCGCACTGATCTAGATTGGATGTGGAAGGTAAAGCAAGCTGATGAATGCATTTGTGTCTATGTCGAATGCGGAATATGAATGGGATTGACTTGGAGTGCTGTCATCACTGAGTCGGTGGTTGAATGGATGGGCGGGGGAGTCTTGTCAAGTGATTAAAAACCATCCCGATGTAAGCATAGGCCCAAGTGATCGGTGCACTATAGCCGTCTTGTACCCCTTCCTCCCCTTCCTGCGCTGTTGATTGGTGTCTTGGTCTCCTTTATCCCTTCCCTAGTGGTTTCATCTGCCGCATCCCAGTCACATGATGATGATGTCTCGACGGTACTGGTGTACTTGTTCTGTAGAGCGACCTCACCCAGTAGTAGCGATTGCATTGGCTATGTAATTCACAGCCTCAACCCCTTCTCAAAAGGCACAACATTAACTGCCTTCTATTGTTTTTATTGCTTTAAATCCAAACAATAGTTTTGCTGGCAAGTACATGCCGTACGTAACAGCAAAAAGTAGTGCCGATCAGGAAAAGGGAAACCGTAATGTAGACGTCCAAATGTAATTAGGAAAGGAAGTCAAAGTCGGGAAATAACGAACACTGGCATGACTAATGCAGCTACTACTTTGTCTAGGGGTAGAAATTTATGGGTAGCATTTGGGAGCCCGAGGCCTCTTTCAGCCTCCCATGCAATGACCGCACTCGTGCTCCGACTCCTGTCACTAGATTGCCCAAACATAACGATGATTGGCACTGATGGAGGACACGACCGTAGCGATTGGCTCCGCATTCTCTTACTGCTATACTTTGATGTCTATTACGAGGTTCCATTCTGTGGAGGGGTTGGCAGTGTCCACTCTATGGCCACCATGCAGATGGCGCACACACACACATTACCTTCCACAGAACTTGAGCTCGTCATGGCATGGTTCATCCCCCCTGCAGGATGATGACGATGTCACGCAGTTGGGTATAGGTCGGTTCAATTAATTCACGATAACGCAAACGTATTGACAAACCCCCATTCCTTAAGGAGAATAAATAAGTTCACTCCCTTAGTGTAATGACAGCCTCACAAAAATATTTAAATATGGATGCACAAAATTACAGCTATATGCACGGGCTACCAACTCATCTTTGACTTTAAACGATCTCCATCTTTTACTGCAATGACATCCAGTCGACAGTTTTCTGGCACATTTATGCATCGACTTGACTATGAACGTGCGAGGATATTGAAACAATCCGTTTTCAATGCTATTTTGAGTCAGGGAAGAAAAGATAGTCCTTTTTGGTTGTCGCTAGCCTTCAACCGCTGGTAAAAGAAGCTACACGCGCAGCCAAGCGTGCCAACCACATTTTCGGCCTCGACTTTGGATGCATTAGCGACGCGATTGATAAAAATAAAAAGTTGATAAAGAAAAGCTATAAAAAGTATCAAATAAAGCAATAGTTACACTAAATCGTTAGATTTGTAAACCAACACTGTCACAATCAAAATCTTGAAATAAGTGAGACAAACTACGTTATAATTGCGGCAACCTAGCGATTTTTTTAAAATTACGCTTGCATTTATTTTATGATTCTTTTAATGTTATTTTAGCTTATGTCTATTAAACGACTTACTTTGTTTACGTTTCTTATCCCTATATTTACCTTAAAAGACAAAATGAAAGCTATGTAAGCGCTCTGGCATCGCAGAACCATTTGGTTACTTGTGTTCCTTTTCGTGGTGGAAGCAGATCCATGTTTGCAAACGCATTAGCCTCCAAAAAATATATATAATATAACAGTAACAACATTCTCTCTTATTGTAGTTTGTATCAATTCTTAAAATTAGCGGTTGTTGTTACTAAAAGTGGGCAATCATTCCACTGCGTCACATATATGTGTCACGAGTGATTTCTTTGACGATAAAGATCAGTCAAGCTGGGATTTTATGCAGAAACATTTAATGCGTTATGCGTTGGATAATGATTCGCATTCTTCATACATTCTTTACCGCTTTCCGGCTTCTTTGACACTGGAGACAATGATGGATGGCTATCAGCCGAATATAAAAGCCAAAGTCTGGACCATCAAAGTCCTTAGGCCTGAGGTTCCAACTTACGAAGACACTCTGCTAAGGGTTAGTTCATTTGTAAAGGTATAAAGTGCTTGTCAGCAGCAAAGTTTCTGTTTCTTTTCATGCCAGCAATAAATTTGTTTTTTCGTTGTATTCTTCTTAGGCTTCTTGTTCAAAACTACTTTAGGTCGTACGCGTAATGAAATGCATGAATTTTGATTGTGCGGACAGACGCCTTCCATCACTGCAACACCGCGGCTAGTGCGTGTGAAGGAGAATTTTGCTGCACTTCAATTTTGGGGCCATTTTTTTAGTGCTCCTGCACATATTTCGGATATTTTGTTCCCTTCTATTGGATAGATGGCAGGCTATAGAAGGCAACATAAAGTGTTCAGGCCCGTTCAACTCTAAAGATTAATGTTTTAAGTGAATTTACAATAGCAGTACAGCAATTTTGGTAAGATAAATTGCCCCTTCTTGATTGAGCACATACTCATATGAGGAAAACACGCTGCAATCGGTTCGACAGCAGCCTAGTCAACAACTGATGAAGGCATAGCTGACACTCAAAAAGGCAATAACGAGCCGTTGGAATGTTGAAGCTGGCTCATTGGCCGAATAATGAGGATGTGATTGGACTGTAGGCTGACACACAGTGAGGGTGACCAGTCTGGTGAGAGGTCTGGAACCAGTGGCCAGTGCTAGTGCGAATCTTCTTACTAACGCGGGTTATGCGGTTCACTCTTTCTGGACTCACTTCATGCATTATTTATACATTGACACGCTTATGAAGAAATCATCATTCAAGAATCAGAAGAGCTGCACGGTACCCACTAGGCTGGTCTTATCATCATTTATGCACAAAATAGTATCGTGTGGCCGCATGCAGTTTGAACTGCCAATCATCGTGTCAGTGAGGCTGGACGTAAAAACAGGCTGAGGTCGCGTTGTGTTTTCTAGAAGCTCGTGACGGCACCGCAACGATGGTTTCGAGGCATTGCTGCTTCAAACTACGATCGGCTAAAAGGTATGCCTGAGTATTCCCCACACTAAGCTACATCAACTTGCCATTTTTGTTCCAGATGACATTTCCTCGTTCCATCAAACACCGCACCCACTTTGCCAATACTTCTCATGTCTTAGACTCGTGAATTGCATCTTTTTGGATTCGCTCACTTTTACAACTGGATTCTTGTTAGTGGTAATCGAGATGATATGCGAAGGAGTAGCGCATGCGAATGCAATTGTGGCTACACAGTCGACAACAGTACATGCCCCAACACGGCAGTGGTCCTGATCCGACTTGCATCTAAAAGAAATCAAATCAGCCTTTAGCAAGCACGGTACCAAGTTCATTGAGCGCAACGCGGATTTAATTGTGATTTTCTTATCGTCACCAAATAGGCTTAATAAATATGGCAGAATCAGCTTCACTCTAAGTCACTTTTAGACAACAAGTGTCTTAATAAATCATGTGGTTAATAGGCTCATGTGCTGGTCATTGGTTCAACGACCAACTGGTGGAGTGGCATAGATGCGTTGGCTACGAGATGCTAGTGTGTTGCCCATTGGCCATGCGATGCATTTCAAAATGCAGGGAAAGGTGGTGTGCATGAGAGAGGAGGCAGATGTGATGGATGACAGAGAAAAGGGTCTGAGACATTGTCACTGCGAGCTTGCCAACTCAGTGACTGACGTGTGTAGGCGCCTTCACAGAGTCGCATCTAGTTCTACTAATGTGAGCAATGCAGTGTCGTGGAAGCTTACAATGCTATTTATCTATAGTGTGTGTGTATGTATGCAGGATTCGAGAGGTTTTAAATTGTTAATAGTAGTCAATTTTGGGTTAAAAGTTAAAACCTACTTGCACTAATGTTGTCACGAATTGATGTAAGGTCCCGGACATGTCGTAGTAAGGGACGGGCAAAAATAAGTGGCAGAGGGCATAGCCAGCCAGGGTCTAGTTTTACCCGATCGCCATCAGCCCTGCACCACTTCGGCACTGACTAATACAACGACTTCACACTAGCACACTAGCAAGGCGCGCCCAGACTTTCCAAACTAAGAACGAAGAAGCCGAATATTCACCCAATCGATGCTAGTCGGTCCCATGTCTTGAGCATCAAACCGCCTACAAGCATCTCATTACCTCTGTGACCGTGTCTGTTTGCATAACGGATAGTAGTTTAGAAATCCACTTACAAAAAGGACAAATGCGTTAGCATGTTAGAGGTCTGAAATGCCTTAGCTTATCTTAAAATGCTTAATATCTTGAAAGCGGTCCAGAGTGCTTGGTTGCTAATATGATGAATCGAAATGAGGTCTTAAAAGGCTTTAAGCGTTTGTAGGGTCTGCATAACTTTGCCAAATGAAGTCCAGCTATGGATTTAGAAAAAAAGGAATTTCGAATCTGTGCAATGTTTCATTAGAGGCACCTGGAAGAAGTTTTCTCTATGCAGCCAGAGAAGGCGAATCGCTCAATGGCAGTGAGCGTAGTTTGCAGAAGAATGGATTGAGGAATCCCTAGTGTTAGCGACTTAACGTTGCAATGACTAACATTGTGTTGTTGAGTAGGAACAAAGTTGCATTAAAGGTTATTAACTTTGGCTGTCCATCAATACATGTGTCAAGGTTCACTCCGCCGACAGACGCTTTAGCATTCCAGAACCTATATCGTCTTTTCTGCACCTTCTAATCTAATCACCACAACAACACAGAGCCACTGACAATGTCCAGCGTGCACCAGCCATGCTTATTCAATTATGCATAGTATGACGCTTATGCGCATCGTAGTATCATTGCCTGCTATCACAAACTGATAAATCCTACATGTCACACATGCGTGACGTGCCACCTCCTGTGGGCAATCAGGGCATGACATGTGATGCTGGAAGTGTAATTTCAATAACAGATCGCAGTCAAGGCAAACTTCTAAGAACCTGATATAAAAGGTCAAAACTTCAGTCTTATTCTTCATGAAGAACACTACTACTCAGTGGGATCCTCCTAGTCTTGAGATGCCTCGCACACCTCAATAAAGTGGTCTACTTCCTCCACCCACAACCTCGTTTTTAACATAACTCTTTGATCCAAATGACTTAAGTGGGAGACTAGAGGTTGACTGAAATCGTTGGATCAGCATATTGATGGGTGGTGAGAAGGTTGGCTGGGATGGTGGCGTTTAGAGGATATACTGGGGATGTTGAGTCCCTCCCACTTCGTTTGAGGCAGCTGTGTGACTATTGAATAGCTCAGGTCTCAGAAATATGAACAAACTTTACAGTTTGGACTGTTTTTTTACTTCCAATGGCAAATATATATGAGTTTGCTCAATCGTGTTTCCTGACTTGCATGCCTCCTCACTCACGTGGGCATTCAATCGCTCCTTCTCCCACTTGCGATACCCATGGAGGCGCAACAGGGCTAACTAAAGGCTCCTTTGGCATACTTTTAATTAATGTTGATGGCAGTGCGAGTTTTCATCCACCTTCTTTGTAGATCATGACCGGTTCCTTTCAGCTACAGAGGAAGTGAATGTATACTAAACTTGTCCTCTGGCAGTGCCACCAAGTTGGAACTCAGCTTTCGCTGATCTCATTTAATGCGTCTGTGGCAGGAGCCAGCACAACCCGTCGTCATTGCCTACAAGATTACCCGTGTCACACATATGCAACGCAACGGAGCAATTGCCCATCTTAAGTGGAATCAACCACTAATCTTGAAAATTGACAGGCTTTATTACAAGAATGCAAATTATTTGCTACTTTTGCTGCGAACAGATACGCAAACAAGTAAATGGTTTAGCGATACCAGGCTGCTTCCAGGTTATCTAACATTGCTTAGAATGCATGAGTAACCTAAAATATCAATATAATTATTCAGTGCTGACACTTTCAAATATGTCAGAGGTCAGTGCCATTGCATGTCATTTCGCGCTGCTGAAGCCTCTTAGACATTATAGCTCAAAATTGGCTGTCTCCTCTGACCAGCTGTCGGCCTCCCTGGACTCACTGAGACTCCTTTTGCACATTTCTATGTGTTGTGGAATAAGTATCTGGTTAGGCGGTCGGTGAGGTCTTGACCACGCGAACATACACCCGAATCAAAGCAGTCGGTGATGCTAATTTCTAGTCGAGAACACCATAAAGCTGCAACCACCACGTGGTCATCGCGTGAGGTGAATGGAGAGGGTAGTCTTGATGTGGATCACAGTCGCCTTCGCTCCAGCCGACCATCTGCAGACGGAATCGCAATGGGTGCGGGAAAGTTGCACTCAACATTTTGCCTTCGCTGACAATATTTTTTTATCCACTGCGCTTTCAATAAGGAACGTCGAGATTGGACTACACGGTGGATCAGGACCTATTATCAGTGCATTCTACTCAAACACTCTCTTCTGCTTCGTGCAACGGTCTTGGCTCTGCTCTGAATGAGGACACTTGTGGAGTGCGTCTGCATCGAAATTGCTAAGCAAGGGAAAGTAATCACAAACGAAAAATTCAAAATTTATCGGAGAATTACTGAAATAGGAATATGAGGAACACTCGTCAATGTGAATCGAATTGTTCTTATGAAAGCGTCACATTTCCTATCAAATACCCTTTGGACAACAATTAGGAATGTTATCAGAAACAACAGACATATAAATGCAAAAATGGTGCTGAAGGCATAATAATATGCTTTCCTTGATTCATATTGTTAGGCTGACACATTACAAACGCATTTACCAGCCAACTCAAGCCTGCTTTTTATGGTTCGGCGAAAAAGCAGTGAGGAGCGATGACCGAAGGGGAGGTCGGAATTCCACAATGGAGTCAAGCGCAAAACAGATTATAGAGGCAGTGCACCATTGCATTTTCCAGGTATTTCAAGATCTGCGTCAGATCCACAGAATTTATTAGGGGAAGCACGAGATGAATTAGGCATCAGTCTTTCATTCCAACGTAAATTAGAGTTCCTTAAATGATGGTCGCTTTTTGGTTGTGCGTTCCAGCAGGATTTCGTAGTGCAGTGAAATTCTCCCTCACGCGCATCAGCCGTGGAACTTATGCAATTTATTACGCGCACGATGAAAAGTGGTTCTGAGTGAGAAGATTATAAAGGAATGCAGCAAAATAATTATTGCATGGAAACACACAGAAACCCCTGCTGCTCACAAACATTTCAAAATCTGGCGAATGAACCAATCCTTGTGCGTTGTGCCTCCGTTAGTTAAAACATCAGAGCATAACTATCCCGAAGGTTCAGACTTTAGCTTTTATCTTCGGCGGATAGCCATCCATCATTGTCCCCAAAGAAGCTTAAAAGCGATGGAGATGGCATGAAAAATGCATTCCATTTTTCATCACATAACGGTGACATGTGGGCCTTTTTATGATGAGCATCTTAGGACCGCATTGAACTCAAATTTGGTGAAATTGGAAATAAAATGAAGAAGTTTGTTCCATACAAAGTCAAGTCAGTGAGCCTTGCATAGCCACTTCTGTCTACCATAAATCTCTAGACACACCGCAGACATCACGACCTAGACGTCCAGCCAAACAAAAATTGCAGCCGTTTATTGTTGCTGACCGATTAAAAAATTTCCTCCTACCATTAAATAAACTTCATTTTTAATGATATAATTCTTTCCAGTCGTGAACTGTACGCCAGTACAGTGCCGCTAAAGGCTTCTTAGTATAAAACCGGTATAAAAAGGCATTTGCCGCTTCCTGCATCAAAGGGAATTCAATATATATAAACACTATGTTTTACTTGTAATAAGTAGTAAGTGACTGTGCGGTAGATGATGACTACCCGAGATGAAAGATGCAAGGTCTCCACGCGACTCGTCTAATGCTCACTTAAACCTTTTAAGTGCTTTTCGGTGGCTCCACCAGATCGGGGTGTGACGGAGGCGCATTCGGAGATGAAGGGCGGTAGTTGTAGTGGAGGAATGCATTCAATTACCACAAGATCCAAATCCCAGTTTCTTTGATATCTACACATGCTTAGTTATGTCGATTGTGATTAATCTCTGAGCTGCGCCAATCGCATAGCACGTGATTATTAGAAGGCATTTATCCAACTGCACACTCGAGGGAATGACGCACCACGCAGACTCCGGTGTGAACAGGTTCGTTGGCAATTACTGGTGTGAGCAGAGGTGACAGCTCCATACTGACGTGTGGGTGGCACAAATGTAGCGCTGTAGTAGTGTCAATGCATTAACGATTGACTGACAGTATTCTGACGCCTGTTGTGTATTAGGAGTCTTCTTTTCGGCTACCATTACCCCTTATGTCGCCTTGACTATACGAACAATAATTTTGTAAAATTGCGTAAAACACACCGAGTGTTTCCTTTCGATACTAAGTGGTATTTCTCATTTAGATGGGAATTGAAGTCGAGTAGCAAGCTAAAAAGGACCTTAAGAATTGTTGTGTTTTATTAAACGTACCGATCGGACCACCTCCAATCACATCCTCATCATTCAACCACTGAGTCAAAACTACTCATCACTGCTTCGCGTGTGGACTGCAAGTTGTGGGAGACTACGTGCTTGTCTTAATAACTCAGTAGCTTGTTATTTCCATCTCGATTGTCAGTTGAGCTTCAAGCATTTCCTGACTTGAATGCTGTCGAACCGATCGCATCATGGTTTTCCCACGTGCAAAGATGTCCATCTCGTCGGGATTTGTGCTTTGCATTCGCTTTATATCGGTGCTCATTTTTAGTCCATATTCTGACATTAATCTACAAAGCATTTGTTGTTTGAATTTATTGCCCCATGTTACTTGTTTCTTGTCAATAGGAAACATTTGAACCCTTTGGGGTTCGTGGGTAAGGATGGCATGAAAAGGAATGGCAATACGACTGCAAGCTCAGCTGCGATTCCACCCTCGGTTTATGTACCAACATGACATTTGCTACAATTAGATGCAATTCCAAAGAATTCCAATCAGCTCTCAAAGGATGCGGAGGCAACTGCTTTGACCACAGCGCAGGATGGAAAATCGCAGACATATGGCGCATCACCGTCGAAGTCTTGTAACTACTGCGATTTATAGCCTAAAAGTAGAACGAATCCAAAAATAAATGTTGAACTAAGCGATGCGAAGAAGGGGCACATGCACTAATCATGGGCCAAACGAATGACTGCAATTCTTGTGCTTCACCAATTGGCTAAATTTGGAAGGAAGTTTGCATGAAAGGTTAACCCACTCGATAGCGGGGCCGACAGTTCACAGAAGAAAAAAACAAAGGCAAATCCATTGCGAATTAACTAACACCTTGAGTGATGTGCGTGTGCAGCCCCAAAGGCTCACTACTAGTTGTACCGGTATCAGCAATTCAACGTCGTGTTAACTGCCATTGAATTGTTGAGTAAAAATAAAGTCGAATCGCAAGTTGATGTGCACATAAGAAATCGCAGCCAAATCTCTGCTTAGTAGTCTGTCATTCCTACAGATGTTTAATGTGGCTGTTCGCCAGTGCATACATCACGTCCCAAAGCCTATTTTCTTCCTTCGTTTCCGCGCTTTCGAATCTAAATCACTACACCATCGATTGTTAAATCCAATTGGAGTCGCTGACAATCTTTAGCTACTCTAACAATAATTTACATGAGGCTAATGAGCGTGGTAGCATGATTGCCAGCTATCAAAATTTGTTGCTGTCCGCGTGTCACACATGTATGACACACATATTAACACACATGTTAATATTTGATTGCAGCATAAAATTATTAAAGATATGACACAGAAGGTGGAATACTAGGTCTTATATATTACGAAGAACACCATCACTCCGTGGAATACTGCTGGAGTGGTCTGTTTCCTCCACGCACAACCTCGTTTTGACTTGACACTTTGATCAAAGAGAGCTAAAGAAGAGACTAGAAGGTTGACTGGTATCGTTAGGTCAGCAGCTTAATGGACGGTTAGGTGGACGGCTGCAATGTCGGCGTTTGGAGGACACTCGGGATGTCTCGTCCTTCTCACTTTGGGTGGGGCCTTCGTGTGGCTGGTGAATATGTTAGGCCCTTATGGATCCAAAAGAACTTCACCGTGTAGACTGAGCCCTCTATTTCTAGAGCATGCCACACCACACACATGATCATCTGATCAATCCTCCTTCCATTTACAGAACTAATAAGTTGCTGAAGGCGTACTTAGATGGCCCATCATGCATGCTTTACATTAGCCTTGTTGTTAACCGACAAAAGATGTGCTAATTTGGAAAATGGATGGCAGTGCGACCTTCCGCTTAGCCACATGTATTCCACATACCCTCTCTGCAGAAGCTCTGTATTGTCCATGACCAAAGCCTTTGGGACACAGGGAAGCTGTGCCCACTGATCTCGTCTCGCAGCCGTTCCAATGAGGCGTAACCACTAGCTGCGGAGAAACATGTGACCTCGCATTTGCATAAGAAAGTGTGCTTACCTGCGGCCACACCACAGTCGCTACACCGCAAACTGGGTCTTCGTTCGCTTATCGTGAGCTGTTGCCATGCACCTGTGGCACAAGCCAACATGGCTGATCGTTCTTGCCTGATAAAATTCCCATGTCACGTTAATGTAGCGCAACGGAGTAATTATCCATTGTAAGTGGCAAAAACCACTAACTACAAAGATTGATTAGAATTATAGCAAGGACGAAAAGTCACTGCTAATTATTGAAAACAAAATACTTGACACTTGGGACCGATGTGCTTGCAAATGTGGGTCTGCCCTCACCGCCAAAAGAAGCGCAAGTGCCTAAATGGTTCAACAATTCTAGGGAGCTTACAAAGTTTCTAAAGACGATTTGAATGCCTCTATAACCTAAAACCCAAGCGGATTTTATTCAGAGATGACAACTATCACAAGGTCAAAGATCTTCGCCAATGCACGTCCTCAAGTGGACTTTCTTCCCTTGTCAGCTGTCAACCACCAGGGCACCCACTGCGACTCATTTCGCCTACTCCTCTGTGTAGTTGTATGGGTATCTGTTTAGGCGAACAGAGAGGGCTCAACCACTTAAACACGTACCAAGTTGAATCAGTCGGTGATGCTGAATTCTAACAATTGACTTTGTAAGGCTTAATCTACCACGCAAGTATCATTTGAGATGGATGGAGACGATAACTTTGATGTGGATCACGGTCGCCTCAGGCGACTCTCCTACTTCTACCACGAATTCAACAACACACTACTTTGCTAACAGCTCTTCACCGCCATTTCGAGCATCCAAAATTTTCCTATTCCTCGTTCTGTATTAACTTGATTTGAACTGGGCAAAGGTGTGTTGATGCGAAAAATAGACGTCAGTGCGATCTCCCATCAAGCCCCGTTCGCTTCACCCACTCTCTCTGAAGAGCCGCTGAAAACATCACAATCGATTCCTTTGAGGCACAGCAAAGCCAAGGACTCACTAGACTTGACTTTTAGTTGTGCCACTGACACCAAAATACAGCCGGCAGCGAGTTAGTTGATCTCACATTGGAATGCCGAGGTGTGCCTCCCCGTGACTAGTCCACGGCCACCAAACGTCAAGTTGGGTTCAGGCTACCGTCACCATTCTAATAAACTTATCATGTCCTTATTTGCTTATGTTGATTTCATTTAATGCGTCCGAGATTCAAGTCGGCACAACAGGTCATCCTTGCCTAATGAACGATCCGTGTCAAACATATGTGACGCAACGGAATGATTGAACATTTTAAATGACGACAGCCTCTAATTTTAAAATCGTTAGATATTACAGCAACAAAATAGCGTTGCCTTTACCTTGTTAAACTTGTTGCCTGCTTAGAAGCCAACGTGCTTGCGAACGTTGATTTAGATTGTCTATGTAGAAAAGTTTACTGTCAAGCATTTTGCCCAATCGAAAATAAAGCAGAGCAAATAGTTTGCGTTTACTTTTTTGCGCAGAAAAGCCTTGTTGTATTTGAAAGCACTTGTTATGATCTGCAATATATTCTCATCTACTCAAACACGTTTGCGGTCTAGTCCGGATATGCTTTCGGTGGATATTTACACGATGAAGAACACGATAAATAAATTCATGTCTTATTTACTCTTTCGCCAACTGAATTCCAGCTTACAATTTAACCACTAAACATTAGATAATTTATTTGAATAACTGTTAAGTGCCTCAAATTCGCCTGGCATTATCATGCAATCTTGGTCAATGTGCATGCAGTGGAACTTCGAAGTGTTACGCGATCCACAGTCGAGTGGACTCTGCGGAATTCAGCCAGCGCAAGCTTTTAGGCGAGAGAAGTGTGATTCCGCCTCTGTGTTGTCTATTCATTTCGACAATATCATGGTATGAATGGCTTGTTGCGGACTCCATTTAGGACAATTAGTTGTGGTAGCTGGCCTGCCTCACCTCAATTTTACGCCTTTCGCAAAATAGACAGCAGGATGATTAAATCGTCAAACAATGATTATGCTGAGCGAATTTGGCATCCATGGTGAAGAGGCGATAGGGACTAATAGCACCTTCTGTGATACGAACACAAAGTCAGTCGACAATGTTTAAAGACGAATCGCCCTTGCATTCATATAGTTGTGTAGTGAGAGAACGAATCGAATGTTCACTCAAATCCATTGCCTCCATGCGCAAACTGTGGTGAGTGAGTCAAAAATCCTTGTAAGTGGCTTCTTTGCTAGTCACAGTTGTTATCCGAACGAGAGCTTGTGGAGTAAATTTTGTTAAGACGTGGATGTCGGACCTGGAATCGTGTTTCGGAACAAACTATTCATAATTGGGTTAACACGTAGATCCCAGACAAAGCCGCACCTACCGAATCTAGGAAGCAAAGCTGCTTCATCTCCTCTTCTATCAAGAATCCGATTATTCGGCGTTAAAAATACAAGCACCATTCTCTCCTCCATTGTTCCGTCCATCCCCATTGTAGGCATTTGACTCCTAAATTCTGACTTCACTGAACATTGAATGAGGAACGCATGGGCCGTATGTGGTCCATCTATAGCACTAGAATGACACTGGTAGTCAAAGCAGGCTCCACTTCCATGGTGCCAAGCGCTTGTGATTTCACCGCGACCATCGGAGCGCATCCAAACCATCTCTGAAGTCAATGAGAGCCGCGAGTCTGTCAGCGCGTTGCCTATTGACGCACACAGAGGATGGAGCACTATCAGCCTGGGTATGCGTCTAGTCTTAGGGTAGAGGAGAGGCTTAAGTGGAAATACCTTCCCAATCGACACTCCACTTGCCCTGCCTTCTCTCACTGGCAATCCGGTCTGCCCACTATTTGGACTACTGGACGTATCGGACAAGTCCATTCGTCCAGGCGCTCAGTTCATACTGTTTATTAGAGGCATAGCAAAGGTGGGTGCTGCTTAACTCGGCTCATAGTTATGCCATTGGCGCTAAAATACAACCTACAGAGAAATGGATGATCTTGCATTCGAATATCGAGGTGTGCACTCCAGTAATCACTCCATGGCCGCAAAACCACAAGTTGGGTTAAGGCTATTGCCATCAGTCTAATTAAATGATCACGTCTTTCTTTGACTATGCTGATACCACTTTGTGCGTCTAAGGCTCAAGCCGACATAGCCGATCGTTCCTGCTTAATAAACGATCCGTGTCACACGTATGCGGCACAATGGAGTAATAGCTCATTTCAGTGGCAGCAATCGCCTGTTTTGAAAGTCATTTAACGTTATAATAAAAAGACATGACAATGCTTGTAGGTTGCTGAAAACGTTTGCTATCTGGAAGCCAATGTGATTGCAAATGTTGATTTGCATTGCCTGTGCAGAAAACCTTCAATATCACTCTTATGGTTTAGTCGGAATTTAGGCACTGCAACCATTTAATATTTAAGTTTTGCATAAATGCACTTGTTGTGACCTGCAAGATATTCACCTCGACTAAAGCATGGTTGCAGCCTTGATTAGATATGCTCCCACTGAAATAAGACGTACATGTTTTGGATATTTACAAAATCATATCTTCTTTACCCCTTCGTCAACAGAATTGCAGCTAACGTTTTAACTATTACAAATGAGATGCGTGGCCAAGGTTAGACTTTGATTGCCTTATTGTAACACTTATGTCGTTTTAGCAGTTTTTAAAGTTTGCAATCAAATAACAAAATTAGAAGTCCTTGAGACCTCTCCAAAGACAAAGAGAGACCTAGCATATGGATGGAAAGCAGAACAGAAGGGGAATCCGAAGTGATTGCATGGCCGAAAGACCAGTTTGCCTAGAGGTGGCAAAACGACCAACCAAGTGTCCGCAACGGGAGCCAGAATTTAGGCAAAAGGCATGGTGTTGCAAAACCACTTATTCGAATAACTGTTAAGTGTCTCAAGTGTGCTTGACATTATCACGCTACCTTAATCAATGTGACATCAGTGAGGTCATGAAGCAGTACATGACCTGCGTTCCAGTAAACGCTGCGCACTTCGGGTAGTGCAAACTTTTGAGCGAAGGAACTGTAGTTTCCCTTCTGTGTTGTCGTTTCATCTTGAACATTTCATGGTATTGACGGCTTGTTGTTGGCTCTATCTAGGACAATTATTTGTGGTAGCTAAAATCCTTTGTCTCGATTTTTACGCCTTTTGCAAAAAAATACACACCAGAATAAATAAATCATTAAACAATGACTATGCTGCATAAAGATCGCACCCGGAGTGAATAGGTAATGGGTACTTAAAGTAGCTTCTGCGGTACCAACGATAAATCCGTCGGCAATGTCTATGAAGGAATTGCCCTTGCATTCGCCTAGTTGTGTAGTGAGAGGACGATTCGAATGTTCACAGAAATTTGTAGCCTTCATGTGCAAGCGGTGGCGAATGATTTGGAAATCCTTGGAAGTAGCTGCTGCATTAGTCCCAGTTGTAATCCAAATGCGAGCCTGTAGGGCGAATTTTATGAAGACGTGGGTATAATATCGCTGAATCGGCCTTCAAAACAGACCATTTAGATTTGGGCTAGCGCGTAGGGTCCCAGACGACGCAGCACCTACCGACTCTAGGAATCAAAGCTGTTTCTCTTCCTTTGACCATTCATCTATTGTCAGATTGTTTGGTAGGTTGGTAGGAGACAAAGGGCATTTGCGAAAACAAAATGCATTTTAGGTCAAGTCTGCCAAAAAAGTCCCATTCAAATGCATAAAAGTCAAGCATCGAACTAATAATCGGGGAAAGACAAGCAGGACTGCTTTAGCGCAATGTTCAACAATTATCAGTTGAAGAGTGCCTTTGCCATTCTCCTCCTCAATACATACTTTTGCCCTGTTTGAAGGCATGTGCGTTGTTCCATTGATGTTAATCTCTGCAGGATTGACTGCATCAGAACACTCAACTGCCAGCGCTTGCAGACAAGAAGGATGATGTGAAGGGTGGTGCAGAGGGCAATGAAAGGATCGAGAATGAGGACCATGAAATGACGGGAAATCACTGTTGTAACAAAACCGCACGTTCCTCAAGCTTCATTTAATTTTAACCCTCACAGGAAACCCTTGGTTGCAAAGTGTGGCGGTGACGCCAACACCGGCACCTTCGACCCTGATACATTCGCATCCACCGTTCTTCTGTCTCTAGATCTTGAAGCCGAGCCCTTAATGAGCTCCAATGCTGTCACCTTCAGGGGCTGCTCCAGTAAAATAGAGACTGCTGTCTCACTTCCAGCCTCTCACAAGCTTCTTGAAGCATAGACAGCAGAGGAACTGCATCTAGTACTAACTAGTTTGCGACCGATTTGATTTCCCGTAGATGAGCGTGGTTAATGAATTAAGAACTACGGCAGAACTCTTTGCATTTGTCGTAATTCAAGGTGCTGCTATAATCAATTTAGTTAATCCTCCATGCTTAATCCGATTTGTATCGAATGAAGGAGTAAACACACTGGCTGCTTGTAATTATTGCTTCCCATTGCTATCGGATTAGCCTTTTTGGAAAGGCCATTTCTCCTTATGCATCATGGGCGATGCCTTTATTTTAAATTGGTACTGGCATAAATTCTGACTTTAGAACTATTGAATGAACACAGATTTTGTTCCACTTTAATATTTAATAGTAAAAAACAATTTGTCTTTCGTGTTGTTCTATAAATACAGACGAATGGCGAAGTAATGCCTTCGCCACTGATCCAATTTATCCAGAGAGAAAGGGATCATTGTCCTACTGCAGCCATTTCTAAATATCATGCTTATAACATTTGCTGAATTTTCATTCTAGAAGCACAATTTTGTGATTCAAAGTTCCTTTGAGGATTGCATGTCTCACCTTCATGGTTCAAAAGAGGCGTGCAAGTCACGCTAATATCTTCCCTTATGTATGAGATAATTAGGAAGGCCGCTAGTAGGTTTCGTTAGCCCTGCCGCCCAGCCAAAGCAGAGATGGAGGTTTCAGCGGCCACAAATTTACAACAAAGCGTCAAACACATAATCTAAGCATTACAGTGATAGCCATCCGTCAACATTACATTTACTGCCTTGCTGAATGGAACGACTATGCATCCTCAACCGGCATTTGAGCTGGTCCTCTCCCATTGACCATAAGGCAAACCATTTGCAGTTAAGACGTTGGAAATTTTGTTTGTGCATGGATGTCACTTTAATTTTCTTCAACAATTTCAAGTTTAGACACAGTCTCTACTTACTATCTCTACAGGGTTCGAATCAAAGACAACACTGGAGGCGCTGAAACTAATTTCGCTAAAAGGCCCTTCGATCCCCAGTCCCTGACAACTCCTGCTTTGGTCTAACCAAATCCAGAATTTAAAGCCAAGTTTTAGAAATTGCAGCAATTATCGCATTTTTGTTGCAAGATTTACAATTGAAAAATGCCATTAACCTGACGAATTTTGGGCATTTGAATCCCAAACTGGGTAAGTAGACTGTCTATTACTCTGATTTATTGCTTTTAACTTTTAAAGGAATAAAGTGATTGTGCTTGTGATAAGCCGCAGTTGCTTAGCACCATAAATTCCCCGAATAATAAATAGGGGATTCATAACTTAAACTGGAAATTCGATACCCCAATTTTGCATATTTGATTTTCATGGATCGCATAGGCTTCAGATCAGATAAATAATCGAACTATTCAAGAATGTCCAGCTGTTCAAACTTGACACTCTGATTAGATGGAGTCTGCTCCGACCACTTCGGTGGATGTGCACACCAAAATCGTTAAATAAAATGTATCGCGCCCTCTACCTTGCTTCCAAATTGACGTCTTCTGGATGCGTCCACTTTTGTTAGACGTCACTGGAAAGACTAATTCGAAGACTATGACGATTCCTGACAGCTACACAAGGGTCTGATGTAAATTGGAGGTAATGAACAAAGTAGAAATTGCATATATATATAGTTGGTTGTTTGGAAAGCACAAACTCACACACACTGGCAGATATGAGGCGAGTCACAGTGTGGCTACGTGATGTCAGAGGACGGCCCGTAAATTTAAGGATCCGGAGTAGACTGACTTGCGACACGTGCGCAGGGCTTTAGTAGCTGTAAAGGGTCACAAACGTATGCGCATCTCCTCTGCGTAGTGGTGTGGGTATCTGGTTAGGCGAACAGTGAGGGCTCGACCGCCCGAACGCAGGCTAAATAGAATCAGTAGGTGGTTTCAAATTCTAACAATCGAATCCGTAAGGCTTGGACTGTTAAGCAGGTATTGTTTAAGGTGATGGCAATAATGTGGATCGCAGTCGCCTTCTCTCTAGCCCCACCACCTACAGACGGCATCGCAGAGAGCATAGGAAAGTTCTACTCAACACCTTTGCCTTATCAGGTAACTCTCCTACTTTTTCTCACTTTGAGCAGCACACTACCTCGCTAACATCTCCTCATCGTCACATCGAGGCTGCCCTAGATGGCGGATTTGGACCCATGTGCCATTTATGCGCTGTCGTTCGTCTGGGGCATCGGTCTTGGCTCATCTATGAATATATACACATGTGAAGTATCTTAACATGAAAATCGCCAAATTTCTAATATTCACAAAAACTATTTCAAGAGCAACAATATGCGGTTCACCGTGTAATGCAGCACCGGAAACACTTTATCAAAGGGCCGTTGCCCAATATCCCAATCCTTGTACGATGTGACTTCGAGGGTTAAAATTTCGTGTGGAAGGACCTCGAAGGATCACACTTCCAAGTTAACATTCAGCGGCAACCGTTTGTCATTGCCTCCGATACCGAAGCAGCTGAAAGGCGATAAGTTCGGTAATGACCAACGGTGACAGGTGAGACATGTTTCGATGGGCATATAAGAGCGCACTTGAACCAAATTTTAATGATTTCCTGATTAAAAAACAGGAAACCTTGATCAAATTGATGTCAGCAAGCCTTACGCATCCGATCACGTCTGCCATTACGTTTGTCATTCGTAGATCTTCATGCTCTACTCCCTCAATCTCGAGATACCTTACAGCCCTTACGACCTGCATGTCCGGTGACCGACCGGACGATTCGTGTGCATCATTGATTCTTCTGCATTCTTAATGAGACGTGTGTTCTCACTGACAAGCCGCAGGCAACTGCAGTGCTAAAAGGGATGCAACAAGGACTGATCTGATCTACTGTCAATGGAAGGCATAATCCAAGCTATTGACCGCTGCTACATGCAAATTGTTGCAGTAAGGTGTCACAATCATGCCAAACTTTGGATTCTCAATCCGAAGAGGTACAACGACTCCCTTTATAATTATGGCGGTAGTGAGGCATCATTCTCCACCGATCGTCGTAGCGAGGGTTTATTTTATCATTCACAAGGCTCAAGGAGGCGATAGATGGTTAGCAAAGTAATTAACTGGTATATTCGGACTAAGGAGTCTGATGAATGTCCGCATCTATTCTGGACCCATTAGGAAGAAAATGACTTAAAGATGGACTTGAAATTTACTAATCAGTGCAAATCCAAGTCCAGAAAGGAAAACTTTTAAAGCCGATCAAAAAGTGAGAATAAGCAGATAAGTAGCCTTGTAAAGACCGAATAGTGTCGAGAATGGATAAGATAGTAGATGACTAGATTCTCAAAACTAGAAAGGTCGAGGATGTGCGACAAAGTTGGGAGCAAACAGGCATGCAGTAATACATGAGCATAAAATGCAATAAAGGGCACCAACATTGGGATAAATACAGCCATTAGTATGGAAATAACTGCATGGAGTTATGGGTAGGAAGGTAAGGAATGAAATAATGAACTCGCTATAGGCAGTTCAGGGACTGCATTGACCGATAGCGGTCTCAAATGCAAAGAGACACTTTCACCCGCTAACGCCAACAGCCGAACGCCAGCTGCAAACATTAGGCATGTAGTCTTAGTCAGGCGATTGGCGCTGCTGAAGATAGAATACACTAGCACTTACCCGTTTTGCTGTCACTAGATCAGCCAGCTTTTCTCCAGTTGGACAGGAGGAATGGTATTACTGGCAGGATAGTTAGTATAAGCACAAATGGGTTGATGCATCGCATGCTTTTTTGCATTTTACAAGGAATATTTAATGTGATCCGCTTAAACGTATTTACAATTGAATGTGGCTCTATCCAACCAATCAACACGCAACTCGCTTAGGCGGCACCACCCGATTTAGGCGTAATGGAAGCAAAGTTGGAAACAACGTGTGGTAATTGTGGTGTGAGAATGCTTTCATTACCACAAACTTCCAGATCACAGTTTCTTTGACGTCTACGCCTGCTTCGCCACAAGGCGTACTGATTGGAAGCCTTGCATCCAATCACAATTTGTCACAGCCTCACGCTTCTTCTCATTCGTTAATGACTACACACTCGAAAGAATGAAGCAGTATGCTGACTCCGGTATGCACAAGTTTGTAGGTGATGAATAGTGTGAGCAGAGGTTACAGCTCCAAATAGATGTGTGGAGGCACAAACAAAGCGCTGGAGAATGNAACAGGTGGCAAAACAATTTGACGGCCGAGTTAATGGAGATGGTGCAGTGGGCCTGTTTCCATGCCACATGGAGAAGGACTGTATCTTTATACGTCCAAGCATGTTTATGATTAGTCGGTCCATGTCGGCATTTGACTAAGTGCTTAAAAGCGCTCATGATAAATAATATACAATGGAACTTGAAAGGATCTACACTTTTTATTAATGCAGTGGGTGGATTGGGAACAAAATAAAAGTGATTTTGAATTGTCAAGCCATAGGAAATACATCAGCTCAATACGCGTACCTTTGCAGAGGCGTTTTCTCAGGCTGTACTAGTAGCTTTATCCCTCAACATTTAACCAATGCGTTTAGAAATAAGAATTTTTCAAGTATCGGTAACTCTGGAATGCAAATTTGATGCATCAAAAGCTGTCTGCTTGCATTATCTGACTTAACTAGTCGGTCAGAAGGAATGCTTGATTTTGCGACCAGATATTCCAGACTTTGTCTGCTTTCCCGCGGACCGCCTCATCACACGCGTGGCATCCGGTGGCGTGTACTCGCAGACACCAAGACGCACTTCTTTGCCTCAGCCCTGGTTGCTAACCTCCCACATCGAATTTAAATTGCGAATTTACTCATCGCCTTACATTGTTCGACATACACGCTAAGTTCACTTTGAAGGCTAAAGAATGTGGATTCGATAATTTGGCATCATTAATTTTACTTTCTAATGACTAAATTTACGCTCGTCCAAATATTGTTTAAATGAGAGGGCATCAGCTTCAGATCGGCGAGCGTTACGAGTTAGGAGGCATAGTCGCAGTCATAATCAGAATTCAAGTCGAGGCCAAAGCTAACCTCAAATCGTGTGATTGTTAGTGAGATGCGAAAGGTAATGCCTTCCCTTCTCTTCATCCACTACTTCTTTTCCATACCTTTACCTACTTATAGCCCACTAGTAGATGCTTCTCTCTGTAATAAACTGGATGAAATTTGAGTGTGTCAAAGCAGAGGCTAAAAGAAACACACAATGCGTTGGTGCGAGCATCTTTATACAATCTTTTCTCTTTTGCTCCCCCTTTTTAAAATAAGCAAGACAATATGTTATCAAACATCCACTTTTCACTTCCCACAGTGTGGTACCGCCCAAAGGCCGGTGAAAGTTAGGAGTGCGCACTAGGCGAGTTGCGTGTCGTTTAGTTGCATAGAGCCGACCACATAGAGCCCTGCCTCAGCAGGCACC
>JADWOT020000010.1:6950406-7039406 GCA_036345935.2 Taenia hydatigena
AATTTCCTTAACTCCACCATCACCGAAAAGTCAGATAAGATAAATGGGCACATCCGCCATTTATGAAAATGAGCCATAGCTTCTTAGTCATGGCATGGATATCAAAAATGGCAGGTGACTTGTGATGGAACAAGTCACAAGAGGACTTTTGACTTCAGCTCGGCGCTGAGATACCCAGTGTGTCTTACACATATGCGCTTGTTTTGATGAGCTGCGGAGTCTCAGACCAAACTAAGTGATTACATAATTTAACGCAGTGTTGGTGTTGGTGTAGCCAGGTTCCCATTAGCAGACTGAAACACTGTCCGTCTACGAAGTCACAGTGTAACACCTATGAGATCGTGAGGTCAATCCGCCCAGTACTAAGTTGATCGCCATTGTCTAGCTTCAGCTCTTCTAGTTGCATGTGATTTCACACAGTAAATGTTGGGAAAGTCATTGTAAAAAGAGGAAGCAGTGTGACATAAAATTACCGCTCCACTTTTGTTAGCTTGTCGTTTAATTTTTTTTCAATTGTCCAAAAAGAACTGTTTTAGCCAACAAAAGAGCAAGCCTAACTAAATTGGATTAGCATTCTTGAGTTTTGTTTGGAGGTAGAGGGAGGGGTTATGATTGGCAATGATGAATGGAGGCCAATGGTGACGCTACGATCACGCTCAAGTACCCTTCTGCCACAAAAACAAAATATCGACGGGCTTTTATAAGTTATTGCCGCAAATGTCGACACAGACGCCAAGTAGGCGTTGACACCAACCCAGATTTACAAATTAGTGTTAAATAAATTTACATTCTGATTGTCGCATGTGGGTTTTGGCAGAGGGGTAAGTGAGGAGCCACCAAAAGAAGTAGAATGCCAGTTTGAATAGAGAAAGGAGAAATAGAAAGCAGGGAGAGGTAATACTTTCGGCTATTTACAGAGGCCACAGTCTGTCGGACATTAACAACACACAAATGAAAAATTTCGAAAAAGGGCATGTACTCAATGGTCGAGGACTGAATTAAAATCAGTCTTCTGTCACAGCTTGAAGATGCAAGAATTATGCCGTCTCTAATCGTCTTCACTGCGATCGAAGTAACATGAATGTCTGCATTAATATGCATAGGCACCCACATTATCCATCAATCATCAGTTAGGCATTAATCTCGGTTGTCTTAATGGTTTGATGTTCCAACTGTTTGTGGTTTTCGCAGTTGCTGTAAACCATCGGAATGTGTTAAATAACTGCATTCCGACGCGACGGATTTTTACCTTCGCTTCAATTTCTTGTTCTGTACCATGCTTCCAAACTTCCTTTGAATCGGGCACATTTTGTCTGCTTACTTTATGCAGACACTTCAATCCACCACTAAAAAGTCCGTGGTCACGAAATTCTCACAAGTGCAAATTCAGAATACAGTGTTTAAGAAGGGTGTGGATGTGTGCGCCGTACCCTACCCATCGTTGTATTATGCTCTGCATCTTAAGAGGACTGTGTGTACATGAGCTAGTGGTCGCGTTTTCTAATTAATGCAGAGATTATGTCATTGATGGCGCATTTATGTGTGTGCAGGATTGCTGCCTGCCAGCCCTATCAGAGCGGCTGTCACTACTGATTGCCTCGACAATGAGCGTGCTAATTGAGCCACTGAAAGCGATGCAGGTGGTGGCGATGACGGAGCAATGCGCTTTGCGATGCCCTTGTCCCCAAGTTCTCTAGTCTATCAACCAGATCAAGCCTCAGAATATTCTCAATGTTCCCGGTTCGGATGCTGCCAACGTGAGCACTCTTCTGCACTGAGTACTTGTGGGTTCCTTACTTTCTTGCTTTTGAAAAGTTATCCACGTTACAAGCGGGTTTCCATGCTCTTTGCTTGCCTTTGCTTACTATTGATGCATAATGACGCTCAATTTTACTGTAGTGGATCACTAAGGCAGTCCCTCTACCAGGCATAATGCAGTAAATGAATCAGCGGAAGATATCGAATTTAATTGCCTGAGGTGACATAGTTCGCATTCAGCCTCACAATCGATATCACGTGCTATACAACCAAAAAAGTACAAAGGATTGTATTATTGTGTGATTTCTATAACATTTTAAACACTTACAAGATATTTACCAATCTTGTGCTAGGTGTACAGTAATTGTGTGATTAAATCGCTGCGGTTTCTTCTACGCGTTTCACATCCATGTGTTGGCATAATTAGCATCTGCTAGAGACTGAAACCACCAGCAATCTTACGGAAGATGACTCCAAAATGGATGCATTTGTCTTATTGCTCGTACGCAAAATTAGGGGATTAGGTAAGGCCAATCTAATTATCTCTCTGATCATCATAGGGCCTAGTGTCGTTGCTGAGTCTGACAGAAGCCATTATGGAGACGGAGAAAACCATGCGTATGCGGCACGGCTTGGCCTTCTCCCATGGTTGCACCATCCACTTTGCCAGTAATGACGCCTTTTACGCCTTCGACCTCCTTCCCCGCCCTCATGTCACCCACCCACTTACCCTAAATTCTTCCTTATTGGCGCCCAGTTTGCACTGACACTCAACGAGATTGCCAGCTGTATCCACGATCTCAACTCTGCCGCGCTAAGCCTAGGTCTAACATCAGTTCTTGCTTGCTTCTTATCAGCCTATAGCTCTTTTTAACTTCAAAGATCTCTTGAACTTTCACAACAGGCCTGTGCCATGTTTTTGTCAGAGCAGCTTGTAAAATTTGTTTGGGTTGACGTTCTGCTAATGATTTAGTTAACTAAATACAACAGCCTTAAATTTAAAGGACTTACGTTTTGTTACTCTTGAATGTCCAGTAGTCTCGAAACTCCCGATATGCACTTTTGAATGCAAATTGCTGCGGGTTGCACAGCTTATATTTAAAGCTTAAGTTTTAAAATTATAGCCACAACATTGAATAACTGTTCATATTTAAAGGTTCGATAAAGATCAAGTATTCTAAAGGCTCTTTGCTAGGGCCCGTGAATCTCGACCTCACGGAGGTAAAAATGTGTATTTCACAGAAGTGCTTGCAGCTCAATATTGCAAGTGGCGAAATTCGATGCACCTTTACAGATCCTACAGAATGGTGGGACTTAAATTCGTTTTATCTTGTTTCGCGGCAACTAAAACTTCTTCTACTTCGACTGTTTGCCTAAAATTTAAGAGACCTTATGCAGGTTTTTTGGGTTGTTTCTAATGTTCAAACTTCTATTAGAGGGTGAAATCATTTAAAACTTCTGCTGCAGACATTTTCATTTGAAAAAAACCCTCCTCATAACCACATTCAAGCTATACTTAATCAATTCTCTCAGGTTTTCGGAAACAGTCAAAGCGATCTACACCTTGCTTCTCCTTCATGCCTCTATTTTGTGCGCCTTGGTTTACCTGTTAACTCATCTGCCTGTGTCTTCCCGAATTGCAGAACTTTCATTCCTTATTCCGTCGATCGTCTTGTCCACCGATTGACAGTAGTCCTTCGTCCCCCTCTTCCCTCTGCCCCTTCTCGAATTTACTCCTACCCTACTCCACCACTTGGCATCGCCGATTATCTGTCGGAGTTTTTTAAAAAAACAATGTGTCAATTATCGAGATTTCTTGCGCTGTAGTAGTTCTAGCATCAACCTACCGGTGTCTGTTCCTAGTTGCCTCAGTCGTCCCTACACCCACCGCTCTGTAGTTTTATCAGACATCACAGTTTATTATTACAGTACCCCTTGCGAAAACGCTGAGTCCCATAATTGTTGTTAAAATCCGTCAAGTTTTATTGAGGGTCGGACTGAAAGGCTATGACGTTTGCAAGTAGTCGGGGTAGTACGATGTTGGCCTTCCCCTCGAAGAAGAAACCAGATAGGAAAGAAATAAAAATAGTTAACCTAACAATGATTAGCGGTCGCTTTGCAACACCCTTGGTAGTTGGCTCTCGCAGAACGCTAAATCGGTTTGCTAATTACGCACATTCCACGTCATATTCCATGCCTTGAATTGGTACTCACCACCGAGAGGAGTGAGGCTTATCGATTGCGTTTAAACTTGGAGAATGATGGCCACACTGGTGGTTTAAGAAATGATATGCCTGACTGCTTCCCTTTTAGGTCGTGGTTAACCGTCTCTACAGACTTATTGGTACGATGAAATTGGTGTGGACCCCAAACATTATTTAACAGCTCAATTTATTGCTTCTCCGCAAAGCTTACAACGCATGTTAACAATACGACTGAATGGTCAAGGAGCCTACGGTGGGTGGAATGTTTCCTTTCTTCAAACTGTACTCCTACATTTCGTAGAGCACCGTAAGCAGCATTTCAGACATTTCGTTTTGACAAAATTTTCAGATCCATTCAACATTCACAAGCAACTGGTAAGAGCTCCAGTGCCGCTAATAGTGGCCGCTTAGGTCATAAAACTATTCCGAAATCAGCCAAGTCGCCCACACTTAGAGTTAAACTCAATCAGACTGTTCCACCCTAGATACTGGAAACACAAATGATGGATTGCAGTGGCAACGGAATCGCGTCTAAATCGCGAGTGGATCCAAACATTCGTATTTTGCAGGAAGAGCTGCAGCTCGATGCATTCTAGCATCCCATTCGACTCGTTTTAGCAACGAAGCATGAGTCTACAATCTACAGGGCGGGCACTTCAATAACTTGATTGTTTCAGCAATGATTGGTTACTTACGCAGCGCTGGAAGTGATCGGTGTGTCCTTTGCACTGATCTCAGCCACAGAGTTGCCACGATGGCGACTGAGATAGCCAAATCCGCAGCGGGGTGTGTGTCCTGATTCATGATGCCTACCATTAAACAGACGTCGACTGCAGCTGCTGCGTCTTTAGCCGCTTTCATGCTGGGCGGATACACTCAGTGGTTGAAATGCATCGCCTTCGGATCCCTGCAACGATTGTAGGTGAACAAGTCTCATAAAGCGATGGCTTATGAAACAGCTGAGGTGTCTGTAGGCCTCGGCATACGACGGATTTGAAGAGTCATGATAATTGTAGCTAACGAGGGGTTGCTTTGGAGGACCTCACGCAAAGTAGTTATTAGTCTTAGATTATCTCTATTTGCCCGTCAAAAAATGAAAGAAGGGGAAATAGCTGGTGTAAAAATGACACTGTTTGACAAGGAAATTTCTCTCACATTAATGAAAAATACCCTGACTGATGAGAAGGGTTACTTACGTAGCTAGATGACGTCTGATGATTGGCTTTGATAAAAACGAAAAGCAGATATTGCAAGCACACAAGTGTGCAAAACGGCAGAACATTGCATGGAAAATGCACAACAATGGTAGAACGGAGTATATTGTGGGTCTAATTCATGTTTATAAAGCAGATGACTGCTTTGTAATCCAAGCCTATGCTGACAGGACGAAAAATCACGCCAACGCATGCTTCAGATGAGCGATCAGTGCAGCTTATTCTTAGTCAACACGTGGTTGCATGAATGATTACGAAAACACCACTATAATAATTGAAGCACTTGACAGATGTGCTTTCAGATTCCTTTCTACTCTTATCTAACCTGGTTCTGCAAATTCTTGAAGGAAGACCTTGGAATAAGTACAGTTTTAAACAAGATGGGAGAATCTACCAAATCACAATCTTAAATAGCCCATAACTACGCCCTTGGTATAAAAAAACTATCCACGACGAAGTGCGTTTACATAAATTAAGTGACTATATTTTAGGGCCGAATCGCTCACCTCATCAGACAGATAAAAATTCTAGGAAATGAGAAAAGGTGGTAGATAGATCAAAACCATACAGCAAATAACATACATACAACATTGCTAGGGCAAGTAAGAAGCCTTGGTAGGTGCTGAGACGAAAGCAACTCAGCATCGAAGTAATAAATAATTTCTAAAGATGTTGCGCAGAATACGTAAATGGCCTCAATTCTGCTCGTTTTTAATAAGTGCAGGATGGCCTGTAGAGGATATGAATGGAATAATGTGCTACCGATTCTTTAGAATGGAAGCGTTCAATGGCAACTTACCCTCGATGTGGCTGTTTACTGTACTCTACCAGGTAGGACTTGAGGATATGATCTGAAATAACGAAGGTACACAGGATGGTCAGTTCGCACTCAATCAAGAGTGCACGCCCTTATGTTCGTCAACACTTTTCCACGGAAATGCACTGGGTAGTGAAATCATTGAGACCTTAAAAAGCCAGAGGGAGGCCGCCAACAATGACATCTTGTGCAAAAAGAGTTAATGCGTGGATCCAGAACGTAATTTGAGCTTACGGACTCGAGTTAATTAGGCGATTGTCGTCGTGATAGTGAAAACTACTTAAATGGTTTGCAAGTTCTACCTGATTTCAGGTAGGTTGACCGCCTCGTCCTACTTAATAGCTGAATGGCACAACACTTTGAGCAATAGATCGAACAGTTGATAACGAACTTATGAACCAAAAAAGTACTAAAACCATGTCCCAGATATGCATTTCAATCTGCCTACTAAAAAAAAGCTATTTTGACGAAATAACTCAAGCAAGTGATGCTAAGAACTATGGAATGCGCGCTGTGGCACTTCACATAGACATGCAGTCTTCGCAAGATCTTCATGGCTGGCAAAGTATCTGTTCAGTTATTATAAGGCCTTAGAAATTTCCTTACGAAAACGCGTTGTCTCACGGGTTTGGGGAACCACTTTAAGTAGATAAACTCTTTTTGCATACCTCGACGCACGCTTACGAAAACGGATGCTGTACAAACGTGGACAGTTAAAAATACTTACCAAAAAGCACGATCGGTTCCTCAGTGTCATCAAACCAATGATAATTTCTAACGCATTGAGTCGCCAAAGTGAATGACCGACCAGTGGTAGCAAACAACTTTTCTAAATTTCTGGGCGCGTAATGAGCTGCGTTTCTGTCATCCGAAAAAAACTATATTGCGACGCTGGTAGTAAAGCTCCCAATGTAAGTACCTTGATTGCTTGAAGAAGAACAGTAGCTAGGCTTGAATAGTAAACGTACCTCATAAGGGACCTGAATTGTTGGCACTCCACTCTCGAAATTAATACCCTCGCCGGTTTTCACAAACACCTTAAGAAAATTACACTATACGACGCTTACGCTCTTCGCCTTCGAAACCAATTTGCTGAACTCCACGAGATCGCTTGAGGGCATCGCAGCAGCGTGGTTGGCTATCAGAGAACAAGGTAATTGAATTCAAATTCCAAGGCGGGAAATGATATCAGCTAATTAAAAGTATTAGCACAAAATCCATGCATTTTTGGTGACGCTTGGCACTAGATTTTTGAGGTCTTGCGCAGGCAATGCTTTTATTTTAGTTCGTTTTGAAAAATAAAGATTGTAGGATGTAGCATGCATAAAAAACCATGAGCCATATCATTAGCAGATCGTTGAATAGACTAATGAACTATTTGTAATTGGTGGTTCCAAAAAGGTGACAATGAATCCCTTACGATGATGATTTACTGGAGTGGTTTTTTCTGCCATTCATTAAATCGATTTCTGCATTTCAAAGATTCAATATGCAAAACCTAAAACGACGCCAGGTAATTCCATGCTGGCACATTTAGCATGCTCCTGTTCTACCACTAGTTTAGCAAAGTTAATAAAATAGCCATCGTTCCCTAACAATGCGTTAAACTTTGTGTAAACTGGAATCAAATCGAGATGATGAGTTAAACGTCATCCAAATACAATTATATTTTTAACGCATCAGACGGAAAGGGTTGTTTATTGCACGCACAAAAATCTCCCGTAGGTGCGTTGGTAATATTTTGTCTTCTGGAACTAGCGCAGCTTTGAATGTCCATTATAAGAATAAAATCACCAGGTAGTGCTTAAAGCAAATTAAGTCCTTGCAGTATGTGATGCGCGAATTGAGGCTAAAGAGAAAGGAACTTGAGTTCTTTGGGTCATAATCTACAAAAAGCAGTAATGGAGGAAGAATCGAAAGCACAAAGCAAAAATGCACAAGGAGACAAAAAAATAAGAAAGCTAAACTCCAAATTTGAAGTGCAGGAAATAAAGCCAAAGAAAAAGGAAATTCAATTAACTAACTAGAAATGCACGAAACGGAATAGAGGCAACAAATAAGAAAATTACAAATAACGTTGGAGTGCACGAAAAGGGGCAGCGGGAAAGGGAAAACGTTTGCTAATAAAATAATACATGAATTTGTCCGAAAAGAGGAAAAATGATGATGAAGCATCGGTATCCATTTAAACGAGAATGAAAGCGAGAGTTGAAGTTCAAAGCATCAAAATGCATGAAGTAAAGTGGAAACAAGAAAATTGGTTTTGAGCCGAATCGCTTTAGTTGGTGCCGAAGGAACGAAAATTGCCTATACAACGTCAACCTGCATGAAACAGGGTCGAATGAAGGGGATTTGGATATCACGAATTCGAAAAACACAAAATTGAGTAGATGGAGGGATGAATTGATATAACGAAATCAGACCAAATAAAATGAGACTAAAGGCATTAAAATAGATATAACAACGTCTAAATGCATGGAATAGAGTCGAAGGAAGGAAGACTGATATCACAGCCTCAACCGACATGACATGCAATCAAAGGAGATATTGATATCGAAGCCTCTAACTAAATGAAATTGATTTAAGGGAGGAAAATTGATATCATAACGTCAAAATGCATAAAATGGGACTGAGGCTGGCTTTATTTCTTGCATTTTGTATGGTGATGTTAATTTCTTCTCCTTTGGCTCCATGTTATGCCTCTGGAAGCAGGGATTTCAATTTGCATCTTCTCCTTAATTTTGCTTAATATCACAATGTGAAGGCAAATTTTTACACATTCGGCTCTATTTTATGCCTCTAGGATTAATAATATCAATTTGCTTATTCTATTTTACGTCAGTTTTGCTTATTCTGACTTTGTGAATTCAAATTTCTTCTCATTTGAGTCCACTTGTGCCCTTCAAAATAGTAATAGCGATTTGCTAAAATTTGTGCTAAGACAATTGTGCTTCGTTGGGAGATGCGCAGCCCTCCACTCGTTAAACCGCCTTTTCTAAGCCGTTTGAATTGTCAAAAATTGCATTCGATCCTAGATAAAAGCCTTCAAATAAGGACAGCAATTAATATTTAAAGAGGTGTGCGCATTTGTAGGCAGAGGCTTTACTTAACTAGGTACAATGGCATATAGATCAGTGGGAGGAAACGAATCGCAACGCGATAGCCCCATTGTCAAAAGTCTTTTTGTTCATTTAGTGTTAGTTGGCGCCAGTCCAATGGTAGGTGGGGCATACACCTGCTTTCATTGGTATCAATCACAAGCATTCTTACGTCTTCATGCGACGGAAGAAAACTTTTTGCGGAGAGCAGCAATTTAGTTGAACTCCACCCTTAGTGCGTGCCTCTATGCAAGTACTTGTCAACAGTGCGAAGTGGTGAGATTTGTGCTCCAAGATGCAAACTCAGCTTTCACTGAATGACAATGTAATTGGACCTTAACCTTTCACAAGTGCCATGATTAATGGAGGTAGGCATATATTCTAATAGGTTAAAGCAATGAATATTGGAGGTAATCTAAATCCTGATGCACCGATCAAAGACACACTAGGCAATGCGAGGTCGATTGCATGATAGTAGCTGGAATAGAGCAAGTATGAATGCCTTTTGATTGGCACGCATCCACTATTAATGCAGTCACAAATTCTAAGGCGTTTGCTGCTCGATGCGCTCTCATTCTCACTTATTGCTACGGTCGAAGGAACGTGCACTGCCGTGCAAAACTGCGGCGATCAAATTTGACTGTCCAAAAGTGTTTGGATGAGCAAGATATTAATTTTATATTTGCGCTTGATGTTAGAAAATAGCTTGGCAAGATTGCATAGCCTAAACATAACGTCAATTTATTCAAAAGTGAGTAGCCACTAAATAAAGTCAGTAATTTTAATTTGTCTCCATTCGTGTTTTAATATCAGCCGCATGAGCGAACGTTCCAAGTGCCCGACGAAGTAGTATTCGTGGTGTCTGTTACTGTCCTGCGATTATTTGAATTTTATTGCTACTTCTTGCCCACTTTGGGCCAGATTTGTGTTTGCATGGGTAGCTGAAAGAGAAGGTTTATGGTTTTAGTAGATAACATCCGTGTAGCAATGTGACTAAATGCTTTGACTTGCCAGTCCTCTTATTTTCCTACTTCTATTAGTCTTGTTTACCTTAGTGCCATCTTGGGTGCATAAACTGAGACGGCAAATGTGAAGCTTGTGACAAAACGAATCGCGTCTGCTACCGGAAAGAAGTGCACTCTGCACACGCATGACACACCACTTTGTCTTGTGGTGAATACCACCGTCTCACCACTTGAGAATGCCCTCATCTACTTTGTGTACCCAGTGCATGAGTGTAGAGGTCGAAGCGGAAAAATAAAGTGAATAGCCATGAACAGGCCTATTGGCACTATAAGAGCAGAATCAAACCGCGGTGTCAGTCTATACTCATCGAGCGATTCTTCACATTTGACGCAAAAAAAAGAAACCTCCTGTGGCAAGACAGCGAGTTCTTCTGTTCTGCTTAGTCCTTTACTTCCTTGCAAGGGTCAGTATAACTTTGATAAGCATATTCTTTATAGGCTTTGGTGGCATTAAGGACAGGGCAGCGATGAAGGTTGTGGTAGTTCGGAGCACACTCTCCCTTCCCATTAACGATACCGCTGGCACACGTGGTGTGTTGCGCAACGAAATTCGTGTTTCCTTAACGACATTGACTTCGAGTAAATCATAGCTTCTCGAGCTTTCAAGGACCGGCCATCAATGGTTTCTGCATAGGTCACGTGGAATGGACTTCTTCCTCCGTTATGTCATCGACTTGTTCAGTACTTTTGCACGAATAGGCAGTGCAGAGGCAGGTCTTTAAGTTTTATCATAGCATACTGGCTAATTTTTATTTCGAAGAAAATTTAGCTTCTGAAATGGCCTTTGGCTGCACCTTATTGCAGCTAAATCATTGGTGGTGCACTTAGAGCGATAGGATGAAGATGAGGTGCAGATTCATTTCCAACCGAATATACAAACACAGACGAAGATCTGCACAGTTGATCTTGTACTGGTGACAAGACGACTTCTTCGGTTGGTGCTGTGGGTGCTTGTTATTTCGTGAATCCAACTTCAGCTTGATGCTGTGATACTGCGAAACGAAAGTCAAGATCCTCCTGAATGAAAAATTCTAACGAAAAGCGGTCCTGCTATGGAGGGATACTGACTACCACACACTAGTTTACGGCTGCAAAGGACAAAGCAAATAGGCTACTGCTTCTCATCCTGCAAGCTGACATGATACCATTGCTTTCCTTTAACTTTTTGTAAAAGGGCGATATCCTCCATGATGCAATGCATATTTCCAAGATATTTGTAGCATATTCCCTTCTTTGTACGGTTATTGTGCCCAGCAATTCTACTGCTAGGAATTATTTCCGAAATCAGTAGGAAAGTCTAAAAGTCTTGAGAACGTAGAGCCTCCTCAATCTTTAGGCTCAAAGTGCAGCAAGAGTGCCGTACAGAAGAAGAGCACAACAAAGACTACCGTTGCATCATCTGCGGATACACGTTTGACCACCTGGATGTAGTGCTATACCACGCTGAACAGCAGCATCCCACCGGACGAGATGTCATTAATCGGTCGCGTCTTCAACTTCTGCGTGCTGCATTCGATCCCATGGGCTATCGCCTCAAAAATGCAGATAAAAATGAGAGTGTCTAACCTCTCTCTGCAAGATAATGCAAAATCTGTCGGCAAATGCTGGAGGACAAATCTATATTGACGCTACCGTTTGTAAAGTCAAATATCAATCTTGACGCTATTTGTGGGCTACAATTGTAAACTACGCTATTTAGTGAGCTGCTTTTGACTTCGGTCGATTTCTTTTTCACACGTTCTGACCAAATGAAAAATTCCTTTTCGAATGTTTCACTGCTAAACCATAGTTGATAGGTATCAGACAAATGTAGCGAAAATTGCCCTAGTTTAAATCTGGATTAGATTGGGTTTTTAAAACTGTAAAACTGTCCGTGCTGTAATTCGCGAGGGTTAAATTGAAACCTCGAAGAAGGACTGACAAATGATTATCTTTTGCAATGCACACGCGGACACGCTTGTGCTTGATTAGCAGATTTTAGCTCCGAATACGCATGCACAAATTTGTGAACCAGAAGGTGAGAAGTTAAACATGAATTCTTTACCATAGAAGCAAAGCATGTCTTTGACATTTGTTTCGTTTTTTGAAAGATTCCATGTATTATTATCGATGATCTGGCCAGCGGCTTAAATTCGCCTGCCTCTACCTCCCTGCCCATAAGCACGTGGAGGCGATTAATTGCCAGACTGCTCGCTGACCATCATCAGCGCCTCTCAGCTCCATTCACAGGTTAGTCTCATGCTGACAGCCTTAGATTAAGTCTTCTAGATGCTGTCAACACAAGTTTGTCCACAATTGTAATTGGCGGCATTTTTCTGAGCATACTGTGTCAAAGGCGAGAAACTCACCCCAAATGGTACGCTTCCAATTCTTTGCGCGCGACCAGGAGAAAAGCGAATGTGAACGCACGGTTACTACATCATTACCAGTTGCACTAGCATAATCCCACTGAAAAGTGTGCTAGTGTCCTCTCCTCCACTTTTCTTCGATTCATCTTGGCAACCGCACCTTCTCTGCCTCACCGTGGCTTCTACGGTCATGACTTTTGCTCATCTGAAGACATTTCTGCATCTATATCAGTTGATGCTTCAGAAGGTGCTTACCTCGAAGGGAGGAAACAGCAATGGTTTTCTTTGTGGTCTCTTTTTGTCAGTGGTCAGTAGTTTCTGCGCATTTTTACGGCTCACTAACAGAACGCATGCCTTAACAGAGATTCCTTGCAACAAAACAGAAATTCGCAAAGGGCTCAAAAGTGACTTGGCTTAGCCGTTGGCACAATAAAGCAAAATATAGATTACACGTGCACCCATTCATCTGTCCTTGTTGGATACGATGAAGTATTAAGTGACCCGGTTGCCTTCGACCAACATGGAGTATTATGGGCAATTGTGCGCCATAAAAGTCTCTGTGTGACTGGACTCAAGCTCATCCACTAACAAAATGAGATGAGAGCCAATGATCTCACCCGTCCGTGTTGTGTCGCGCTCTTTTAATGACTTGCGATTGACAGTGCTTACCGCGCGAATGCCATATTGGCTGGGTTAGTCCAGAATGGGTAATGAACCCCATTTGCAGCTTTTATAGATTTCGATGGCAAAAGCAGGATTGGCTGAAGGATTCATTCAATCAAACATTATTTATTAATACAACTTTGGTTTCCTTTGAAGAATGCATGACAGGCATGATTTAAATAAGCCGTTGTCAAGTTGATTTGTAGATGAGTGCAATTTCTTCATCGTTAGTATCGCTTTTGATTCGTCTCAGCTGATTGATCGATGGGTCCTCCCACCTACTATATATAGGTTCTTTCACTGTCCTACCCCTTACCACCACTACAATAAAATTGCCTTGCGCTTTGTGTTTGGGTTTCTATTGCTTTTATAGTGGTAGCACAATGCTTTTTCTGCAAGTGGAGAGAAGCATTAAACTAGATAAATCTCCACACAAAACTAAAAATTCCAACCATTCTTTATTAGCTTTTCTGCTTCAAATACCATCTCAAAGTCAGCACAAACAATAGGCTAGTAGTCAGTGCACGTCTCAAGGGGTACGCTAAGTGACAAAAAGCGATTTCCGTCCAGAGGTTAGGGAGGAGGGCAGAATTCAAGAGTAAATTTTGGATTTGTAAGAACATCCTACTTCTTTCAAGCAGTGGCTGTGCTTAAATACCCTGTTTGAGATTAATTCGGGTCGGCATAAGTAGGTAGTCCCCTAGACTTCTAAAATGCGACTTAGTGTCGACAACGTAGTTTTACTTTCGAGAGTTCACAAATCCGAAGTGGACAAAACAGGTCTGAAGGAGAAATAATTGATTTCTCGAATTCAAAATGTATGAAACGGGGAGTAAAAAGACAAAATTGAATCAACAATGTCTAAATAGATGAAAATTGATTCGAATAAGGAAAAAGTAATTATGTAGAGTCAGACGTCCAAAATCGAGCAGATTTAGTCAAGATGACGAAAAAATGCTTAAAGGATGAGATGGAACTGAATGGATTAAAATTAACTCACAATGTTGTAATGCATGAAATATATTTAAGAGCGAAAATTCCGCGGGTGGAAAGAATGATTTTTTGCAATAAGTAATAAACGAAATGAAGACAAATGATGTCATTTTGTTTTTTCGCAAGTGAAGCGCATGAAATGGAACCCTGCAGACGAAAGTGGTTTCAAAAAGCGTGCAATGAAGTCAAATAAAATGATACTAATTTTGCGATTTCGGAAGGTATGAGACGGAAACACAGGAGCAAAATGGACCTATCAAAGCAAAATGCACGTAATGAACCCGCCGAAGGCGTAATTGAATTTACAACGTCGAAGAGCGCGAAATGAAGTTGATTGAGTCGAAACCGAATGTGCGATGTCAAAAGTACGAAATAGGGGCAGAGGAGAGAAGATGGATTCTGTAATACAAATGTATGTAAGAGAGCGGACTGGAGAAATTAATTTCGCGATGTCGAAGCGGCTGGCATGACTTGCAGACTATGCCAATGGCACCACAGCCTCTTTTTATGTCTGCCGCATCTTCGTACCATTGTTGAAAGAGGGAAAGCTTGACTTGATGACGCTCTAGACGCGATGAAGCCTATTAACATTCTATGCCTCCATGGCATAAAGTGCTGGCTGAACTTGCAAAAGGCTATAATTCTAGTAGCAGTCTTTTGTAAACTGGAAGAGTATCGGACAAATATTTGCAGAGGTCAATCCAGAGCAGATTATCAACTTTACGAGCGTCGCGAATCTCCTCAAAATTTGTTTAAAATGTGCTTTAATTGATCTGCCGCTAAAACAGTGTTTGTTCCTTCACTTTAATGCCATTAGAATTCAGTGTAACACGCCTCAGTGCAGGTTAGTAAGCCTTAATGGGTGGCAAATTTTACTTTAAAGGCAATTGCACTTCATGTCCATCCCAAGACTCGTTTCACAAATGGTTTACGCTCTCAACGCCTTTGCAGTGGTGGAAACCATGTCAACTTTCTTGCATCACGAAGAGCTGCACTCAGTGTGTGTGTTTCATTCAAGCAACTTTGAGCCACTTCGCCAACGCGCATGCCAATTGTGACGAACCGACAATGTTGATGCATACACGAGCAGAAATTCCACTGTGTTTAGTCGCCTTTACAAGCACAAAAAGGTGGTGGGGTTAATTTTAAATCCAGTGCTGGAAATTTTCCGTGATAAGCACCACAACTGAAGGTGTCCTTTTTGATTGTATGCAGTGTAATCGCCGGAACGTTGAAGTACTCTGTCTAGGAAGTCAATTGAGAAATGTCATCTGTAGACAAACTTTCACCTTACCTCGCTGAAGAGACCCGTGCATTAAATGTGCTTAAATCGCTCTCCTTCATTTTGTAATCCATGTGCACGCCCGAGTAAAGTGTGATTTTTTATTTTTTCATTGAATGATAAAGACGAAGATGCGTCAAGTGTGATCAACGCTTCAAACATCCATGCCATTTTCTGCGTTGTGTGCACCCCAAACCTCATCTCTTTTCCAATCTGCGTAAGAATGCACCCACTTGTAGAATTTTGTCAAATATTATTTGTGCGGCTATCTGATAAATTCAAAATATTTTATTACCTTAAACGTAAGCAACTAGGAGGCGAAGAATTCTTGATTTTCGTCAGCACTAAATCGGCGTTTGTTTGGATGCTGCCTTTGACTTCAAACCCGCCTCGACCTTCACTACAATTGCAGGCCGCCTGAGGACATTACCTCTTTTGAGGTCAACGAGTAATCCTGACACTGTGACGTGCTGAGTTTGAAAATTGATGAGCTTCTTCAAAACTACCAGTTTGTCCACTCAAGTTGCAATTACTCGATGCATTTTCACTATTCAAATTGCACTTCAAACCGGTCCACTTCAATAGTGCTGCATTCCCTGTGGTCATCAGATCAGTTCTTGACTTCCTCAGCAACCTTTTAGCTGAAGTCTGCTTCGCCTACCCCCTAAACACTTTTGTACGCCTTGGAAGTACCGACCCAAAGGCTTACTGTCAGTCATGCTAAATGAATGGCTAAGTGAGGATACAGAACGAAAAAAGGACAAATAAGTGATTTAGAGGTTCAGCTTATCAGTGCTTGTGCGTCAACGGAATACTCTCTCCTCGCGAGCTGACGAAAGAAGTCCTCCTTGTTTTGCAGTAACATGCTGCTTGAACGAAATTAAGTAGTCAAAATTTGGTGCATGTACCGAAAAACACACGATGTGGGTAGCTGTCTGACCACTTTAGATACTGCGCGCTGTTCTAAATGCTGTCGCCGAAGTCTGATGTGTTTTGGCTTGAGTGCGAACTCCTTGCTTCCTCCTAGAATATCAATTGTTTTAATCTTTGCTCATAATGGTATTTGCGGAGGATGCGAATAGCAAAATTAGCGAAAGTTAACAACGCATTAAGAGTTAATCAAATCTGCCTGAGGCATTATGACTCCAAATATGAAAAAGCGATTGAAAGGGGTCTCACTCAGGTGATGGGAAATCACTAGACATTCATAAGCACTGCTTTCATCCAGCCAATTGGGAATATCTGTCGGCTAAGGTGCGTAAGTAGTGCTTAGAAGTGCTCGGTAGGGCATGTAGAGGTCCTTGCAACAGCCCATACAGTATGGGTGGCACGTTTTTCCTAATAATCACCAAGTATTAGGAGATTTTTAGCTATGGATAATCCAGACCTTTGTCATCGCATCCTTTACGAAGTGAGGTGATCTGGTCCAAGTTAAAGAAGCACACCAAAGCACGTCTAAGCATAGGACTGAGTAAATGGCTTTAGATAAAGGAGCACTATGTAGTCTAGAGGGGCTAGAATGCCATACTTGCGGGTAGACAGGCTTATTATTGAAGTAAACGTCAAACAAGTGCTGAATTAGGGGCTCGATTGCCTTAACATGGGCTTAGTGCGAAGTGGTTGAATCAGACTGCGCCTCAATGCGAATTGCTTAGTTAAATATAGACTACCAATAATCGCATTTTGCATAACCTTTCTGATAATAACGATACAAATTGCTATAGTTCTGCCAGCATTGGCGGCATGTATTGCAAAATTTGTTTTTATCTATTCTTCACCTGCATACAAACTGGCACAAAATAGAGGACAGGAAGGTAACACAACTGATAAATGGCATTGAATTCGAGAATAATTTCTTCCGTAAGCCTTTTGTGGATCTGCAGTAGGCTCTGCTTTTATTGCATTTAGGACACGTAAGTCCGAGATGCTGGCGATAGGACATGCTAAAACGTCGTTGTTGATCTAGAGAGAAGGCTAAAGTGTTCAGTAGCACGCATGGACAGTTTATAAAAGTCATTATAGATAAATTTTAATTTGAGTTAGATAAACCAGCGCGAATTCACCTTTCGTCTGCATTTAAAATAGGATTTAGTAGGAAAACCCTCGTATTTTTTAGCACTCGCCGGCAGATGCAAAAGTTTCATAAATGACTTGAGTGATGAGTTGAAATTTATTATACATTTTTATAGCCCAGTCATGGAATGTGAAAGCAGCGGATGTTACATTATTTCCACAGTTAGCTGGGTTCTGCCTCTCTGAGCAGTGCTTCCTCAATTTGTTTAGCTGTCACTTCACGCGGGCGACTATTTCTGCATGCTAAGCATCGTTTAGAGGCTAAAGCCGGCTCATCTACAAAAAAGCTTTTATTTCTCCCCTTTTTCACAGTTCGAAATCTGCGGCACTGATGATTGCTACTTCCATGCTTGGTAAAACAATCATCTTCAGCATTCTAAACAGCGAATTGTCGGTTGATAAATGGACTGCTGTTCTTTACTTAAGAGGGTTATATTTAAGGGGCCCAGGTTCTCGTTTTTTGGTGTGCATCATCAGCGATTTCATCAACCTGCACCTGTTTGCTTACCTGCCTAATTCTTTGCAAATTTATTAGTGCTCGAGGGATCTTTTAGATTTGAAGAGAATCACATTGTTTAGCACGAAGTTCGCCTCAAAAATTTTGGACCTGATTGTTATTTAGTGATTAGAACACTCTATGCTGACATGTACACCAAGTAAAGGAAACAGAGCAGCTTTCTCATCATCAGCCTGTCTTAGGCGTTTGACTATCGTGGATACGGCGCCACTTAGTCTCGCATCTTGCAGAGTCTAATATCTACGTAGGCACTGACGTCCTTTTATTTGCGTGCATTATTCGCTTTGCAACAGGTGCTTTGGCAACGAATTCAAGCAACAGAGAAACAACTTAAAATTAGATTATGCCAGATTTTGGTGCAGAGCAGTGAATTTGCTTTGGTCCCAGCAATGCTCCTCAATGTCCACTATTTTATGCAAGAATCTTTTCACATTTGTGTGCTACACAGTCTCGTTCACCAGAATGGCAAACAATCAAATCATGGCTTGTAGTAGCCTGTCAGGCGCAGACTGGAATTTTTTGTTTTAACAATTTGCTGTAAACATTTTGTGAACAGCCTTGCCACGGTCACCAATCTTTTGCAAAAATAATCAAGGTGAGGATATGCGAGAATTCGAGGTGGAGAACGAGCACGATGAAGCATTAAAGGTACTGCTTTGTAACAATGTCCGTACCATTTTTGCTAACTACCAACACCGATGGCAAAACAGCTGGCTGCGTGCTTTCACAAAGAATCATTGATGGAAATTAAGATTTCTTCTTAAGAGAACAGCTGACTCTCCAATACAAATAAGTTGCATATTTGCAGGGCAACGCGATCTGTTCATAGCCTGTGCAATACATTTGGGATAATGTTTGGGATCTTGATGAATTTCATTGAACACAGCCTTTGATTTTCCTTAACCTAACCACCTTCGAATACGGTTTGCACAATTTGCCAGAAATGAACATTTCTCCTAGTAAACTTAGAAGCAACTATAAACATTGTCAAAAGCTTGGGCTGTTGTGCCTGAAACGTGGTGGTTTCGCAAGCGTCATCTTAGCCTTGAGTGGTTGCATAAAGAACTAGTTCTCAACGCGTACATAAAACGAGTATCTTGAAAACCGAATGCGAATCCACCGATTTCGTGGAGCGGTCTTGAGAATTGTGGTTCGTGGTGACTTCGAGGCGAGTTCTAAAAGCAGTTGAATGGCTTAACTTTTAGCATTTTCTTTGAATAAGAGTGAGTCAGAAACGTGACTTCTTCTCCAAACTATCAATAGTGCCCAATAAGTTTAGCCTCAAATGCTTTTGCCAACTTATGAGTTTGTTTAAAGAAAAAGTTGGAGTTAGAGCTCTTTAGTAAACATTGATTACTATCAGAGGCGTATGAATTACAAAATGATAGTCTTTGGAAAGAAATGAATGGCATACGATAATTCTATTCGCACCGTCAGGTCTGCGATATACCACAGGGATAAATAGGTGAACGAAAAGGCACCAACTCTGACAAATATGCATTTTAAAGATGAGGGTATTACTAATTAATTTTATCAGCGTTAGTTTCGTAAAACGTAATTCCCTTCTCCACATGCTTTCTCGCAATTTGCCGGGAATTACATCCCGTATCCTCGATATTTCCCCAGCTCTTAGTCCCTTGAGGCAGCTAAGGAGTTTCGAACAATAAAATAGGAATTCGCAGCGTGTCTGAAATTGGCTTAATTAAGCTCATCTCAACTTTTACTCCTTCAAACTCACTGCGAATTTCTCCGTCTTTTTCTTATAGCTCATAGTCTACGAATGTCATCCTTTTAAGTCCTCTTTATCTCTCTCTAGTCTTACTCTTCATTACGACATGAGTAAACAAGTTATAGACTTGTAACCTAGATCTGACTTTTACAGGCTCGACTGGATCTAACTCAACCACACTTTGCATGGAATCAAATCTTTTTTTAGTTTATATTAAATAAGATTGCCCTTAGTTTTCCATTCCCATCTCTCATTTGACCAACCCATTTTGCTCCACATTGCCGCAGCACCCTAGGTCCATTTTCTACTCCTTATCCATTTGTTCTCGAGAGCGATGCCAGTGCATCGCTCAAATTTTGTAACTTACAGACTGGCCGAACTCCTATCTGCCTACCTCATTACCTACTTCCTGTAGTTTCCTTGTACGAAATCCCTCCCTTTGATGCTTTACGACTTCGGATCAGAATTCAAGCTTTCCTCCTTGGTTTACATGTGCAAGTTTCACTATGTCTGCGCGAGATTGTGCAAATGTGTACTTGCCGCTTATCATTATTTTAATTAATGGCCATTTGGAGGGTAGCATTAACCGGTGTCGAGAGGACAGATAGAAACGTGTGTGTGTGGTCAGGTGTAGGCAAACCCAAAGGCACTTTCATCTCATTTTCCCCGCACTTGTCCTTTTCGTAGAGGAATTCGCCAGGTTCACTCTGGACGAAGCACGATCTAATTCAATTGTTTGTTTGATGGCTAGCTGATTCCTTCTGCGATTTTAGCTCTACAATTTCTTACTACTTCGCTACTCACCCACAAACCCACTTAACCACATTTAAGCGCCTTTCTTCCCTGCGGCCTCTCTGCAACCCCTTCTGTGGATTGATGCGGACATCTTGAGGTAGGAAGAAAGAAGTGCTACAACGTCTCGAAGCCATCTACCACAATAGGTGGCATTGGGTAGGTGAGAGGCAAACGAGGTAAACCAGGCAGTGTGGTTAATTTAACTGTGCAAATCTTTCACAATAAGTGAAAGCATGATGTCGCTTTTGTCATCAGTAATTAAATTTGCCTGGGTGAGCACGAAACAAAGGGTCCATGAAGCAGAGCGCTGCAGTAAAAGCGGCAGTAGGGGCGGCGAACCAACATTTTTATTGTCGTGGATGCCCCATTCGTCGAGCTGAACTGTCCCCTTCTTATGTTGAGATGAAATGCGTGAATTATTTCGCTTAACTCACTTTCGACCTCTAAGGTGACTAATTTTGTTTTAATATATTGTTGGTGGGATCGTGGTTCCATTAATTAACAGTGTTACATAAGCTGGCGCAAATACGTTTGTTAATATAGGGAACTAGTGCAAGAAAATTGGCCTTGCCTGGTGTCACAGATGGTATGGAACGTTAATTAGCCGAAATCACGCTTCTTTTTAAATATTATATTGCAGGGACCAGGTGAAAAGCTTAGCCTGTTCTGATTCAGTTCAATCAAATCTGATCAATTTGAAGCCTAATCTTGCGTGCCTCGCTACAGTAATTACGCAGTGGGACGTGAATATTAGGCAAGTTGTTATCTACCAGCAAGCCTCTAAGTGCCGCTGCTCATTCTATTGTTGTAAGCGCATATTTAAGGCGTAAAAATTAAGTGCAAAGGTAGTACAGGTCGTAGTTATTCATCCCTAGACATCGCTATTCAGATAACGAAGGTGCGTTTCTGAGGCGTATTTCCAATCCGATGCCTGGAAGGATTGTTGGCTTACATAACGATTGGCAACAGCGACCACCGCTGTTATTTAGCAGATGTAAAGTTTAGCTGTAGGAGACAAGCATTGGAAATGGATGCAGTAGGATGATAGAGCATAGTGTTGTGGTGCAGTGTGCCTTAGTTTCTTCCCTTTACATCTATTCCTGGTTTAATTCCATTGCCTATTGATCTAGGCAGTTGACTAGAAAATAAATCCAGTAAAATTGTTTTCATAAAAATTTGATTGCCATAACTTGAAGCACCCGACGAGGCCATTCACAACTCCTTTTTCATGTGATTTGCATATGGGGTAGCATTGGAACGGCTTAAGCAATAGGATTGGGAGAAAGATGAAGAGGGGAGCAGCAGGGAAACAGGACGGATGGATGGGCAGAGTAGAGAAGAATAACGAGGCAGGATGGAGACACTGACGAATTGCAGAATAGTAGAAATGGCGCTGCAGAGCATGATGTATAACCGAGGACGATGCAACGTGTGGAAGAGCATGGCTGATGGCAGGCTTAGTGATCGACCTCTTTGAATCTGATGCATGGGAATCGATTAGTAGCACGTGCCGCGTGCTGGCTTTCAGCGCTGTCTGGTGTGGTTTTTGGACGGTATACTTTGTACTTGGTTTTGTAGGAGCAGGAAGCGATTGCATGCAAAGGAAGTAGGGTGGACTGAAAGGGGCGCTGGGATCAACGCGCCATAAAATAAAAGCGTTTCCAGTCCTAGAGTGCTTGTCCTCGACGTTATGCGCCTAATATTTTTTGCAACTAAAGCCATTCAGGCGTTTGTAAAGAGTTCTAGTAACTGGAGGCATAGTTGATTAAAAAAATGTCACCTCGTTTTAAGCGATATTAGTGGAGCTAGCAAGAATGCGTTCCAACTAACTGTTACCTTGCACCTTGCTTGTTCATTGTAAAAGTTTGCAGAGTTAAGTGCTAGCATGCAAAATAAAATATATAAAGTGTTCACGGGGTTATTAGGTATGAAGCTAAACAGCTCAAAAATGATGGACTATAATGGCTATTTTATAATGTCAATAAACGGTTTTTGCTGACTTGATGTTAGTAAGATCTCTTATTGACCATTCACTCAGCCATCTTCCACATTCCGTGCAGTTTTGACTATTGAAGTGCTCTGATGGCACAAATGAGACTGCAGATTATAATATCCGGAATAATCGGAAAGAGTGTTGTTATGCATACACCACTCCTGTTCATATTGCCGCCTTCGATGGCTCAAGAATCCAATCTTTCAGCCCAAATGGCATAATTTCTTTAGAGATTGCCCATGTGTTACTGTAGTCACTAGGCTTCTCTGCAGTAAGTCGATGATCTCTCATTAATGAAGGTGTGGGATCTTTACCTGTCAGAAGGAGCCGATGAAACTGAAGTCCTCGATGGGCTCGAATGGATAAGATGCCCACGTTTAATTCACTCATGCTCTTCTCGTTGAGCCCCATGAGTCCGTGCCTGGACCGATGAATCGAAGAGGTCACATGTTGTACGGCCAATCTGTCGATTGTCTAGGTAAGATGCTGATCAATAGATGAGTCAAAATTAAGGTGCGATGGCGTCTTCTTTAGGTGATTGTAATTTTAGGTTGACCCGACAGTCAGAACGCCTAAAAGACATGCATTTGTATTTGACTGCTGAGCCGTGATCTGTTAAAGAAATTTATGAATGCCTGTCATAACAGGTTTTACGGCGATATTGCTTTGGGCATGTACTCATCGAAGCCTATGCCTTCCGGTTTAAAGTAAGGCTTGACCATATCGCATAACAAAATAATCAAGTTTCTTCAAATTATTGCCTTAGTTTCATTAGAAATTATTATAATTATCTGCACTTTGTTTAGTGTCCTTTTTGCTATACTTGCTGAATCAACACATTTTTGGTTGGATGTTATGCTGCCGCATCATAGTAGGTAGACATTAGACAGAAGAGGCAAGAGACCTCCATGGTTTTTAAATCGGACAAAGTCCTGTTTGTATAACAGATAAACTTAAGTCCCACCTACTAATGTGAATCGGAAATTAATGATGTGTGTAGCCAAAAGTGATGCGGCATAGAAAAAATTGGGTGGTTAAATAAATGAAGTCTCCCAAAAAGGCTAACAATCAGCTATTCTTTGCGATGCACTCGAAGACACGCTTAAGCCCGATCAGCAAGATGTTGTAAGCCGTTCTAATCTGCGTGCATAAATTCGACAAATGCTTCCGATGACCTACCGATGTGGTGAGTTATTAAGCAATTTAAAAGTCTGCTTTAAATGTCATTACTTAGATTAAAATGCAATCTGGATGAGACCACATAATCCCAGACCTCCATAAAAATGTAAACTAATGTGTTAGAAGTGTAGACAAATGTTTTTAGAGTATAAAAGGAAAATGTTTTGATTAGGTATTTGCCTTTCAAAAAAATGGTTTCGACTTTACTGCTATTTGTGGCATTATTAAGTCTAGATATGATTGCGACGGCATTATTCTGGTGGTGTCTGAATTAAAGATAAGCCTACAATAGTCTAAGAAGCACTTCAGTTTCGCCAACTACGGAGTGTTGGCTCAAGCGTAAGCTGAACTCATGTGAATTGTAAGCCCAGGCACTGTTTGCTGTGAATAGTGAAGCTACTTCTTTTCCTTGGGAAAGATAACCTCTGAGATGTGCAAAACACTCGCAGGTAACTGTCATATAATAATAGACATCACCTTGACGCCGAGACACCACACATAATGAACATCCAGATTGAGTTATCGTGGTCAGGAGGACTAATTCGATAGCACTCGGAGTGCGAAGCTAGCGCTCCAGCATGTATGGTTTTACACTGAGGGTGATTTTGTATCCTTGCCATCAACGTGGAGAAAACAGAACTGTAGCAAAGTTGCGCCTGATTAGGGTCACGAAAATGGTATGAATCACTTCGAGATCAAGACCACCGGCCGAATTCGCAAGCGTTTATCTTTAAGGCTTTAAGTGATATCTAGCTCATAACTTTGTCGACGCGCATTCTGAAGCAGCAAAATGATAAAAAATATCATGCTCGAAGCAAACGCAGTGGCGTTTATTTCCCAAACGATTTTCAGAATGAAATTACTTAGCCTAGACCTGGAGAGAGTAACGGTTCGTTAGGCCATGTCAAACAAATCAGTTTAGTTAGTTCGGATCAAGGAAATCAAAGCGAGAGAGCGTTTACATTTACTTGCTGGCACCGCTGAACCTGCCAGAAGTGTTCCGAGGTCTGCCATACAGAAGCACAAAGGTGTTATTTGTTTACAATCCGAATGAATCGCCTTAACTAGCAACACAGGTGACATTTAAGATTGCTTATTTGTGAAGCAGCATAAACTAGCGCCAGAATCATTGCGACTGGGTAAAATTCATATGACGCTATGCTAAGATAGTTGGCATAGAAACCCGAATAACCTTGCCGATTCATAGTTTCTTTTTGGTTAGCAAAGCAGAGAGGGAGATTTTGTATTCGTATAAAATATTGAAGCAAATGAAAGCAAAGTCTTGCTTTCTTTGAAGCAATTTGCATCTCATTGTGCCATGCGGTTCATTCACTGTTTGGATGTGAATGAGGACGCTCATTTCCTTTAGCACTTGCATCCGCTAATTTATTTGACTCCTTACGACCTATTTTGCGTCCCTTCTTGCATTGCTGTATGCATGTGTGGAACCAAAATAACACGTCTAACTTGTCTTCAAGTCATTTGTTGCCGTCCGCCATGGACCGTACTAGATTTATTGAATTATCGAGTGTGGAGCTTAAATGGTTTATAAAATGCTGACACCATACCACTAACCGTTTTTTGCATTAGACCAGGTCCCTAGCTAATCGTACATTTACCAGTGGCATTACATTGCAAACCGCATAAAATTCATTAATTGTTTTAGGCCCAGCAAGCTAGTGTTGCATGCGCGTGGTAAACGCCATCAATCGAAGGAATTAAAGTAACCAGACGCATTGTGAATAAAAAGAACCACTGATTTTTAAACATTATGCTAGCAAATGGTTGGAGAACCAGTCAAACTGAGACTTCCGATGATGTGCGGATGCTTCAGAATGCCTCAATTGGGCCAATCGAAGCAGGTTCTCCCAATAGTTCAGCGTACCTAGCAGGGGGTGAATAAATAGATGCACGTGTAAGTGATCTAAGAACGTATTTTGTGCCGCGTTGCGCTAGTGGCTCATTCAAATCATTTTTGCACTTCGCGAATTTCTGCATTGTTATAAAATCTCCGTCAAGACAAGCATCCCGTTGGTGAACAGCGAAAATTCACACAAACTACTGACAAGTGTCATAAAGAGATCACAGAAATCGGGCATCGCACAGATATTTCTAGTTATAAACCCAGTGTTTTCTTCCAGCGGCTGAATTCAGAGAGCTAGCACAGATGTCTGGCGTGAAGTCATGTTCATAGTACTACCTGACTAACTTTCAGAATGACCCACAACTCCATGTGCAATGTGCACCGCCTTAGGTTTTAGTGACAAACTAGAAGTCAGTCTTTCACCAGCGGCAGTGGTCTGCTCCATATTTCAAATTTTAGATCATTCTGCTGCTTATCAATCTCCGAGAAGCCATTGAGCCCGAGTAAGATAAAATTTCGAGGAGCCAGTTAAACTTGTCCGGGAAGCATTATCAAGCCGAAAAAATTGGTGGCATTTAGGCATAGGTGTAGACTGCTTTCGCTGCGGTCGCTGGTATCCACATCAAAACTAGAAGTATGGAGCTGATAGTGCCTACCACTGTAAATGACAACGAATCAATGACGAATTGAATCCGGTATGCATCTGAATGGCCGATCGTGTTCTTCTCATCCATTAAGCCATTAAGTAGTCTGCTTAATAATTAGCCCTAGGATGTGCGCGCAGTGCGGTGTCACTATTATTGGCATAGCAACGAAGGCGTAGCCTTAAGGAGGGATACTACTATAAAGATAGTTAGTAAATGAAACACTCTGCTGCAGGCAACGGGAGAAATGGTGGTATTGAATGAACAAACTAGAAAGGTTGTGTGTAAGTAATGTGCAATGGTTGACGAAGATTTGGTTACTTTGCTAGAACATGCTGTACTTGGCGAAAAATCTCTAAAAAGAATTTTGGTCAAGGCACATAAAGGCAGCGGGCTCGAAGTGTTTAGACGACCGCCACCGTATATCGGTCCTTGCATTTTTGTATGGTGAGTGTCGATATAGCTCTGTCTACGAGCTGTTATTGTTTGGCTGGTCCTACAGGGGCCTAAAAAATGATGCAAAGTAGAGGAAGGTAGTAGTTTTTTTATGACTGCAGGCTTACTGTCCGGTGGTGGTGTTGGATTTCTGAATCGCTGTGGCGCATTACACTGCAAGTGGTTGGCATTGACTAATGCTACAGGGGTAGACACAAAGCTCTACCATAAAATGCACTAATCTAGTTATGGTACATAGTCGAGGACTTTAGCCACGCCATGGTAGCCGAGAGGAAATGCTATAGACAGGCCAGACATGCATAACAATCCCGCACAGTAGGTTACAAAATATTTGGAAAATCAAGGCAACTTCATTTGTTTGTCGTGCTCCAAAAGTACAGGCAAGTGCCTCATTACGGTGCAACGTGCTGGTCGCTTAATGTAAAGCAGTGAAGTCGTTTAGTCTGTAACATGTAGGACCACTATTACCACGTCTTGGTGTGAAGTCTGCACACAGAACACTGTTCCACACGGAAGCGCAATTTTTCATGAAATACTCGGCCGTGATAATTGCGCCTACTCATTCTTCTTTTCCAGAGCACAGGTATCCGTGTTCTCACCAGTGGACAAGTGAGCGACACTGTAATTTTATCGATCGTTTTTCCGAACCAATAGCTCGTCATGATAAATGACACAGTTATCGCATAAAAGATGGCCTCATGGATCCATTGGTCGATACACTTATTTATGCAGTTTGATGAGAGTGGCATATGCGGCCCAAACGTGGGCGATCCACGCACTCGATTCCATCAAGGGCTTCTGTATCACCGCTCTTTTCTGATGGATAGAGATCGCACGCCTTGACGAATAGGAGATTATCGAAATGCTGCTGAGGAGGCTTGCGACTGCAATGACACATAGGCACTATTTGATCAATAATAGTAGCAGCTTACCTCGATTCAACCGCTATAGTCGTGCTTGCGCTACATCCAACATTGATATAAATGAGTGAAAAGCATCAACGAAGAAGAACATGGCCAGGATGAAAATCCTTACAACGGCTTGGTGAAAGGAAGTGGAGGAGAAGTGGATGCATTAACATGGCAAAGAATCCAGTTTTAATCAAAATGAGATCTTACTCACAACTTAGAAACTAACTATATCGTTGTCAACCGCCTAAGTAATGAGGCAGATAATTAATCTGATTAGTCCATCGGTGTCTTCATCAACTACCACGGCCACAGAGTGTGAATAAACTATATCTGTCGAGGATCGATGCATTGGCCGTGTTTATTCTCATTGTTTATTTCGCTGTCAAATGTCCTAGGCTGGGACATATATGACACCTTACGTCGATTACCTTCCTTTTTTAAGAGGAACAGCCGGAGAAGGCATGAGTTGATGGATCACTTATAATTTGCTATGTATATTCTAATACTTTGTAATCCACATCTCAGCTCATCTAGCCTTACCTTTTGCCACACATGCTTAGCACGATCTCCTATTTTGCAGAACTTTAATACAAGTGTGCAACCAAGGTATAGGAAACATTGTCATTTAATTTTATCAGTAAATTCGAAACATTAAGGCTAAAGCCGTATGGCTTCTGCGTATAACACGCCCTTCCTACCCCCTTTTTTGTTGGGTCATGCTTGTTGTGATATCGGCGTATAGCACAAATCGATGCAAATGCAAAGAAGGTGTGGTTGAACCTGCGCTTCATTACATATTCACAGAGATCAGCATGCAACAACCCGCTTGTAGTTTATTTCTACAAGAAGGTTATCGTCTCCGTCACCACCGACATAGGATGTTAGCGCCACTTCATGACAGATAGTCTACTCAATTTGTAAACACAATAATCCAGAGGCACGAGAGAACATAGGTCTTGCAAGTCTTGAAGCGCAGTCAAACAAATCATACAGTGCTGTTTCTGTACGAGCATATAAGATAATGCTAGTAATGTCGATGGAATTGTTCGAAATGCACAATAGGTAAAAAGGACAGGTGAGGACCAAGACCATTTTACGGTAGACTACTGGTAGGAATCGCCAAAAAACTAGCGTTGCTTCATACTTAAAGCAGTCCAAACGCACTCGAAGTAAAAAAGACATCCTGTTACACGCTCATGTGAATGTCGATGTTTGGCACTGCCTCATAATTTTTGTGATACACATAGTTAAGACTACTCGATAGAAATGTTGCTGTAGTGGAGTGGAGAAAGGACAAAACGAAGCACATGATCGGATCTACGCTATACTTGATTTGGGTCCGACTCGAAGTTCAAAGATCGCATGCACTGCTAAATAGACATCAATAAGCCTGTAATCAGCACCGGAGATGGGAGGAGTTGCGCTTTGGACATGACTCCTGCTGAAGCACGCGCACAGTGGAACAGGTTCCATCGGACCGATATTGGGAGAGGAGTTCTGGTAACGCTACACATCTAGTGTCTCTTTGTTTCCACTTTTTTCTTTTTCTTCAGCTGATTTCGATAAGGGTATCACCTGATGGTACCAGAAATTGCCTTAAGATGGCATCAAGTCTTGTAGCCTATAATGAAAGTCAGCGCCGATGGCCATGCGGTATGTCTCATTGGGGCAGTAGTGCGAATGTACAGAAGTGTCCTCCCTACAACTTTCTCAAAGGGTTGTTGGAGTTGCGAACATCGCTGATTATGCAATCCTTGAAAGCATCCCCCTGAGAGTCGATCAGAGGAAGTTCCGAGGTGGTTTTCTTCCCTTCAGCCTCATCGCATCGACTCACCTCAAACCGAACAATGTTTTGAGTGTGCAGGTAACCACCTTAAGGCGAAGGTGAGACAATGGAGTTTAAGGTCATGATGGCCTCATACACCTAGTAATAAATATTTATTTCAATAAAGCAAAGCTGTGATCAGTCGGCAGAAGAGGATGATGTGCGGTTCCGGCTTATGGAATAGGCGATACCACTGTCTACTAGACCGTCTGACACTCAGTGGCCGCCATTCACTCTCCGTCGTTAGACAATATCGCAAAACGTAGTGACCCAATCTATTTTCTTTTCTCTTGCTCCATTTGGTGCATTCTGACTTTGTGTAATCAATTTCTAAACTATTTGCACTACATTGCGGTGGCTTCGTAACATCTAACGTCATAAAATTGAACTGAACTACACAGGAACGAAGCAACCTAAAATTTGAGACATAACGCACTATTTTTGCAGCCGCAAGACAAAATACTGTGGTTCAACAGAAGGCTCACCTTGTTTGGCACCTGAGTCTTGATAGGATCAGTTTCATATCAAACCTGGTGATCTCGGCTGCACTTTGCCCTTTATTAAAAAGACGGAAGATCATCAATGCAAATAATCCTATAAATAAGCGCCCACTGATGGGTGATCAGTTAGACGGGCTTACATCAAAAGACACTCCCTACCAATAGGACATTATGAATGCCACATGTGATTAGCTTGGAGGTAGATAGAAGGTGTGTTCTCATTAGAAAGCCTGTTACTTTGCATTTTAAAGGCACAAAATTCAGTATTGCCATGAATCAAAAGCCTGCCATCACGAGTTTGGTGCAGGTTGGCACACTCCTTTTCGCTTCCATTGTTTATGGGGAGAAAGATAGCAGTTGGTCCATAATGACTGTCTTGGAACAACGTTGAAGTAGCTATCATTTCATTGGTAGATGGTAAGTTAGACGACGACGTTGACCGTGCTTGAGATGCAGGCTGGCATGACCGCCAAAATTTCGTAATCCGTTGTCGGAGGTTTTGATGGTTCCGATGCATTTAGAAAGCTAGAACAGAAGTTAACGTCGTGTTTACAGGCACTAGCACGCACACGCAGCATGGAGGTAAGATGGATCCCTCGATGAGAAGCGTCTGACAAAGTGCCTTCTCTTCTAAATCGCATCTAATTCATACATCCGTGCTGAGTCTATCATATGAGGCATTTATCATGTGGTCATACCCCATTAGCCTCGGTCTTTTTAACAAAATTTCAAAGTAGACGGTCCGATAAGGTTCAGGCGTATGTCGACCATTAGCAGCTCGCAGAGTTAATCGTAAATGGTGTTAAGGGTGCACAAAATTATACACATGGGTGATCGCGTAATAAGCTCCAATTCAGGTGGTTACAAATGAGTTTTAGAACAGGAATATAGAAAGTGTCACCAAACCACCAGAATGCATAATCAAGTGGAACGGTGAAGGTGTAAAGAAAGATAGAGACAATTCTCACAGCCACTTATGAAATTCCAGGTAGCAAGGAGCAAGCGCTTGGCTTTCATTTAACGTCTTTATTTGCGGATGATGTGGTCTGATGGACATCGAAAAACTTATCAAAACATGGCGGCAATTGTCAACATACAAATAAAATCATTCTTTGTAGTAAATTGAGTGGAGAAGAATCCATTTGTTTCCAATCGACTTCATTATGATTGAAGCCAGTTGGAATGTTATAGGCGCACATAGTTTTATGCACATATATTCCACCCCTTCCCATTCGTTCTGTCCCTTCAATACTCGTTTTCAACACTAAAAAGAACACACGTTTTTAGGATATCTAACACATACATGTCCTTCAGTTTTTCCTTTACCTTGACCATTCACGCACCAACACTGCTATACTACAGAACCGAATGGTCTCGTCTCAATGTTTGGCACTGTTCTTGCAGGTCCTTAATTTTCCTCTTTTCAATTAAGCGCGGTCTTAGTCACCCATTAAATCGTCGATTTTGGCAACAAAAATCAGACCGAATCATTAATCCTTACCTTTATGGTGGGCTGGAGTTTCTTTGACCCATCCTCTCTTTATTAATCTTCTCGCTATAGGATAAATTGAAAGCTATTCTTTATTCACTACAACACGTTAAATACTTAGTTTTTAATCGCGCATAACTGAGAACCAGCTTTAACGTGGAATGGGCCCCGCTTTACACAATGTATTAAACTTGAACATCGATGAATGCACAACACGCAGGGATAAAATCGAGTAATTCTATTTGCAACATCCTCGATTACAACCTGTGCATTAAATCGATCTAGTCGAGTAACGCTGCATCTGCCACTTGACTCGTAATTTACTTCGTTGTGACGGAGTCGTTATCTTAAATGAAGTCCTAAACCAGCGCAGTTATGTGACTATTAGATACTTGCCTTCGTTATTCTCTTTTCCTCAAGCAGTATTTTTAATAGACACAATTTGATCATTCACTTACATTTCGAGCCGTAATGTTCTCTTCCTCTACTGCTCGACTTATCCAACTATACTTTTTCCACACTCGCACCAACACGAAATCCTTTTTCAGGGGATTTTAGACGCACGGGTTACTTAAGGTACCGACTGTGCTTCCATCGTGTAACGACTCTATTTCTATTCCACTTCATTGCATAATATGGTGCATTAAAACAGTGTCATTATCCCTTCCTATGGCTCCTTCTTTGCTGTGCTTTGCATCTTTTGTTAGAGAGGTTACTTGAGCAGATATCGCACACCACCGCGAATGTGATGAAGGATCAGCGATATTTTAAAGTAGTCTATTAGTGGGTAGTGCCACAAGGCTGAAGCAACTTTGTGCCTTGAATATTCTAAGCACGTGCAAATTTCTCTTTCATATCGCCTCCGACACTCACATCACGAACTTCCGAATGACGCTATTGGATGCAGCTTAAGCTTAGTTGTCTTAAAAGGATTCACTTTGTCGCAAACCTATTAGAGAGTCACTGGCTGCATTCGTCACAAAGCATTTAAAGAGGGTGGAGTAACCCAGCACCCAGCTTCAAAGTTACGTAACTGAAGTCTTTTTGGTCAAATTCTAGTTGAGTTAGATAAAACAGTGCGAATCCGCCTTCCATCCGTCTTAGAAATAGGGTTTGGTAGATAAAAACTTATTTTCCAGCAATCGCTAACAGATAACTTGGTGTCTCCACCACACGGCTACATGCCACTACCGACCCTATCCCCAAATTATAATGTAGCCCCATCCAGAGGCATAGATGTGTAACTGCTTACTGCAATCCCCCAGCAGATAATGAAACCCGTGTTGCTTACATGTTCTTAGTGATTTCTTCCTCCACCACTACCACTTCCACCAGTAATGACTATAGCTAACACATTCCTTTGCTATCCTTTATATAATGAAATAAAATAAAACAAATAATAGAAATAAAAATAAAATAGGCATGAAAAATTAATGGATCCCTGATGTCTTTTATGCCTCTAGAAGGTTATATATTCTCAAACAGGAGTTGAGACGGATAGGCATCCATCTGTTCAGCCGTTGCAGAACTCCACAACAATCGCACAGATCCACCCTTTTTTCAACAGTGCATTAAAAATACTAGTGTGCTTCTGGTGGCTATCCAATCTGAAAACATTTCCTTGCATTTGTATCGCCAGGTGCGGTGACTATGGCCCAAAATGGCAGAAACTTACGACAGCTTCCGGTGGCTACGTCGATCGCCTTTAAGAGGCATGAGATGTAGCGCCTTAGTGATACAGCCCTTGCATTCCCACAATTATCACCGTTTCTGGGAGCCTTTCCTCTAAGTTGCGCTGTACATATCTTGGCGTTAATGATGGCGCCGCTTAACTGGCAGCACCTCATGCTGCCAAACCAGCAGTCCTCTGACAAAGAAAATGAAAGTCCCCAATTCCATTCGAGTGGGGTTAAAGTGCTTGCATTATCAGACACTACGTTTAACGGTAGGAATTTTAGGTCGTCTGATGTTCTTTACTTCTGATTTTACAAAAAGTCGCGCTCAGCTCTTCCCAATTTGACTTAGTGATTTCATGCCCTGTTTCCTTTTGTCCCCACCACTAATGGGTATTTACGAATTCGTCCTTGTATTGGCCCTCATCTCCTCCGTAGACCCGTTAGACGTGAGCCAATGACAAGGAATTCCAAAAGCTTCAACTTGTTAATCCATCATTTCCTGCTAGACTTTGGTGCAATGGACTCAATTTTGCTCGCCGTTTGGGCAATTGATTGTGTGTGGGGGGTTTGTGGACAAAGTAACGAACCAGAGGAAATGTTCTCCTGTATTGGATTAAATGTCCTTAAAATGTTCACGTTCTCTGCTGATCGCAGGTTTTGTTAGCTATGACAAATCCGTGGGTGCATGGAACGCGATGCGTGCCAGGAATGGTTGCGTTGTGGGAAGGTAAATATTAAGGACTAAGCTGCAGTTAGAGACAGAACTTTTATAAACTACTGCTCTTAACGAATATAGTAACACCTGCTAGTGTGCCTTTCTAAATGTATTTATTTCCTAGCAATTGATCAAAACCAATGTGTCTCACACTTTGCGCTGTCCAGCAGATCGTTGATTGATTATCATCTTTTGTGAAATCTGTACCAACTTCGTAAATTGGCATATTTGTCTAAGAGTAAGTAATCTATTGCATCATAAGCATTCCGTTATGCTTCGGCTTTTTAATTAAAATATTTTTTTAGGTTTTTCGTACTCTTGCACGAGGTCTTGTATGCCACCTATTTGCGTTTGCATGGATGTCATTGATCTATTTAGCTTTTGACCTTGCCAAAGTTAATTCCTAAATTCCCTATAAACCTGCTGTGTTGCATAGCTATCACCTTGTGTGATTGCAGTGAATTCAGCGCAGCCTTACAGAGATTTACACACTATGCGCCACTGCCAAGTTGGTCAGTAAAGGACGGCAATGAGTGCTGGTGTTGAGCCATGGCCTTAGGATTTTCTACAAAGTTCCTGCTGAATCAGCCAACTTTGTTAATTCATTGGCTCCTAATGGAACAAGTTGTAGAAAAGGCGGATTCTAAGAGATCGACATTGTGAACAGTTTGCGAAATACAAATGCCAGCGGCCTGAAAACCTTTTCCTACCCATCCGCAATATTCGAAAAGGCAATGCTTCGGGAATCTGTGCTACTTCAATAAAATGCCTTAGTGTATCTTAACATAACAAAGTATTATAATAAATTTTATTAAACATCCAAATATTCTGCACAAATACCCACTTAAAGCACGAAAATAGCCGCATTTTGCCTGCATCCACCCTTCGATGCGCCTATTTTATGCTGCATAAATCTTGCTTTGAATCATTGCATTACCGCGAAGTAACTTTCCTTCGATTCTTAAAATTGTGTGCTGCTTTTTGGTTGCCAAAATAAAAGGGTTGTTATTAGCTTCCCTTAAAGTTCGTGGTTTGGCAATTCATGTCAGTATCCACAAGCTGCTTCCTCAACGTCCCCTTCCCTGTGGATATTATACCCCTATTTAAGCAGATGCGTCACTCAGGTCAACAAGTGTCATGATTTGCCACTAAAAGGAATACCTTGCAGGTCCGAAAGCAAGGCATCCTCATTGTGGTAAAACGGCAAAAGCGAAGCATTTCTGATAATGCTTAGATACTGTCGCTTCTGCTGAAAATGTTCATTCTTGTTTTCTGAAGAACTCAGCTCTAGATTGTCTAGCTAACGGAGCGCAGAACATACGAGAAAAAATGTACGAAGCCGAATTACTGACACGATGCAGAGATCATGACCTGCTTCTGTGGCTTGTAATGCATAGGTATAGGTGATCGCATGCATTTGCGTGAAGTTAGTCAAGTGTTTTAACACTAGACGAATCTTCGAACCCTACTAATCTGCAATCAGTCAAAAGAGTCTATCAGCGATGTCAAGTAATCTTAATACTACGTCAACTCTGGCCTATTTAGCTTATTGAATCGTGGATTTAAGGACATTTTGCGTGATCGAGCTTACTGTATTAGTTCTTAAAAATGCAACCTCATATTTAAATGCACTGCTAAGTTCGTTTATGCACAGCATAAAAATATGCAATTTAAGTCCCAGGAGTGAGCCTTGCTCACGAGAATAATGCTGTGAATATCGCAAATGATGTCTAGTCACTAAAATTTTAGAGATGAGCCAAGTTCAGGACCCGCAGAGGCCAGAAAGTAAGACTGTGGAAACTCAAGTGATAAATGCCTGATGTTTTTGTATGAAGGCCTTTCGTGCTTTTAAAGGAGCGGAGGAACTGCCAAAGCAGGAACGCGTGGTCTCAGATGCATCGATTGGAAGTTACAACGATGAGATGGGCGACGAGGGAAGATTAATCCAAGCACTTATGACCAACCCTGAAGACGAGATTAATTTTCTGGAGGAGATAAAAGTAAATATGTGGTTTGTTAATTATCACGTGTGTCTAAATTTAGTGGCGATTTCTTTACCTATATCACCACGTATTTGCCTTAGAAGATGCTCAAGAACAATGACTCCCAACTAACCCACATGTTCGGTGGGAATGTCATCAAGAACCCATTAGTACCTGACCGAGCGGCGCAGATGGAATGCCTAATGGATTTGCTCTGTACGCGGCTGTGGTATAAAGCTATGCAACTTAGATGCCCATCATGAGGAAGTTTGTATGCTAGTGCACTATTCTATTCGTCTAAGACAACTTTCCCATTCTGAGCAATCCTGCTTAAAGCTTGTTTTGTATCCTTGCGGAAGGCGAGAAGAAAGCTGGTGGTGATTACAAATGTACTAAGTGTGGTAAAGAGTATTACAACTTGGATGGCATGCACCAACACCGATGGCTCACACCTAAGGTGGAGTAGCAAAGCACCATACCAAAAAATATGTTAACTGGACACGGTTGCGAAAGACCTTAAAGGGAATAAGTATCAGCTTGTTATAGAAGAAGCGCGAAATTTTTGTTAAAGAAGCAGTCACAAAGAGCGTTATACATATACATATGTGTCAGCACCTAGATACACTTTCTCTTAAGTCTAGCTGGTAGGATTCCGAGCATCCTCTTCCTCATCTGCATTAGGATTGAGTGCAGCACGCATGAGGCGAGCACGCAACCGGCCAATGAATTCGCGTTCAGTTGGGTGCTCCTCTTCTGTGTGTGATAACATCACATCCAATCGATCAAAAGCGGATCCGCATACACTACAGCGGTACTCTATCCTGCGCCTTTTTTCAGGAGGATGCCCCTTCAGATCTTCGGACATAGAGGACTGAGGAGGCTCTAGGCCATCAGGTCTTTTCAGTCTTCTCAAAGCTTCCTGAATTGATGGCGGCAGCTCAAATACATCTTTTAAAAGAAGTAAAAGGCATTATTCATTGTAATTAGTAGTAGAGCAAGGAACACTGACTGCAATCACACCTTACCACCATGTATCGTCTTTCTGTGGTGTACCATATCCGTAAACGTGTTGCATCCCTCGAAGCATTGCACGCAGAAGTAGAACCTGCATTTACTGTGGCGCAGGAGGTGTTGATGCATGCCATCCAAGTTCTTATACTCTTTGCCACACTTGGTACATTTGCATTTACCATCAGCTTTCTTCTCGCCTTCCAAGAGGGCATAAAACAAGCATTTAGCAGGATTGCTCAGAATGGGAAAGTTGTCTTAGACGAATAGAATAGTGCACTAGCATACAAACTTCCTCATGATGAGCATATAATTTGCATGGCTTTATACCACAGCCGCGTACAGAGCAAATCCATTAGGCATTCCATCTGCGCCGCTCGGTCAGGTACTAATGGGTTCTTGATGACATTCCCACCGAACATGTGGGTTAGTTGGGAGTCATTGTTCTTGAGCATCTTCTAAGGCAAATACGTGGTGATATAGGTAAAGAAATCGCCACTAAATTTAGACACACGTGATAATTAACAAACCACATATTTACTTTTATCTCCTCCAGAAAATTAATCTCGTCTTCAGGGTTGGTCATAAGTGCTTGGATTAACCTTCTCTTGTCGTCCATCTCATCGTTGAAACTTCCACTCGGGGCATCTGGGACCGCAGATTTCTGCTTTGGCAGTTTCCTTGCTCCTTTAAATGCACGAGAAGTCCTCATACAAAACCATCAGGCATCTCTTACTTGACACCATTAGAATTTCTAAAGTCTTACTTTGTTTCCTCTTTGGGTCCTGACCTTGACTCATTTCTTCTGAATTTTAGTGACCAGATATCATTTGCGACATTCGTGGCGCCAATCACCTGAGGGGATCTCACTCGTGAAACTTAAATTGCATGTTTTTTACTTTGCGTAAACAAAATTACCTGTGCATTTAAATATGAGGATACACAGTTAATAACTAGTACACCAAACTCAAACACGCAAAATGTCCCCAAATGCAATATTTAGAAAGCTAAATAAGTCAGACTTGACGTAGTATTATTAGGATTACTTGACATCGCTAATAGACTCTTTTGACTGATTGCAGATTAGTAGGGTTCGCAGAATCGTCTAGTGTTAAAACATCTGTCGACCGCCGTGCGAATGCTTGCGATCACCTATACCTGTGCATTACAAACCACAGGAGCAGGTCACGACCTCATTATAGCTACTGCTTTTGAAATTCAATTCACGTTTGTCTTCTAGATGCATTCAAAAGCCTTAGCTATACCTCATTCCCTACCAAAGCTTTTTCTGCTATTGCTGGATTGGGGCATACCATAGTATTGTTATAACCTCATTCACAGACCAAAGCTTTTTTTGCAATTAACTGCTCACCCTTCAATTAAGTGCTTAATCCAGAAGTAGTCTGCAGTTGGAAACCATACCTAAACCTGACAATGCAGTAAGACGCTAAATAAGTGTCACTACTTACTCCCATAATACTGTGCTTGACAGGCAGTTAGTCCCAACCTTGTCTTCGCCAGCATTTCAACGATTTCATTTTGGCATTTAACTGCCACTAAAGCTGACCAAGTGGTAGTAGTGGGACCGAATCGTCGATGGGAATGGGTATTACCACTGCAGAGCTGAAAAGCATGGTTGCAATGGTATAATGAGATGATACTTTGATGAAACTAGAGCACGATCTGCACACTACCTTCAGGTCAAAATAAGCTCAGTGCGGTTCATGGATTGAGTTTATGGGATGCTACTCCCTGCAGCTGCCAAGTGCCAGGATGCCACGATATTTATGCGACCACTTCACCTATCTGACGACTCGTTGCGTATGGCCTAATCATCGTGCACTGATATGAGCCATCAATGCATGTTAATTTTATGCGCTTTTGCAGTCAGCTATTAATAGAGCAGAGTCGATGGTGAGCAAAGCAGACTACGGTCTCACTAATTTGTAGATTAAGTACACATTGCGGCATTATTTCTTCCGCACTCAATTCTCCCTCAATCGTTACGCAAGAGTCGCCAGTCCGACCAAGTCTGTCTACGATCCGTCACACCCATGCCCGCTCTGATGAGAGAGGTGTCGACACATTCCGGGAGGTTGTTCGGATATCCTGCACCTACATGATTGCGTGCACATCGAAAATGACGTGTGGTCGACGTCGTGCTCATTTAGAACACAATAGCTTTTCAGGGATAATTGGGTGGCGAATGGGTGACAACGACATGCAAAGTAGTCGTTCGCATCTATTTAAGCAATGGGATGAGTGTCTGTCAATGGGACAGGAAGTCTATTTCAATTTAGAGGGTAAGGCAAATGTAAAAGAATCCCAAGAGGCAGAACATGAGGTGGATCCACTGGCAGCTGCGCCCTCATCGAAAGGATGTCATCGCCTCTTAATCGGCCTAGGATTGTAGTCATTGCAATGAACGCATGCACTGCGACAAATTGGCTGCGTTAACGTATATGTAGTTGGGTAGGCGCGATCAGTTCACAGTGAAACAACTTTACTGCCCATTCACATTAAGGTGATCTGGTGTATTTCAGTCAGAATACGCAGTGATTCCGTAAGTCGATATTGCAAATGGTTGTTTTCAGAATTTTTTGCGAGTTACTCCTAAAATGACTTCTCAATTGCACAGGATGCCATTTGTTTTGTGTTAAGAATAAGTTCTCGCTTTACTCTGTCGCTCTGTTGGAAATAGCCAAAGTATTCCAAGAATCTCAGGAAATACTGCCAATTTGTTGTGGAGAGAATGGTTTGCAGAAAGTGAAGTCAGAAGAGGTAAAACCTCAGCACATAAATGTTTGCTTCAATATTAGAGCAACGAATGCAGTGTCGAACGGCAGTGCAGCAGGTGACTATGGCAGCGTTGAGCAGAGTGTGACAAATGCAGATGAAATAATTAACGGAAACATAATCATCGATTAATGGAAATGTGATTAATTAGGGCACTGGTTACCAGAATGGCTGAAAATCAGTAGATCAGCGTGCAAAATGTGTGGACGGATGTTCACGGTGTTGACTGATTTTGTGTTGATGGCTCGAAACAACGACATCTTTAAAAGCACTGTTGAAATTGTCTTGCCTAACTATGCATGTAGACAGTTGAGGAGGTGGAATCATGGACGAATGCAGATGAGTGCGGAAATGGAATTAGGCAAACATGCCAATGGGCAGAGCGATTTGCAGGGAAAAGCAAATGTGGTAGGATTATGCCGATTCACCATACATAAAATCAAGAGCCAGAATGCTGTAATGTGACTGGAGACGGCTGGTCCATTCTGCTCCTATTGGGCATCAGTGTGAGAGCGCAAGTAAAAGTCTTGTTGAGGTGAGAGTATACCAAACGGACTACTGAGACGTCGAATTGAGATCGATGGTCTTTTCGACGATGATATAATATTAGGTGATTTACATGTTTAGTTATAAAAGAAGTAGATGGAGTACAGTCACGACATCTTGGCTCTCGAATGCGTGACAGGCATGGACCCACAGATATTTGAGTTCACTGTAATCTCCCCTCTGACGCGGCGCATTTGAGATGTCTCTATTTGGGTCTCTGCTCTTGTCTTTCCAGCACATCCAGATGGCAGATTGCAGAAGCTGTGCTGAGTTGTACGACGCCAAGAAATAATAGTAGGTCATTGTTGGGTCCAGCATCCATCAATTAGGACATCACAATGAGGGATCCAGTAGCCGTCGTCCATCAGGCCTGGTTTGAGCGTGCACAGTAGAAGAGAATAGACACGAACTATAGAGTAAACGAAGCCCAATTGTTTTTGTTTTCCATATGAAAAAGGTGTTCACTGGGAATGCCACCAGAGGTCACCTACGCATTCGCACAATGCGTTAATAAAAATGCTGCTATCAGCTTAGCAGTAGAAAGATCAACACAACTGTGCCAGAGGGTAATTCACTAAGCGGGTCGATCCTCCCACCCTGTATCATCAACCAATGCTTTGCACAAGAATTATTTCAGCTTGCTCGCCTACAACCGAGTGATTTCTTCAGCACCCTAACGGCCCTAACTGCAGTTGGCATTACAATTTTAAGGCATGAAGCGTCAGTAAAACAACAGCATTATTAGCAGAGCTAATCACAACGCTGAGTATGTGAGACGAATGTCACGACACTGAAGTAACCCACGAGCCCTTCATTTCGAGAAACATGGGGATAGTAAACCGCACTAGATTTTGGAATGTGGTATTGTTGGCTCAACAGTGAGTGAATTGCCAAAACTACGACAAAGGAAAATGTGGTAAACACCACGCCCCACTTCCATCCTTTTGGTGTTTTCACCCTCTACACAGTTCCATCAACCAATACTTTCCAATCTGTGTCATTTCTGGGCAATGACAGACACCACGGTAGAGTAATTCTGAAAGTGTGTGTGGGACATGTCGATCCGAGTCCATCCTGGAAGCACTGACATTCATGTTACCACTAGGCAAAGACAACAACTCATGGACAGTGCGAAGTGCGTGTGACAGTCTTTTCGCTGCCTCCACACTTTATGCGAGGATGGATTCCACATCCCCGACTGAACACTGACCACATCGTCAGTGGTATCGGAAGTGCCACATGTGCTACAATATCCAGCATTTCAAAATAAACAGCACAATTATTTACGTGACACGGATGCAGAATTTGTGATTGCTTATTTGAGAGTCGGTGAGAGTTTCCCTTCGTGCCTGCTCCCCGTGACACGTTGTGCAAGTTCTCTGTGTCCTTCGCTGACCTCTACCCAATAGTTTTCATGAAGTACAGCGCCTACGCTTTTGCTTAGTTATAACCCCAATTTGTAAGGAAAGATGACGAATCGTAGATCTAAAATGATTGCATTGGAAAACCGCCGATAAATAAGTGAATAACCGCAAACACTGCAGCCTGTGTCACAAAATACAGTAATGGTTAACTCGGTAAGCAAAAAGTTGCAACACTGTGAACACTTTCTAAACCAGTAACATTGCAAACATCAATGCGACGCGAGTGCGAGTTCCACTGCTGCATGAAATTGTGCAGGCTGAGGCAAGGCTGTCACGAGTACTTCACCCTGTCCATAAGTCGTTGTCATTGCTAATTGATAACATGAACATCAGCACTTCATGATTGGTGTGCAGAGTCCTCGATGGTCACCCACTTGATGGTTAGTGTGCTACCTCAATATCGTGATGTTAATGTTCAAATGCTCGCTGTTGCAATTACTTGCTTAACAATCTCCCTATCTTACCGATGCTTTATGACCTCGCATTTCAACACCAACTCAACACACAACTGTGTGCATGCTGAGGAAAGCGGTTGATCTTTGACAGCTAAGCTAAAGCAATTATTGTGATCAGCGTTGACTGATGATTCTGTGCGAGAGAATCGACCTTCTTAGTGGATTGAAGAAGGGCGTGGTGTTGACTGCATTGCACTCTGGTGCAGTTTTGGTGATTCTCCCGCTCTTATGCAAACAAATGCAGTTCAACCTGCACACTGCACTAATGCACAGATAACCTCTGGTGGCATCCTTACTGGACAACTGTTGTGTGTGGAAAACAGTAACAATGCAAAGGGCAGGAGTTGCACTTGTGTGAGAAATACTATGGATTCATAGTCCCATACATAAACAGTTGGAGCGTTCAAGTCGTTCTATTCAGTTTTGAAATTGACCACTGTCTAAAAATTACATCGCATAGATCGAGGTGTGCATCTCACTGAATGGCTTTAGCTGTAGAAAATGATATGTCCTGAATATTTTCCAAAACAAAACGGACGTCTTATGAAAACCTTGCTTCCGCTAGCACCGCAAGTGTTTTGATTGCATTCATAGTTAATTTACAGTTTGGTACGCAACGCTAGCCGACCTGCTGCGTTTATCTGGGTTCTCCTAATGTTCTCCGCATTCTCAATCACTTCTTTGCAAATCAAGTGTGTGTGTGTGTCTGTGTGTGATAGGATTGGAAGGGGCCTTTTCAATCTCTAACTATTGCTGTAATGGTAGGTCCCTTACGCGCGAACAATGGCTGGCTGAAGAAATGCGCGATTAGGTCTTTGCGTTTGAGAACCGCGAGTAGCAGAAAATAAAGAAGTAAATATGCATTGAAGTGAGCAAGCACAAGTGTCGGTTGCCTCTCCTCAACTGACAAAATAAACGTTGAACATCGCGGTAAAATTGTCTTTCCACATTCTCAAAGCATTTTTGGTTTCAGACTGCTAAACGTGGTGAACTACTGACCGTCTCACAACAGTGGCCATTTAGAATGGTACAGTTTCTGCGAGAATTTAAAGATTATATACAAACATTCCTCCTCCTTCTCCTCCCCCTTTACGTCCTTGTTCTCGCAAAAAACGGTGCTTCTCTGTTAAAGGAATCGGTTGAACTGCGAATCTTGAGCAGGCAATTTAGCATCAACTTGTATTTATTTTTTGTAAACTCGCATATCCGTTGTGACTAAAAACCAATTTCACACGAATTGATGCCAATGGTGTGCAAGAAATTGTGTGGCTTTGTTGCTGTTGCCGTCACCACCACATGCGTGTTAACGAACCCCAACACAACGATAAATACTGTACGAAATGCAGATGTCGTTGGCCATTGTTAATTTAGCCTCGCATCACGAAGTGTGATGGGTGCCTAAGTAAGGCAGTGGATATTCATGAGGTCTTTTACGCATCTAGAAAATAATAATACGCACTTCAGCTTGGCTTATCCTCGAGTCAGTCCTACTTACTTGCCATTGCATACAGGCGGACTATGCTCCTTGCTACTTTGATCAAGCCTGACATGACGTCATGCATCGTGAGAATGCGACAGAGGAGAGCACGCGAATTGGTGCATTAAGGGTACTCGTAGGCTCTCTCTCAACAGACAGTCTCGTCGTAGAAGGACAAATCACACTCCCTAACTCAATGCCACATAACTTCACAAGGTACACGCACCTGCATGGCAAAGTGCGCTCACAATAAAATAGTTCGCTAAAAATGAATATGTTATCTAGAACTTCAACCCGAGACAAAGGGATTCAGTGGTTCTAGGTTCTTGGGAAAAATTGCCTTCTTCTTCTTGGGCACAAAAACATTAATTGATTCAATGCAAAAGCAGTGACTACCTGAAAGCAAAAAGGAATTGTTTGGGTGCCGAAACACGTAATTTATCAAAGCACTTCAAATCTTTCTCAAAGACAGAAGAGCATACACCACTCGGACATGAAGGATACCCGCGACGCAATTTCGTCTGCACCTATCAAACTTGCCCATCCATTAAATTTTGAAGCAATAAGGAAAGCCATAATCTACACTTTCACCGAAATCCTTGTCGATTACAAGAAAACAACGAAATAACGAGCAATGTCATAATGTAAGGCGAGATTGTTTAGGTTTAAAGCCATGCAATAAGGCAACTTTGATTTGGTTTGACACTAATGTTGGATTGCTAGGCAACTAATGCAATGTAGACCTAATCAAAATAGGCTCTAGCCATCATCAGCCCTAGCTCTAGGCTATAGCTATTGTATTTTTGCTCTCTTAATATTTTTGAAGCTTAATGAATGTCACTGATGGTTTTTTGCTTGCTTCATCAGTAGGTGCTTTGACTTTTGCCAAAATTTGCCACTTTCTATAGCCAGAATAATAATTCGATGTGAAGGCCTTACAAACGCAATTGTATATTAATGCGACTTAACCTTGGAAACAGTAAACAGCGCAAGGCGATCAAGGAACACCACTTTTTGTTTTTTTTAAGTATTGGGAGGTTCCTGTTACCAAAGCGGGTTATATTCCTTTTGCATTGCACTTTAAGAATTTGAATCTGGCCAAACTCTTCCCACACGTGACCATGTTTCTCCTACAATTCAAGCCATTGTGAAATTAATTCCAGAAATAAGCGGCTTGTTTAGAACTAACATTCTCATGAAGCAATTATTAAGATCCCAAAAGCGAGTAAATCGTGGTTTGATTTTCCTTTACCTGACTCCAAATGCTGTTGGTGACAGAGATGGCGAAATTGAGGACCTCAGACGTCTCTTCAACGTAAGACGATCCGCCCGTGAAGACGCCGCTAATTATTTTGCAAAAACCGTCTGATGACACCAAAAGGCTTGAGCTGGATGCACATAGTCGGGTGTCCCACGATGTAACGAACTTGAGCTCTTGATCTGACTCTTTACGCACGAACGAAGAGCTTGACTACTCAAATAAGCATTCAAATTAAAGTATACGGTCTTCACCTCATGAAAAATCTGCCACTTTTCCGGCCAAGTATAAACCTTGTCCTTTAATGACGAATCAGCCAATCATGAATCAGCTCCGTGTTAGGAATGGGTATTTCGTCAAATGTGGTGGTTCATTATGTTTGCGCCTCCACAGAGCTTGGCGCATCGCGTTCCTCTCTAGCACAAATCAGTGACCATGTTGTCGAATTTGTGCTCCAACTCTTTAGTCTAATTTACAGGCAGGCGTCTCTTTTCGGCTATTGGTCTTTGCGTCCGCTTTGTTGTTACCTCAATTTATTTCTAACTCGCCAACTTCGCCTTCCTTCCAATCACACTCATCACCACATGCAATTTTCCTTGCATTTGCCGAAACTATAGAAGATTTAAATTCGTTATTTATGCCACTGTTTTTCCTCTTTTCTTTCTACTCTACCGTCCATATAACATTAAGTTAGTAGCTTTTTCACTGCTGTATTTTTCACGGAAACACTATTGTAGCATCATATTGATGTCACAAATTGCATTTGATAACAGATGTTCCATCCCATATTTTTAAAAGGGTAGTGCTTTAAAGCAGAAAATAAGAATCAACTTTGCAATTATGGCTTTTTGAAGGATGAATCCGGGTTGCATAATTATTATTATTTAATGCCTAGAGCATTGCTGATTTAACCTAGGCTTAATAATGGCATGCCAAAAGTGATTAACTTGGACAAGTTAACAAAGCATATCCATGCTGGGTAGATAGAAGGTATGTTTTCGTCAGAAATCTTGTTACTTTGCATTTTAAAGGCACAAAGTCCAGCATCCTCATGAAGCAAAAGCCTGCCTTAATGAGTTTGGTGCAGATTAGCACGCTCCTTTACACTTCCAATGTTTATGAGGAGAAAGATAGCACTTAATCCATAATGACTGTCATGGAACAACGTTGCAGTAGCTATCATCCCGTTGGTAGGTGATAAGTTGGACCACGACGTTGACCGTGCTTGAGATGTAGACTGGCATGACCGCCAAAATTTTGTGATCCATTGCCAGAGGTTGTGTTGGTTCCATTGCCAAAAGGGGTCTTAAGCAATGCGCTGGTAGAAAGCTGAAACAGAAGCCAGCATCGTGTTTGCAGGCACGAGCGCGCACACGCAGAATAGAGGTAGGATGAGTCCCTCGATAAGAAACGTCTGACACAGTGTCTTCTTTTCTAAATAGCACCAAATTCATACATCTATGCTAAGTCCATCACATGCAGCACTTATCAAATGGTCATGCTCCACTGGCCTTGGTCTATTTAATAAAATCTCCAAGAAGAGGATCCGATAAGGTTCAGACGTATGTCGATCATTAGCAGCTCGCAAAATTGATCGTTGACACGATGTCATTTATGACTGCGCCCCCTCAGAAATGCCTTCTCACAGGGATCCTATTTGTAATTTGAAAAACTGTACAAAAGCTGTCATGGTGAGGCAGCGTTAGCTAATTGCGCATCCACTACATGACAATCCGTGGAGACTCAGAGAATGAATTATTTATCTTTTCATCGTCTCAGTGTGCTCTTTGTGAAAGTACTAGGAGCTCTTATTTTCAAAACCAACTTTTTGCGATAGTTAGTTTCTTATTAGTTTGCCATTGGTTTTACCAGTCCTGCATCTGCATACTCGGTTAGATTAAACATGCAATTAATAAACAGTGCGGTGGTGTCGGCGCGATTCCAAATCACTTAAATGCATTTAATGAGTTAAGTATGGGAACATTTTGTGGTTCTCCGTTATGTCCGCCTTTTGCCATCGATGAGGCAATGCAATTAAAAACCAAGTTTAGGAATAAGCCAAAATAACGCACAAACCCTAAGGATCGTATTAGAAAATCCTAATATGCATGCAGTAAAATATATCTTTGTAAAATTTTCACCTATATCGCAGTGCGAGACTATAAAACTTGCGTTTTATATATTGCATACTATCGTAATTCTGCCTGTATTCCTTAAGGAAAATGCCTCGGGCTAAAATGCAGAACATACAAATACAATAGTCACAGTCTTTTGATTGCAAATTACGATTTTCTTCAATGTGTCCATTTATGCTGGAAAAATCTTTCCTCGAATCTTGAGACGTGCATCGACTACAAGCCTAAGGTTTGTACCGAATTTTAGATGGCATTTTAAGCAGAAAAGCTAAAAGAAAATCGTTGGATTTTTCAGGTTTGTGTAGAGTTTTGTCCAGTTTAATGCTTATTTCCACTTGCAGAAAAGGCATTGTGCTACCACTCTAAAAGCAACGGAAACCCAAATGCAAAGCGCAAGGCAAATTTATTGTAGCTGTGGTAAAGAGGCTAGAAGAGTAAAAGAACCTGGGCATGGTCGGTGAGGGGACCCATCGATCAACCAGTTTGGACGAATCAGAAGCGATGCTTACGATGATGAAGTTGCACTTATCTACGAATCAACTTGACAACGGCTTAGTTGAGGCTGCACACAGCCAGCGCTTTCAGTGACTGCTTGACTAGATCTTCAGGTCAAAGCATTAGTTGCTGAAGGGGCTGGATATGTAGTGGATCGTTAAAGTTCTGGCAAGCCAAACTCAAGTCCTCTCCGACAATGAGAACGAAAATTGCGTACGCGCAAAATTTGAATGCTTCCGATCTTATAATTTACTGCTTGGCGCTTCAGGCCTCGAAAAATAGTCTTAATGGTGGCATCAGTTCACATTTAATAGTAACAAGTGCCTTGCTTGTGTCGGAAGGCTCAGTACACAACCAGCTCGTGTACCCCACTAATAGAAAATTAGTAAAATTGGGTTATTAAAGCTTACAAATCATCTTTATAATCTGTGGTTTCTGAGCTGTTTAACTTCTTACGTAGTAAGTCTATGAACGTTTTATATGCCCAATATCACACGCTAACCCTCAACTGCACAGGTTTATGCAGCGAACTCGCAGGACAAAAGTGTTTCACTATTCCAAGTAAAATAAGAATGCACTAACCATATGTGAGACTGGCTCGAAAGATCAGCGCTTCAAAGATTGCAAATGATGACCGATCAATGAAATTCAAAAGAACTGAGCCAAGGTCAGGACACGAAGGTACTGCAGTGTACGAGTGTTAAAATTTATAAACGCGCCGAATCAGAGGTGCTCAACGGACTTGTATAAATTCTTATTTACAAACGTAAGGGCTTAGAGGAGTTGCTAGAGCAAAATACGCGGCTTCGGATCTCTTAAGTGGCAGCTGCAAAAGGAGACTGAAGAAGAAAGAAGGCTACGCAAAGCACTTATTTTGATTCAAAAGACGAGATCGGGTTCCTTGGTGAGGTTGAGGTAAGTGTGTGATTTTCTATGCATTGCATTCACTTAGACGAATTATTCACTTATTTTACTTATGTTCATAAGTGTTTACATTAATGGATTTACATAAACACCGTGTCCCGACTAAAATACGTCCTCGATGGGTAGATCATTAAAAATATCTTGATAGTTAATCAAGAAAAGTAGTTAGAATGGCTAGTGGATTTGTTCTGTGCTCGTTTATTTTTTAAAGCCATGTCGGTTTAATGCGTGTCAATTTTGTCTCACATGGAGAGAACGATGCATCGTGCAAAACACTGCCAGTTTGTAAACCACTAACTACGCTCATTGCAGTCGCACATTAATGTCGTTTACAGGAGAGATTGGTTTGCGAAAATAATAAGCGTGTCGACAAGTTGTCAAAGAGGTTGACACCTGCTCTTTGGATGTAATGCAATTTTGTTATTCTAGGTACTGGGAATGCCGCCAAAGTATTCGTGGCAGAGTTTGTTCATTCTGTCATTTCTGCAGTAGAGCCACGTGCATGTAGTTGCATCCAAATTATATTTCAATGTAGGGGGATAGCATTTCTAGTAGAATTTTAATTCGTTTAATAACCCGACTCGTCGCTAGGTCATCAAGGTGATTTGTGCAGCTTATGTAAGGAACTTGGAAGCGGCTTGTTACATCCTGCCAATCAAGACCGATCGCGACCAAATATGCATTATAAGGGATAACTATTTGTGACTTCGTTTCTCCAAAAATATACTATTCCTTTCATATGTCGCTTTGGCTACTCACACCCATAGCGGCCGGACGGCACTGGTATATATGATTTTAAATTCGTTCGCCCTACAAATTGGATTTCACATAGTTCCAGAACCATGAAATTTGGCGCCACTTCTACCTACTATCCACCAACAGTAACATGACAGCACAAAATTTGGCAAAGAAATGTTTTGATTTAAAAGTTTGTCGCATTGGACTTCAAAAGATTTGACTCATTGAATGTCAAGTTACCGCCCTGCTTGTCAGCTCTAATTAAGCTCACAGTTCTAGTCTACAAATGACGTCAGGTTTCGCCTTTTATTTTATAAACGGCGGCATCAAGACAAAGTTAGCTTCAGAGATTTTCTGCTAGAAGTTCATTGGCTCGCAGTAAAAGATGAAGCATTCTCCTTCTCATCTGCGTTGTGGAGACGATAGCACTTGGGACCGAATGAAACCTGCAGGAGACAAAGGCGCACCCGCCAAATGATATCGATCTCACCTGAACGACCCTCACGTGTAGGATAACACTGCGTCCACGTGGCCAAAATCATACTTACAGATGGTGCAGCGATGATTTTTCTGCACTATTCTTTAGCAGGATACCTTTGCGCCTCTTTAGGCAGATGTGAGTGAAGGGGCACTAGTTTCACAGGAAGCTTAGACTCCTCAAATCACATCTGATTCGATTCCAGGGTCTAGTTTTTGGCTACACTGAAGTAGGAAGATAACAAGTCTATGTGATTGTTCTTGCTAGGAGGACAGGGAGCACGGAATGCAATCAAACCTCACCTACGTGTGTCTATGCGGCGCTCTATTTCCAAAAGTATGTTGAACCTCTCAGGACACTGCATACGAAAGTATAACCTGTAGTCACTGTGACGCAGGAGGTGTTCCTGCATCCGATTCAAGTTACTGTGCGCTTCATTACACGCAATGCATTTTTACCCGATGTCAGCCTCTTTTCGCGCTCTATAGCAAAATTTAGCAAGTAAAATAAACTAGTCATAGCAAAAAAGCCTTCTTTGGCGTGGATATTGGTCTACTAACTAGAATATTTTTGCATGATGAATTATTTCCACCATATAAAACAATTTGTGGACATTAAATTTGCACAGCTTTAAATCAAATGGGTGGAAAGAAAATGTTCATTAGGCGTCCCAACTGCATCCCTCATATAGCTATGAAGGGTTTCTGATGGCGTCCCCATCGAAAGCATACTTTAGTCAGGGAGCGTTATTCATGAGGATCTCCTAATACAGATATTGGGAAACATGGGTTAAGTAATCGCAAGATTCCTTAAAAAACAAATATGGACAATAAGTCACGTACTTGCCTCAATCTCTTCAAGGTACTTTATCTCGTCTTTTGAGTTGATAATAGGTGTTTTGCTTAGCCTTCTCTCGGTTTCCATCTTTTCTTCGAAACTTCGACTTAAGGGATCTGAGGCCACGTCTTTCTGCTCCAGCAATTTCTCCAAGCCTTTAAAATTGCTAAAATGGTCTCTTTTTGGCCTTGCATTGACCCAATTCTTTTGAAATTTGCTGGCCAAACACCATTTGCAACCTTGGAAACGCTGATCTTGTGGGCCAACCTCACTTGCGATGAGTACATATTTGCCTCAGCTAAAACATCTTACTACTTTATGCATTACAGTTGTATCCTGCTAGTTTAACATAAAAAATTGCGCGGTTAGAGGCTGGCGTGCAAAGTAATATGTATAAAGTTTTCACAGACTTAAGACGTACAAAGCTAAGCTGCTGAAGAGCGACAGATGTAAAGGATTATTTTATGTTGCTGACAAACTATTTCACTGACTTTCTTAGCAGTGCAGTTTTAATTATTGAAAGTACTTTGTTGACATTAATGAGACTGTCTCTAGTGCTAAAGCAGCAAACAGCAGATTTTAAGGTACGGAATAATCACGAAGAGTGTTGCTACGCATAGACCGCCCTTTTCCTTATTGTTGCTTTAGCGCATCGGGTACCAAATCCCCGATTTGGAGATTAAGCCGAGTAGTCAGTGAAAGTGGCGGCTTCATACGGCTCTAAACAATTTGCAATCAAATAGGCTTGTGCATTAGTGCACATTCGTCACCGTGCGCCTCGGTTCTGATTCATCTGAGCTGGTTAATGGACAGGTCTTCTCGCCTAACATGCTTCGGTTCTTCCACTTTTCTACCCTTCTTACCAAAACTGCAATAAAAGGGTCCAGAACTTTGTGTTTTGCTTTGAAATGTATTTCAAATTGCAAAGAAGTGCTCTCCCTACAAGCAAAAAAGGCATTATATCGGATAAAACCATTCTCAAATCTTAACAATGCAGCAATTTTTATCAGATTTTACGTTCTAGATGCAATCCTTACTTCGGCACAAGCTGCTGTATCACAAGCTAGTAATCAATGCGCGTCTTAGGGAGTGCGCTCAGTGACGGCAAGACGTATTTCCGACTGGAGGATTGCAATGGGGTAAAACTCAAGGGTAGGTCTTTAATCCGGACAAGTGTTCTCATTAATTCAAGCAGTAGCTGCGCCCATGCATTCTACCACAGGTATACTCGAATCACAATGAGGAATGCTATTCACCTATTTTGAGAATTTTTCTTCACTTGGTCCTAAACCTACCAGGATTTTCTAGCTAAATTTTTCTGATGGCTTGTAATTGAGGCTAAGTAGCAAAGCACCCAACAAAAATGGCTTAAATGGACAAGTATGGCAAAGACTTCAAGTAGAATAAGCACAGGCTTATTACCTAGACATTATTACATCGAGGAAGCTCGAAATTCCAGGTAACAAATTGGTTATCTCAAAGAGCATTATGTATATATGCATGCTAGCATTAAACACATTTTTCTTCTAAATCTAGCTAATAGGAATCGGAGCATTCTTCTCCTCATCTGCATTAGGATTGAGTGCAGCACGCATGAGGCGAACACGCAACCGCTCAATGACTTCGTGTTCAGTTGGGTGCTCCTGTTCTGCGTGTGATAACAACACATCTAAGTGATCAAAAGTGGATCCGCAAACACTACAGCGGTGCTCTATCCTGCACCTTTTTTCCGAGAAAACACCCCTCCAGCTCTTCGGACATAAGGGACTTAGGAGGCTCTAGACCCTCAAGTTTTTCAGTTTTCTCAAAACTTCCTGAATTAATAGCGGTAGCTCAAATAATCTTTTATAAGAAGCACAAAGTATTATTCATTGTAATTAGTGGTAGAGCAAAAGTGCTGCAAGCCTCGAAGTAGAACGCGCAGTTACTGTGACGCTGGAGGTGATGGTGCATCTCGTCTAAGTTGTTGCACGCTTTGCCACAGTCAGTGCATTTGTATCTACAAGCAACTTTCTTTTCGCCTTCAGCAATAAAATAAAACAAGAAATCAGCCAAATCATCAGAAAAAGGAAAGTTAGCTTGAACAAATAGGATGGTGCACTAACACACAAACTTCCTCATAATAAGCATTTAATTTCCATAGCTTTATACCACAGTCGCGTATAGAACAAATCCATGAGGCATCCTAGCTGCGTCCCTTGGTCAAGTATCAAGGGATTCTTGACAACATTCCCACCGAACATGTAAGTTATTTGGGTGTCATTGTTTTTGAGCATCTTTTGATGCTAAATACGTGGTGACGTAAGTGAAGAAATCGCCACTGGTTTTAAGAAGCATGGGATAATTAGAAAATCAGTGTAAAACAGCAAAATTTTGCATGAAACTTACGCGAAAATGGTAAAAATAGGGTAGTTCGTGGATTTATTTCATGTTTTTAAAATAGCTGGCTGCTTCATGATCTAAGCTGATGCTAACAGGACGAAAAATCACAGCAATGCATGCTTTAGCTGCGCGACCCGTACAGCTTTTTCTCGGTCAACACGAAGTTGTATAAGGGACTGTGAAAACACTTCTGTTAATTGAAGCACCTGGCAAATGTGCTTCCCGATTTCTTTCTGTAACCTGATTCTTGGATTCGTCAATGCATTTTTCCGCGGGAAAGCATGAATAGTAAAATCGACAGACACAAGCCCTGTTTTTGTCAAGGCCTTTAAAGCCAAAAGGAGGTCGTCATCCGTGACACTTTGTGGAAAGAGTTAATGCGCGGACCCAGACCGTAATTTTGGCTTAAAACTCGAAATAAGTAAGCGATTGTCATTGTGATAGTGAACGCCTCTTGGATGGCTCGAAAGTTCTGCCTAATAGCAGGATTGTTCTTGGCTATTTCAAATCTGAAGTCGACCTCCCTTCCATGCTTAATGGTTGAATAACAAACCACTTTGAGTAATGGACGAAATAGTTGAAAATAACTTGATGAGCCAGGAACGCCCGAAGTCCTTGTCCCAGACATGCTATAATGACGAAACAACTCGTACGACTGATGTTGAGAACTATGGAACGCACCCAGTGATGCCTGGTCTATCCACAACCTTTCCACCATTTATAGGTTCCCAGCAGGACCAGCCAAACAATAACAGCTCGCAAACCGAGCTACATCGATACTCACCATACAAAACTTGCAAGGTAAGAACCAATTTACGATGGTAGAACGATCACACACTTCAAGCCTGCTGCCTCCAAGTGCCTTGCCCAAAATTCTTTTCCTAGGCTGTACTGCGGATACAGCATTTTCCAGTAAACTAGTCTAACCTTCGTCAAGCAATGCACATTACCTACATAAAACCCTTCTGATTTTTTTTATTTACTACCACTATTTTCCATCATCTAATGTAGAGTGTTTCATTTACTAACTAGCTTTTTAGTAGCATCTCTGCTCAGTGCTACGCATTCGTTGTTTTGCCAATAATAGCGCACCGCGTACATCTTTGGACTAATTGCTAAGCAGACTATTTAAAGATCTAATTGATGAAAAGAACCCGATCGGCCACTTAGATGCATACCGGATTCACCTTCTGTTAGTTTTTGTTATTTTGCCATGGCTTAGTGATTACGCAAGTTTGGTAATGCCTAACTACAGATCAATCGAGGTGTAGCCCTGCATGGACGTTTACACGCCTTCTTGCCACATAAATGAAGGAGGTGTCTGTCAGGAGGAAATAAGGCATTCGCAGCGAATCCTTCCCCAACGTATCCCTGCTACCACCCACTTATGGGGAGATATAGTGTTCTTGGATACCTTTATTTTATTTTATGATACAGACAGTAGAGAATTGATTTACTCCTGCAAAACTTGGCTTGTGTTTCTTCCCTCCTCTCGCCTGCAAGGTACATTGAAAGTATCACGGCGTTAGCAGAACAGCGGCCTTACATCGTAGCATCAAAGTTTAACAACCTTGCCTTTAAGCGATTAAATTTCAAACATTTTGCCGTCACTAAACATCTCAGATCACTGAAACCAAAGGTTCTGCTCAGTTGGCAGTACACTCAAATCGAGCTCCATAATGAGTAGCATCTGCAACAGGGTGCGAAGACTTACTCTTTTTTATATTGCTACACCCTGACTGAGCTTTCACATCTACAGAACTGACTCGCTCTTAAATCATGCTTAAGGCGCTGGTTACGCATCCTCGGAGTTGTTCAGACAATCTTGTGAGCACAGGTTTCTTGGGCGAAAAAGGGAAAGATGTGTAAACATTCACCCCTCCAAATGTATCGGTCTTGCTTTTACTTGTCGGTCAAGTGCAGATAAACTCTATCGAGCTGAAGACTTCTACAATGTGACTAAGGGAAGAAGTGACTGCGCAAGAAGTCAGACCTGTCTTCTCCTCTGACGCTGTTCTGTGCATAGCAGACTGTAAAAGCGTCTATTATTAGTAAACGCTCGACCAAAATCAGCACGTTATTATATGATCACATAAAAAGGATCATGCGACTACCGAAGATACTGCACGATGAACGCACCAACTCAGTACTTAGTGGTAAAAGGTAAAAGCATTCTAAAACTAGGCGGATGGCGGTGGGCATTTGATAAAACGCCTGTGTGTTGCGATTTTATATCACCATAGACATGAGGCGTTCGACTAAAGATGATGGACAACCGAATGAACAATGCAAATCGAAGTGGGTGCTGTAAAAAGCGAAATGTCTGCAAACTCGTACGTAAATATTCGCACATGCAAAACTACTTTAAATTCGGTAGTAGGCAGATCGGATATAGTTGGCAACGAGGTGAAATTCAGATCAACAGGAAATGAGGAGAAGGGCGCACAAGCACTGATGGAAAAAGCCACCCTCTAAACCAATCAAGCACGAACGATCTTCAAATCATCATGACCTCTGCTTTGGCATTGGTCAGGCCAGATTTTCCGTTAAATTTCTAGTCCACGTGATATACGCCAGACCCTTGATCTCAATGCAGGTGAAACATATCTTGGCGAAAAATAAGGTTGCATGTATCTTGCTTAATTATTAAGAAACAAGCAAACCTAATCGCTAAGCTGAGCATTCGTAAGGCATGTCGGCTAAACAAATTGCAATTTTCGCATCCGTCTCCAAATCATTTCCTGGCACGCTAATTCGAATCTTTCCCTGCGTTGCATAATGTGACTGCCACAGTCTTGAATGTGCCAAATGCGCCAGTTTATTAGCGCAGTCAATAGAGGAGAGTCATCGACGAAGCCGAGTATTCCTGCATAGCTCAAGATGAGGTCCATCCCACTTTCCTCTTTCCGCCTCACACCACCTACAATTACAATCCCAAAATTGTCCATCTGACAGGGTCCTCAACATGGTTTGTAGCTCGTTAACAGCATTGGACCCGTGTTGCACGTAGGGAGCGCAGCCGAATGCGGTAAATCGTAGTCTTCGGCCACTCAGGATCTCCTCCGACTCCCTGCTAACAAGGTGAAATATCATGGACCCTGGTGGACGATAGTAACATTCTCAGTGGGGAGGTAATCTATTGGCCGAACATATGCCGATGTGGAGTCGGTGAAGGTATCAAAGTTTAGGGAGAAATAGGTCTCCAGCACTAATGGACGCTTGGGACGGTAAACGTTCTTGTCAAATTTGCCAAGATGAAAGCAACTAGAAGGCAGGTGAATCCTTCATATGCACCATGAGGAGCTCGAATTCCTGAAAAGTGATGGTCAAACTGCATTTGACTAAATAGCTGCTCAACGGCTTTAGAAATGTCTGCAGTGCGCGGAGTTGACATGTCTGAATACAGCGTTGTGCAAACTCGTTTGTCAATCCACTTCCGCCTGTTGCCGTATGAATAGGGCGTTTGCGGGAAGAGGATCCACTCCCAGCTTGGAGTTGCTGTGCAAACATCAGCAAGGTATTTGCACAACATTTAACTAAATCCCGATGGGGGTTTGTGATATTCTTACTGTTTGATCTCACCTGCAAGATGCATTCATCAATTAACCGTCAAGCAGAGTTACTCGGATGCCAATGAGAGCGAACAATTTAATATAGCCTACTCGGTGAGCTATTTAGTTAGAAGGTCTAAGAGGTCCAATCTACTTTTAACCCTGCTTCACAATTTTTGGCAGAGACTTTGGATCTCTCGTGAAATGAGAGAACAAAAATCTTCTTTGTCGTAGGGACGTAGGAGGTAATCAACTTTCGGAGTGGCACTTAAATGCAGTTCAAGGAATGCAATATCAAGTCAATTAACCCTTGAGGTGACCTGACACCCTCTTCGAGGCTTTGCTATATGTCATATTATTGCAAAAGGGGCCCTAATTTTAATGCAGAAACCATCTACTACACAGTTTTTGCATCGGAAATGTTGCCAAACTATGTTTAGCATCCCCTTATTGAATTGTTGCCTTATGTAATGAGACAAGCTACCCTCAGGGCCTTTAATATTAAGGCATTTGATCTCCAAAATGCACATGAGCCTTGTTTAGGAGTCTTGCGCCATGCCCTTGATTTGATTTCTTTGGTTTATTGCCGTGTAACCCAAACTTCAATACTAATTTTGGACGCATTTGGCTCCTTAAACTATTAATTACTGCGGCAAGGACTTCGCTTTTACGCCTTTAAGCATCTAAATAGCCTAAAGCACTGCTCAATTGGCTGTTGTTAGTTTTATGCTCCTCCAAAATAACATTAATTTCTACCAAGGTGAAGGTCATTGCGTAATTGAACCTCTACAATGGAATAGAATTCTATCAAAGAGTGCTTCACGTCATTTACCTTTCGCAACGATTTTTATGCGTGTCCATAAGCCTATTATTACACCATTTTGTCTTCTGTGGGCTGACTGTATTTTGAGCCGCATTGGCAAAACAACTTCCTCCCCTTAGTCAGATATGTTTATCTCACCCATGTAGTATGTCTCATTTGCAAATCTGGTGTGTTTCACTGCATGCGCTCTACAGTTGTTTTAAAAACGATTTCTTGATTAGCCATTTAAAGAGAAAAACTTGCAGAGGCACGCAACTTAGAAAACGTGCCTAGTATGTAACCAACTTGTTTCTATTTTGCAAACAATGCTAAAAAGTGGGCAATTATTGGTAGCAACAAAACATCGTTTAACTTAGTAGATTTATCTTGCAAATTAAAATAATCACGTTACTGCTTAAATGCTATCCAATTCGTAGAGCTATTACCCACAAGCAGCGGCAAAGAGTTGTCACCACACAACAATGACTAAACCACATCCAATGGATCCCATGGAGTTACTTCCGCCATTGTACATGCTTCTGCTACTTTCACATTCCGCTGCAAAGTCTGTGTATCCTGTAGACGCTCAAGAGACCTTTAAATGTTTTTGTCAAGCTAACTTTAATAATACGTCCGAAGTGCGGGTAAAATGCACCGCCTTCGTGTCACGATGAAATTTTGAATCAAGACGAGAATGAAAAGCTGTTGCTAGCGTCAGTTAGGTTCCATTTATTTAATTAAGCTAGTCTGGCGAGTAGAGTGAGTTGCGCGGTGCTGATGTCAACTGGGGTTCACGGACTTGCATTTGCCTCCAAATAACAGCTTGTCAACACCATCTAAATGCATCTCACCAATTCACCAATGCGTTCTCGGGAGGCAACTTATTCACAAAGCTTTGTTGATTAACAAAGATCATGAAGAAATTCATCCTCTCTTTTTCTTTCTTTTTCACATCTTCCATAATAATCGTGCCCAGTGTTTGTTCAAAGGACTTGTTCGTCACAGTGCTTAGAACTCCGATCTTAATTAAAAGGCGAATCTTCGGATCCATTGATTTAGGCGATGAGACCGTTTAAAACTTGTGCATGCTGTATTTAAGCTTGAATTGAGCGAAAGGTAGTGTCAGTTTAATATTAAATGATACAATTTGCCACTGAGTCCATATCACAAACTCTAGCAGACCTCTTTGATCCCTCGTAGCGAGAGCTGAGTAGAAATGGGTGAGGGGACACAGCTGTTCTTCACTACTGGACAACGAGACCTAAGAAACATTTGAAGTGCCACTTCAGTGGACCAAGTCATGGGTTTGAATTCGTATTCTGCAGTAACAAAACCGAATAACTTTTCGAGTCCCTTCGAAACATGATGGGCCTATACGGCAGCAGTAGTTTCATTTATCCTGTTTCATAATGAAGTGCTGCCTTGCTAGTTGGAGCAAGAGATGCTTCTTAAGGTCGGTATTGGTTGCCGTCAACGTTGGTTCAACGAATCCCAAATGCAAGTTATGATGTCATCCGACTTCTTCACGATGGATGCAAATGCGCATTAGAGATTGATTAACACAAATGCAAATTCCGTTCTCGCAGTCTTTCCTTCAATACATCATTTTTTAGTGACGGCTGCAAACGGGAGACGGTTTAAGTCAAACCATTGAACTGCCTCCAGATGTTGATATCAGACCCTTATTCAAGCTGCGATAACGTAAGCCTCTCCAACTATCCCGAAACCCCTCCACAATCCCTCAGGTTAACTAGCCTTCAACGCTTGGCTTCAACTTGGACAATGTCTTGTCTTAACCCACTTCCATCGTCCTTTATTCACTTCCTTGCCGAGTGCCAAGATTGACACAGGCCGATTACCCTAGACGATGAAGGCAATAAACGACCTCAGCGGTTCTGCACCTGCCATGGTCAAGTTCACATTACGATGAATCTCTTCTCTGCTTAAACATGCTGACACTTCTACATTTTTGATACGTTTATTCTCGGCAAGGCGACTCCTCGTAGATAATCCCCTGTAATGAGATGGCGTAGAAATGATAGAGTTTATCGGTGGTTGTGCATCAGCAGAATACTCTCTCATCGCGAGCTGACGAAAGAAGTCCACCTTGTTGTTGCAGTAAAGTGCCGATTGAGTGAAATTAAGTAGGCAGAATTTGGCGCATGCAGCGAAATGCACATGGCGTAGGTAGCCGTCTAACCATTTTAGATCCTGCGTGCTGTTTTGAATGCTGTCGTCGAAGTCCAAAATGTGTTGGCTTAGTCGCGAGCTACTTGCTCTTGCCTAGAAGACCAATTATTTTAATCGTTGCGCATAATGGTATTTGCGTAGGATGCAAATAGCAAAAATTGGCAAAGTTTAACAACGCATTAGGAATTATTCAAGCATGCCTGAGACGTTAGGACTCCAAATATGAAAAAGCGATTAAAAAGGGCCTCGCTCAGGTGATAGGAAATCACCGGACATTTATAAACACTACCTTCATTCAGCCGATTGGTAATGTCTGTTAGCCGACTGGAAGTGCCTGGTAGGGCATTTAGAGGTCCTGGCAACAGCATATACAATATGGATGGCATGTTTGTCCCAATAGTCACCCCGTATTAGGCGATTTCAATAATAGACGACCCAGACTTTTGTCATTGCATCCACGCCTTATCATAGAACTGAGTAAACGATTTTAAATAATGGAGCTTATGTAGCCTAGAAGGACTAGAATACCATACTTGCAAATAGACGAGCATATTATTGAGGCAAATGCCAAATTAGTGCTAGTTTAAAGGGCTTGATTGCCTTAACATGGGCTTAGTACGAAGTAGCTGAATCAGACTGCGCCGAACTGCGACTTGTGCAGTTAAATATAGACTACCAATAATCACATTTTGCATAAACTTTCTGATGATAACGATACAAATTGCTATAATTCTGCCAGCATTGGCGACATGTGTTGCGAAATTTATTCTTATCTATTTAGTACCTGCATATGAGCTGGCACGAAAGAGAGGACAGGAACATAACACATCTGATAACATGGCATTGAAATCGAGAATAATTTCGCCTGTAAGTATTTTGTGGATCCACAGTGGGCTCCACATTTATTGCATTTAGGACTCGAAAGCCCGAGATGCTGGTGATAGGACATGTTAAAGCGTTGTTATTCATCTGTCGAGAAGGATAAAATGTGCAGTAGCACGCATGAACAGTTCATAAGTCTTTTTCGATTAAAATCAAGTAAAGAAGATACACCAGTGCGAATTCGCCTTTCTTCCATTTTAGAAATATGATTTAGTGGAAAAACCTTGTATTTTTTGACATTCACTAGCAGATGCAAAATTCTTAAAATGATTTAAGTGACGATTAGAAATTGATCATGCATTCTTATAACCCAGTCATGGAATATGAAAACAACGGATGTTGCATTATTTCCACAATTAGCTGAATTCCGCCTCTCTAAGCAGTGCTTCTTCAATTTGTTTAGCTGTCACTTTACGCGGGAGATTATTTCTGCAACGTTTAGGGGCTAGGGCCGACTCATCTACAAAAAAGGCTTTTTATTTCTTCCCTTTTTTCGCAGTTCAGAGTCAGCGGCACTGATGATTGCTACTTCTGTGCTTGGTAAGATAATCATTTTCAGCATTCTAAACAGCGAATTGTCAGTTGATAAGTAGACCGCTGTTATATACTTAAGAAAAGTATGTTTAAGGGGTCTAGGTTCTCGTTTTTGGTTGTGCAAGTAAGTGTGCATCATCAGCAAATTAATCAACGCGCGCTTATTTTTTACCTGTTTACTTCTTTGCGAATTTACTAGTGCCAGACGAATCTTTTAATTCTGAATGGAATCACGTTTTTTAGCTTAAAGTTTGCCTCAGAATTGTGGACCAGGTTGCTATGTAGTGATTAGAATACTCTATGCTGACATGCCCACCGAGTAAAGGAAACAGAGCAGCTCCCTCATTATCAGCCAGTCCCAGGTGTTTGACCATCGTGGATCAGCGCCATTTGGTCTCCTATCTTGCAGAGTCCAAGATCCACGCAGGCAGTGACGTGTGCTTTTCTTCTTTTAGCCCTTTATTTGCGTGAACCGTTCACTTTGCAACAAGTGTTTTGGCAAAAAGTTCAAGAGCAGAGAGACAACTTAAAATTAGATTATGCTAGACTTTGGTGCAGGGTAGTGAGCTCGCTTTGGTCCCAGCAATGCTTCTTGATACCCTCCATTATAGGCACAAGTCTCTTTCATTCGTTTTGGTTTAATTTTGCAGCAGACTTTTCTACTTCTACAGCATTCAATTACATTTGTGTGCTACACAGTCTCGTTCACTAGAATGGTCAACAATCGAAAACATGGCTTGCAGTGGCCGATTGAATGCAGGTTGGAATCTGTTTTGTTTTAACAAGTTACTATATACGTTTTGTGAATAGCCTTGCAACGGTCACCAATTTTTCACATAAATAATACAAGTGTAGATAAACAGAAATTCGAGGTAGAGAAAGGGCACGATGAAGCAATAAGAGCATGACTTAACAATAATATCTGCGCCATTTTATTAAATATCAACACCGGTGGCACAACAGCTGACTGTGCGCTTCCACAAAGAATCATTGATAGAAATTAAGATGCTTTCATTAGAGAATGGTACACTCCGCAAAACAAATGAGACACATAATTGCAAGGCAACGCGATCTGTTCTTAGTCTGTGCAACGTATTCGGTCTCCATTAATTGCCAGAAATGAACATTTCACTCAGTAAACGTGGGGGCATCTATCATTATTGTCAAAAAGCTCGGGTTGTTTTGCCTGACACGTGGTGGTTTCGCAAGCGCTATCTTAGCCTTGAGTGGTTACATGAAGAACTTGTTCTCCACTTGTGATTGTAAAACGAGTTTCTTAAAAACCCAATGCAAATTTACCGATTTCGTGGAGCGGTCTTGCAAAATGTGGTTCGTGGTCACTTTGAGGCGAGATCTAAAAGCAGTTGAAATGGCTTAACTTTTAGCATTCTCCTTAAATAAGAGTGTGTCAAAAACGCGACGTCTTCGAGCTATCACTAGTGTCCAATAGGCCTTAGCCGCAAATGATTTTTGCCTACTTATGAGTTTATTTAAAGGAAACGCCAGAGTTGGAGTTGTTTAGTAAAGATTAATTACTATCAGAGGCGTATGAATTTCAAAATAATAATCTTTGGGAAGAAATGAATAGCATGCGCTACCTCTATTCGCACCGTTAGGAGGTCTGCGATAAACCATATGGATAATTGGGAGGACGAAAAGGCACCGACTCGAGAAAATGTGCTTTTCAAAGATGAGGATGTGACTAATTGATTTGATCAGCGCTAATTTCCCAAACCATGCTTCCCTTCTTCACTTGCTTTTTCGTCATTCACCGGCAATTATATCCCGCACCCTCGATTTCGCCTTAACTTTAAACCCCTCGAGACAGCTAGGGAGTTTAAAACGACGAATGGAAAAATTTGAAAAGTGTCTGAAGCTGGCTTCGTCACGCAAATTTTATCGTCTGTTCCTTCCAGCCCATAGTCTGCGGATGTCCCCTTTGTAAGTCCTGTTTATCTCTCCCTAGTCTTACTCTTCATTGTGGCATGCTTAAACAATTCATAGGCTCGTAATATAGATCTGACTTACGGAGGCCTGACTGAATCTAATTGAACCACACTTTGCTTGGAATCAAATTTTGTTCCAGTCTGTTTTAGCTAAGATTGCCCTTAGTTTTTTATTTCCATCTCTCGTTTTTACCACTTTATTCTGTCCCACATTGCCACATTCCTCAGCCCATTTTCTACTCCTCATCCATTTATTCTCGAGAGCGATAGCCAGCGCGTCGCCCAAATTTTGTAACTTACAGACTGACCGAACTCCTATCTGCGTACCTCATTGCCCACTTCTTGTAATTTCCTTGTACGGAATCCCTCTCTTTGGTGCTTTGTGATTTCGGATCCGAATCTAGGCATCCCTCCTCAGTTGACCTGTGCACTATTCACTATGCGTCAGCGCCTGCCTGTCTGCGCGAGATTGTGTAAATATGCGCTTGTGTCACTTATCGTTATTTTTATTTATGGCCTTTTAGAGGGTGGCATTAACCGGTGTCGAACGGGCAGATAAAAACGCGTGTGGTCAGGTGTATGCAAACTCAAAGGCATTTTCAGCTCATCTTCCTCACGCTTGTCCTTTGCGTATAGGAATTTTCCAGTTCTACTCCGGACAAAGCACGATCCAATTTGATTGTTTGTCTAATGGCTAAGTGATTCCTTCTTCAATTTTAGCTCTACTATTCGTTAACACTTCACTACTCACTCACGCACCCACTTAACCTTATTTAAGAGTTATCTTTCCTGCGGTCCTTCTACTTTCCCTTTTGTAAATTAATGCTGACATCTTGTGGTAGAAAGAAAGAAGTGCTACAACGCCCTGAAGGCATCTACCACAATAGGTGATATTAAGTAGGCAAGAGGCAAACGAGTTGAACTAGGTAGTATGGTTAATCAAACTTTGCATATCTCTCACAATAAACGAAAGCAGGATGTGTCCTTTGTCGTCAGTAATTGGATTTGCATGAGTAAGCACGGAACAAGGGGTCCATGAAGCAGAGCGCTGCAGTGGAAGCGGCAGTAGGGACGGCGAACCAACCTTTTTATTGTCGTGGATGCCCAATCGTCGAGCTGAACTGTCTCCTCTTTATGCTGAGATGAAATGCGTGGTTTTATTTCACTTGATTTACTTTCCACCTCTGAAGCGACTAATTTTGTTTTAAGATATTGTTGGTGGGATCGCGGTTCCATTAATTAACAATGTTTCATTAGCTAGCGTGATTATATTTGTTAGTATATGAGACTGGCGCAAAAATTTGACCTTACTTAATGTCACAGATGGTATGGAATATTAAGTGGACAGAATCGTGCCTTTTTGAAGGTCATGTTACACGAACGAGGTGAGAAGCATAGTCTGTTCTACCCGGTTCAATCGAATTCAATCAAGTCAAGCCTATTCTTGCTTGCCTCGCTACGGTAATTACGCAGTGAGACGTGAATATTATCTACCATCTAATCTTTTAATACTGCTACTCATTCGATGATTATAAGCGCATATTTAAGGCGTGAATATTAAGTGCGGCACATCAAGCGTAGTACAGGGCATGGTAATTCAGCCCTAGACATTGCTATTCAGGAAACAAGGGTGCGTTTCTGATGCGTATCCACAATCCAATGCCTGGAACGATTGTTGGCTTTCATTACGATTGGCGGTAGCAACCATCGCTGACCTTTAGCAGGTGCAAAGTTACATGAATACTTAGCTGGAGGAGACAGGCATTTGAAATGGACACAACAGGATGACACTGCATAGTGCTATCATCGTAAAGCTAATCTTTTAAGCCAACCACAGTCGTGGAGCGTAAGTCCATTCGACCCAGAGTAATATGCATACCTTTTCTTGCGCGTTAAATGTATTCTGTGAGTTCAATACCTAATGTGGTACATTTGAGGACTAGTATGCAAGATTAAGATGCGCGAATTATTCATAAACTTACTTGATAGAAGCCAAACAGCTCTGAAATGACAGTAACCTGCTTCTACTGATTTTATACTAGTAGCGTCTGCAATTTAGTCATACACGAAACAGTTCAGCAGGTTCTACTCAGTTTTCACAAGCAAATGTGCATTGATGACACCCATGAGATGGCTTCCAAGGACTGAAGTAAATATCATGGACTACACTGCTTAAGAAAATCTAGGGTATCGGTGCTACCGCGCGTGCATGAATCCCGCTATACACCGCTAATATGTTTTGAGTTCTCAATCAGCCATTCAATCAAGGAGACGGCTGTGAGCAGACCAGAGCTAAATATGACCAGACGCGTGGCTTTCTCGCTAAGTAAACGGCTGTTTCGACCGTGTATCATACGCACGCAGTGTAATCACTAAGCAGCAGCGAGACAGACAATAAAATGAAAAACATATAATGGGTGATAATTCTCCTTACCAATGTTCCAGTATGTAACCAGTGCAAATAGAGAAGATAATTACAAAAAATTTTGCCATTATGTTTTCAATTTCACCGCATTTCCCAATGCAGGGTCGGGCTACTAAAAATTGACGCTAAAGCCATGATTAATGCAAAAACAATTAGATAATGGCATTCGGCTAATCGTGGTGGCTAGCCAAACGAAATGAGAGACATACGAACCAGTTATAATAAAAAGCTTAGATAGTGGTATGCATGTTCTTAACCTCCCAACCACTTATTTATATTACCGTCAAATAGCACTATATACTAACAGGTATCCCGCACCCCTATAGCTAAAGCTCCAACTTTCATAAAATTGCAATTACCGAAAGGAGGATGAGGCTGCTGCAAATGTAAGATTTCCTCTTAATAAATGCTACAGTCTCGTCTGTGGCAGGTGGACATTTCTAGTGTTATACTACCACATTTGACGCTTTGCATCAAAGCAGTAGCTAAGTCACTCACAACACCTGCTCTACAAGCAGAACCTAGTAACACTGCACCGTAGAAATGGCTATTTTATTTCTCCATACGACTGTCTTGCAACTCCACGAGTTCAATTTGCGTGGCTACCTCTTGTCCTGTCCCTTCGTGCCGAATTCTATGATACGAGATCTTGTTGCATCGTCAAGCAATAAAACAAGCTCCCTAAATTTCCTTACTGCGTGCAACATCACCGTATTTGTTTTATACACCTCAACGTGCCTTTTTAGTTCAAATGAATAGTAAATTGGCAATGGATCTGCCATCATTTATAATCGTGGCATCTATTTTCATTGTCTCAGCATCTTTAGTTAGGCAGCCGCTATTGTCACCTCATCAAGATAAGAGGACAAAAAATCGACACATTTAACAGCTGCACTTAAATACACAACATTTTAAGTTATAAGTTCTCATTACGACACAATGAAAGTCTCATTGTCTTTAGAGACATCACTGGGAGTGGCAGAGTTGCGAACGTGAGTCAATTACTTCTAACCTCCATAAGCAGGGTTGTCAGTTTGATGCTTTACATGGGGTCTTATTCCTGCAGTTTGTTTCCATTTTGGGTGTTGCTATATCTTTTTTGACATGAAAAGCTGATTAGGCAGAGGTTTGGATCGTCGGGTCCGAAAATCAAGCACGACCTGCAATGATTTCATTGAATTAGTTGTTTTGCAGGCGCATCAAAATTTGTGAGAAACGCTCCTATATTAATCTGAAATCAGTCTGGTAACACAAGACGTATGGTCCGCCGATCTTGTTTAATTTTTGAGCTAAACATCTATGCATGAATTGTGTGGGTTGCATCAAAACCACCAGTCAGACAAGCACGGCGTGCTGCAGGTGTCAGAACACATGTGAGCATTAGAGTTATTTTATTAGAAACAATACCTGAAATTGAGATGCGAATCAGCCTGCCGTTGTTTCACGCTTAGGCAACGGATCAAGTTGCTTTGGTGGTTAGTTGATACCATGGATTTTCTGACTATTGAAAGATCTGAATTTTCTTCTAACCACCTACATTGACCATAGTACCATTAACTAATTTATTCTCTCACTCGATGGGGTAGAGGTTAACCCAAAGTTGTCAATATCAAGGGGCAACAACTGCTAGTTTTCTTGGCGGAAAAAAAGTATATTTAAAACTGACGTCTGCGTTCAGCCCTTTTGCAAATATTTTTCTTTTCTGCAATGTCCATCTTATATGCGGTGCGAGGATATTTGGTCGTTGACAACGAATTGCGTCTACTTTAATTTATGCGTTCGTTATAGGACGCAGCTGTTTACAAGAACTGATCTATCGCGTGGGACGAGAACATGCGCATGCTAGGTCTTTATAACAAAAAAATTTGCTTTTAGATGATCCAACTGATCTGGAGGTTTAAGCGTATGGGACGTTGCCTTGAAGTGTGGGTTGATGAATCTGGTCGTGGCGACTGTAATTATGGTAAAAGTAAACAGTGAGGTTTAGGAACACGTCAATGATATGATTAGCTAAAATGCATCACTTTAAGCCAACTGGTTAAATTTTGTTAGCACACGATTTGCATGGGGCTAAAATGCATCACTTTAAGCCAACTGGTTAAATTTTGTTAGCACACGATTTGCATGGGGCTTTTTTGGATTTCTTGTCTACAACGTTCATAGAAAACAAATACACATTGAAAAAATGATTAATTGTTAAACAAATTTGCCAAGTAGTTCACAAGTGACCCGGAAGGAAGTTACGAATTCGCGAATTTTATCGACTAGTTCGTCGCCAATTCATGGTAAGCAGATTAACTGAATGCCTGTCACTCCGGACTGTGCATTTGCTAGGAAGTTGGGCCTGCCGTCGCTTTGATGCTGCACAGGACGCATAACAAGATCAAAATTAAGTAATCAACTACAAAAGCATGCCTTTCAATGCCGCAATTAATCGACGCCTACACACCTGCAATGCTTGACTTGTTTACTTGAATTTTCGAATGCACTAGGTAGGCAGCTAAAATCACACCCAAGTCAATTGTTCAAGTCATCATTTTTAATCTCTGCAGTCCAAACTTAATCGCAAACTAATCGAAGTGGTTTAAAGGTTCTGTCATAAAGTAGCCTGCATATGATGCATGAGATATCATTAGTTTTGATTCATGAATATGTAAATTTAGTGGGTAGACACATAGTTCTTGGTTAATCTGGCTTATGCCCACCTCAGTGAGCATAATAAAATTGAAGGACCTAGAGAGCTGGCAATGAGGACGTCGAAACCTTAATTCGATGCGACTGCCACTAGCGTTTGGGTTGTAATGCCTGCGTCCTCAGCCTTCTCACCTCTACTGACTTATAAGCTGTGTGGCGATGAGAGTATGAGATGTGGAAGGCGTGGCACCAAGTACAGAAGTGCTCATCAAGGGAGAAGATGCTTAGATCCGTTTTTCATTGTGCACATAAATCACTGATACACTAAGCCTGAGCACGTGCAAAACTGGCAACACGGTAGCATAACATGATATAAAATAAATGTTCATTTAGTGATAACCAAAGCAACGAGAAAGCACAAATGCTTAACGCTGGAAAGTATTAGTGCAGGTCTTAGCAAATGCTCCGGTGTCGTCTTGCCACTTTGCAAGATCCTGTAGGTAAGTTCGGAGAATATCTTTGTGAAAAAATTTGGGTAAGTGATCATCTGTCCCATGACCATCATGATTTTTTTCGCTTGCTGTATTGTCAACCGTGGTGAGCGTCTTTATTTTAGTATTCCAGTGTCGACGCCCATAACGCCTACGAATATCTTCTAGCGTCAAGTAATAAAGGACAGGCAGACATTAATTGTCGATTATTTTTATTAGCCTCATACCAAACTTTATCAGTCCAGCCACAAAACCGGTTGTAGATCCCATTTATCTTGCCCTCCAAAGTGTAAATAGGAAGGTGCACAACTGTAATCACAGAGGTAAGAAGAATAAATGCTGCCCTCACAGATCTAAGCATAATTTATCAAGTGACACTAAGAGGTTTAATGGCATCAGCTACTGCTGAGCTCAAGAGGGTCAGCTTAATACGTGGCTATGTTTCGCACACATCACGACTAGAAAGAAGAACATTGGTATCCACTCTGAATGCATTACTAGAATTCTTAAAATGTGATGTGGTGTGCAGCGCTAGTGATGAATGGCGAACACAAGCTATCTGGATCTATTCTAGAGAGGTTCAATTAGTTCATATGGCATTGGATCACGATTCAATGGCATGATTAGCCAGGTGTTGGAAAGATGTACTGATTCCGTGTGCCCGCCCCAATTAAGCGTAAATGTTGACGCTAAAGGATAAACAAGCCATTCAAAACGCCTATAAATATCCCTGTAGTGCGTATGCAAATCACACCGCGCACAATCAGCACCATCTGCGCACTCACACGTCATGTCAGTACTACCGACTCTAATCTCTCTTTTTCTTCTCACTTTCGCCTCAAATCATGCTATTGCCGCCGTTGTGGTGGTTGGTCAGGCTGAGCCGGGGCTGAAGTTGGACCTCGCTGACGAACCTGACCTTCTGAAGGGCGAAGAAGTGGTCGAGAGTATGGGTGAAGGTGAGGCGGTCAGTGAATACAAAGAGGATGGCGAGATCGAGGGTGTCCTCATGCCAGCTGGGCCGCGTATTACCCCTTTGGTTTATAGATGCGTCTATGATTACAGGACTGGAAAGAAACGATGCTATCCACGTACAAAACTTATTCTTCTTCGTCGCTGATCACATGTCCCTGCTTGATTTTATGCCTGCACAATTTAGAGAACGGCGTACCTGATTTGTATTGCTCACCTATCTTCTGTGCCACATTATTGTCGTGTGACCAACAATGTGGTATCTCAATTCCCTAGAATAAATGTTAGTACTTCATTCGTCGATATAGTAAGTTAACCGAGCACTTGTAACATTTGCTTTTCAACCTGAAAACCCTATTCAATAAATTTCATTTTGAATTTCGACAATTTGTGGCTGCAGAAATTGTGTAGAGGTGGCAGTGGTAACACTTTTATTAATGCGGAAGTTAAATGTGATGTGTACCTTTGCATGGAGCAGCAGCAAGTGTAAGAAGGAAAGTGTGGGATGTAGAAGAGGGGAAAGGGTGCAAAGGGGTGGAGCAGAAACAAGGAAATCATGAGTCAAATGAGATGAAGGATCGAATACCATTTATTGAGATGACAATGATTGCAAGAAGGGTATTCGATGCTTTGACGAAATAAACTGTAGATCTCGTTGCAACGCAAACGCCTACTCGAGGTGCTTGGAAAGAAAATAATGGAACGCGAATGGTAAAATGTCTACCCCTTATAGTGTCAAACGCGCTAACCTGGTACGCGATCGGCTTTGCTGCAACGTGGCCAAACACTATGCCTAGGTTTAAGCTACTTACAACGCACTACACTTCACCGCCTTATTACGTTTCTTTCATTGTTGGCCTCACATGCACTTCGAGTAGACAGCACTGCATTCGATGCTTTGGGCACACATTTCTGCTCTTTAAGACGTTCGTCCAGCAGGCGGTTCGTTTTAGGCCCTCTAATATTAAACTCTACTTCACGCACTCTTCGGCAACACATTACGTGCACTTGAGTATGCGCCTTTGTTGTAAGACCGCTCAATTGATCACCTTTTTAGCTGTAACTTTATCAGGACTTATGCATACAAAATCTTTAATCTCGCAAATAAAATAATTTTGCCTCCGAAACCCGCTAATTACCTTAGGGGATAGTTATCTTGAATTATGGGTTACACAAACCTGGTGGGGGTGACTGCCATCAGGGCAACAATATAAATTAGAGGCTACGAAAAGGTGGCTTGGCAGAACATCTAAACTAGATAAGTTCTTTAATTATATGCCTTGCATTTTGTTAGTTGGCGACTCTCTAGTCCCTCTGTACTGTGGGAACATAATATTCTCCCCGCAAAATTTATCCACGTGAGACCTGCATTAAATTTATTGCCTACGGCTTTCCTCTAATGAATAACAATATACGAGCAATGATTTTCAGTGATCAGCAACTTTTTCACACGGGTGTTTTTTAAATTGGGTGGAAGTTACGAGTCCGCAACTGCATCCGACTCATTCGTTCCTGCTTAATATTAAATGTGCTCTTACCACCTCCACAGTCATTGCCTTTTAAGGATATCTAGGGTTCGTCATAAGCACACTCCCAAATTCTTTGCTGATTAACAGCAGACTGACCACCCTACAAAGTCCAGGATGTTAAGCTCTCTCACCTGTGTTGCGCTTAGCGTCGCGCATGCAACCGTGTCTAAAATCGAAACTTAAATTTTAGTCGCATGTCATTTTTAGGTTCACTTTCACTGCTCGAATCCTCTAAATGAGTATATAAAATTGCGTAGTTAAAAACTCACATTTTAGAACAGCAAGCAGGAATCGTGAAGAGAAGCTAAGGCTTTGCACCTCCTTTGAACCCGCAGCTAAACGTCTCTGCTCGCATGACCTCAACAAATTCATAGTCGTTTTCTGATTGACATCATGCTCCCCTCGACACAAATGGCACACAGATTCGAAGAGTAATCGGAGGCATTAGTAGTGAAACTTATCTACAATTTCAATGGCTCAAAATAAGGTCGACAAATGCATTCTGTCACTAGAGTAAGGCGAAGCTAAGGCGACACTTACTAGGTAAGTCTATTTGCTATGCACATCACCCAAATTTCATTCACTTGAGAATTTCTATCCGTTGGTTTACTTCAATGTCACCAATAAGAGTAGTCAAACTTAAAGCAAATAAGAGGCTCTTTGGACATTTGGTACACCCTGTTACAAGTCATAGCAAGCCGCGCGCTCTACGCAAAGCACTGCTTTTGCGTAAGCCGAAGGCTTCTTACTCAGTTCGCCACGGTCAAACTAATGCTTAAGTCTAAAATTGAATAAACTAGGCGTGCCGGTGCATAAAGCCCTGTTTTGTGAGCTAAAAATGAACAAAAAGGCGTTTATTAGTCATTTCTGAACCCATAATTTAGCTAGAGAAATAGTTTTTGGTTTATACAAATTTTGGATATGCACGAATTACCTGGTGAGATCTTGGACACTCGCTAATTGCAGGTCGGTGTTCATGGAATAGTGAGAGGATTTTAAGAATTTACGACATTCATTGCCTAAAAGTTGATAGACACGTATGGCTGCAGATAAGCGAATACCTCTGTTCAAATGGTAAATTATTTAATCACCCACTAATCCACGCCCACATGTACGCACGTGCATTCACCCTCACGCACAGACACAAGGTCGGCACAGAGAAGCTGATAGTGCTTCCTTCACGCCAACGAGCATTAAACAATTTTAATTGCTGAGTGACGGTCGATTTTATTTACATTTTTCTGAAAGTAACATGTACGTTGCCGTCTCCATGAGGCATTGCACACTTTCATTTTCATAGTTCCTATTTCTGCTTGCCATTCATTTAAACAAGTGCAGAGGTACTCGCATATTAGCCGCTGTACGTGCCCATTGACTTTTAGCCACCTCGTGTTCATATCCACGAAACGATCTCATCAATCCTTGAACAAAGACCTGCAATTGGTGAGTACTTAAAGTCCTGCAAAGCAATTTGCGCCTACACAAAATATCTGTAGACCAAAATATAGACATCTAACTAAAATATGAATCTTGAAGCAGTTGCTGAGGTGCATAATTATTTAATGCTAACTTGCGGAACAGGACTTTGTACACTGGCAAGCCTCGATTCAGTCAACAGGCTGAAGCATAGTTGTCGGGTTCAGGTGAACAATGTAAGAGGTGTTGTGCTCGCTTAAGGGTAGAGCTCCATCTGAAGTGTTGTGCCGAATTCTTCTTCCCCGCAATCTTATTAATTATTAACCTTATCTTCTCCTTTCATCAGGTAGTAAAAGAAATATATAAATAAGCAAAGTAGGGCACCAATTCCAGCAAATCATTGGCAACAACTTGCGTAAGATGTATTTATTAATGTAAAATACTGGCAGTGATTATATCTGTTTATTTACTAAGTAACTTTCTAATGTTCCCTGTGAATCCTAAGCCTACAGGCAGTGCTTTTGAAAGCAGTAGTAAAGTCGATAGATTTTAATTATCCAAAAGCGCTTTTAGGAGCGCTTAATAACAGAATGAGTTCGCCCAAGTAACAATGTCTAACACACGCAGACCACTTCCAACATAGTCGCAAAGACCATGCTTAATAAGCATTTTATTGATGTTCAACATGCTCTAAAGTTGCGCACTTACTTTGGCTTTTGAAATAGTAGCTCGAGAGCATTTTTTTACTTTTATGTTTGTTCTAATGATTTAGCATGGAAACGGAAGACACGGAGACTGATCCAAACCAGAACATAATTACTTAAGCGTGTTGGCATTTAGACTAATTATAAGGATCGTGTATTATAACTTTCCAATGAAGTCCCAATGTTCTAGTCCTTTACATGGATCACATACTATTATTAATTCTGCTCTAACCAACCATTTACTAATCTACGAGAATGGCTACCTGCCGATCAAACGCAAATAATTAGTTCCTGTTAGGTCATTTGCCATCTACGCCCAAAGCGCAGATGTCATTCATCCTCCAAAGACTAGTTGCTAATACAAACAGATGATCAGTTCTATCGCTATAGGAATTACTAGTCTGAAAGTTACCCTTAATTTAGACAAGGAAATAGCCATAATGCCAACAGATTACTTAAGCGTTATAAGTAGAGGAATGTCCTTACTCGGATTTGTATGCGTAAAACATCGGATGGTAGGCTAGTTGATAACTCTTATGCATACGCCATAGACCATAGCCTTAAAGAATTGCTCTTACTTATAGAGATTTAGTTCTTTCAAAAAACGTATAGATTCTCTCCTTCTTGATCCATATGCTTAAAACAGAGGTTTCTACTGTAGTTTTCGGCTGCAGACTACTTCTGGATTAAGCACTTAATTAAAGGGTGAACAGTTCATTGCAAAAAAACTTTGGTGTGTGGGTGAGGTTATAACAATACTATGGTATGCCCAAATCCAGCCATAGCAGATAAGACTTTGGTAGGGAATGAGGTATAGCTGAGGCTTATGAATACACCTAGAAGACACCCTTGAATAGAATTTCAAAAAAGTAGCTGTAATGAGGTCGTGACCTGCTTCTGTGGTTCGTAATGCATGGGTATAGGCGATCGTATGCATTCGCACGGCGTTCGTCAGATGTTTCAAAACTAGACGATTCTGCGAAGCCTACTAATCTGCAATCAGTCAAAAGAGTCTATCAGCGATGTCAAATAATCTTAATACTACGTCAAGTCTGGCCTATTTAGCTTTCTAAATAGTGCATTTGGGAACATTTTGCGTGTTTGAGTTTGGTGTACTAGTTCTTAACTGTGTAACCTCATAATTAAATGCACAGGTGATTTTGTTTACGCGAAGTAAGAAATATGCAATTCAAGTCTCACGAGTGAGATCCGCTCAAGAGATCGGCGCCACGAATGTCGTAAATGATATCTGGTCACTAAAGTTCAGAAAGAATGAGCCAAGGTCAGGACTCAAAGAGGCCACAAAGTAAGACTTTAGAAATTCCAAAGGTGTCAAGCAAGAGACGCCTGATGGTTTTGTATAAGGGCTTTTCGCGCTCTTAAAGGAGCAAGGAAACTGCCAAAGCAGGAATCTGTGGCCTCAGATGCCCCGGGTGGAAGTTCCAAAGATGAGATAGACGACGGGAGTAGGTTAATCCAAGCACTTATGACTTACCCGGAAGACGAGATTAATTTCCTCGAGGAGATAAAGGTAACTATGCGGTTTGTTAATTATCACGTGTGTCTTAAATTTAGTGGCGATTTCTTTACCCATATCACCACGTATTTGCCTTAGAAGATGCTCAAGGACAATGACACCCGACTAATCTACATGTTCGGTGGGAATGTCATCAAGAACCCCTTAGTACCTGATCGAGCGGCGCAGTTGGGATACCTCATGGATTTGCTCTGTACGCAGCTGTGGTATAAAGCCATGCAAATTATATGCCCATAATGAGAAAGTGTGCTAGTGCACTATACTATTTGTCGAAGATAACTTCCCTCCTTCTGAGCAATTCTGCTAAATGCTTGTTTTATATTTTGTGGAAGGCGAGAAGAAAGCTGATGGTAAATACAAATGTACCAAGTGTGGCAAAGTGCATAACAACTTACATGGCATGCAACAACACCTCCTGCGCCACAGCAAATGCAGGTTCTACTTCTGCGCGCAATGCTTCGAGGGATGCAACACGTTTACGGATATGGTGCACCACAGAAAGATGACACATGGTGGTAAGGTTTGGTTGCAGTCAGTGTTCATTGCTCTATTACTAATTACAATAGATAATGCTTTTTACTTCTTGTAAAAGATGTATTTGAGCTGCCGCCATCAATTCAGGAAGCTTCGAGAAGACTGAAAAGACCTGAGGGCATAGAGCCTCCTCAGTCCTCTATGTCCGAAGACCTGAAGGGGCGTCCTCCTGAAAAAGGCGCAGTTTAAAGTACGGCTGTAGTGTATGCGGATCCGCTTTTGACCGATTGGATGTGATGTTATCACACACAGAACAGGAGCACCCAACTGAACGCAAAGTCATTGACCACTTGCGTGTTCGCCTCATGCGTGCTGCACTCAATCCTAATGCGGATGAGGTAGAGGATGCTCCCAATCCTATCAGCTACACTTAAGAGAAAGTGTATCTAAGTGCTGGCACATATGTATATGTAAAATGCTCTTTGTGACTGCTTCTTCAACAGGAATTTCGCGCTTCTTCGATGCGATGATACCTCTATATAAGCTGATGCTTATTCCCTTTAAATTCTTCCACAAACTTGCCTATTTAACACTTATTTGGTATGATGCTTTGCTATTCCACCTTAGGTGTGAGCCATCGGTGTTGGTGCATGCCATCCAAGTTGTTATACACTATGCCACACTTAGTACATTTGTATTTACCATTAGCTTTCTTTTCTCCTTTTACAAGAATATAAAACAAGAATTTAGCAGAATTGCTCAGAAGGAAAAAAGTTTTCTTAGACGAACAGAATAGTGCAGCTGCATGCACACTTCCTCATTATGGGCATCTAATTTGCATAGCTTTATACCACAGCCGCGTACAGAGCAAATCCATGAGGCTCCCAACTGCGCTGCTCGATCAGGTACTAAGGGGTTCTTGATGACATTCCCACCGAACATGTAGGTTAGTCGGGAGTCATTGATCTTGAGCATCTTCTAAGGCAAATACGTGGTGATGTAGGTACAGAAATCGCCACTAAATTTAAGACACACGTGATAATTAAAAAAAACCGCATATTTACTTTTATCTCCTCGAGAAAATTAATCTCGTCTTCCGGGTAAGTCATAAATGCTTAGATTAACCTTCTCTTGTCGTCCATCTCATCGTTGGAACCTTAACTTGGGGCGTCTGGGGCTACAGGTTCCTGCTTTAGCAGTTCCCTTGCTCCTTTAAAAGCACGAGAAGTCCACATACAAAACCACCAGACATCTCTTACTTGACGCTGTTAAAATTTTCATAGTCTTACTTTCTGGTCTGTGCGGATCCTGACCTTGACTCATTTCTTCTGAACTTTCGTGACCAGATACCATTTGCGACATTCGTAGCGCTGATCTCCTAAGCGGATCTCACTCGTGAGACTTGAATTGCATATTTTTACTTTGCATAAACAAAATTACCTGTGCATTTAAATATGAGGACGCACAGTTAAGAACTAGTACACCAAACTCAAACACGCAAAATGTCCCCGAATCCACTATTAAAAAAGCTAAATAGACCAGAGTTGACGTAGTATTAAGATTATTTGACATCGTTAATAGACTCCTTTGACTGATTGCAGATAAGTAGGGTTCGAAGATTCGTCTTGTGCTAAAACACTTGACTAACTTCATGCAAATGCATACGATCACCTATACCTGTGCATTACAAACCACAGAAGCAGGTCATGATCTCTTCATCGTGTCAGTAATTCGGCTTCGTACATCTTTTCTCGTATGTTCTACACCCCGTTAGCTAGACAATCTAGAGCTGAGTTCTGCGAAAAAACAAGAATGAACATTTCCAGCAGAAGCAACAGTATCGAAACATGATCAGAAATGCTTCGCTTTTGCCGTTTTACCACAATGAGGATGCCCTGCTTTCGGACTTACAAGGCATTCCTTTCAGCGGCGAATCATGACACCTGTTGACCTGAGTGATGCATCTGCTTAAATAGCAGCTTGTAAGTAATGGCACGAATTGCCAAACCACGAACTTAAAGGGAAGTTGATAACACCCCCTTTATGTTTGGCAACCAAAAAGCAGCACACAATTATAAGAATCGGAGAAAAGTTACTTCGCCGTAATTTAATGATTCGAAGCAAGATTTATGCAGCATAAAATAGGCGCATCGAAGAGTGGACGCAGGCAAAATGCGGCTATTTTCGCGCTTTAAATGGATATTTATGCGGAATATTTGGGTGTTTAATAAAATTTATTATAATGCTTTGTTATGCTAAGATACACTTAGGCATTTCATTGAAGTAGCACAGAATCCCGAAGCGTTGCCTTTTTTTAATATTGCAGATGGGTAGGAGAACGTTTTCAGAGCGCTGGCTTTTGTGTTTCGCAAACTGTTCACAATGTCGTTCTCTTAAAATTCGCCTTTTCTGCATCTTGTTGCATTAGGAGCCAACGAATTGACAAAGTTGACTAAATCAGCAGGAAAATTGTAGAAAATTTTAAGGCCATGGCTCAACACCAACACTCATTGCCGTCCTTTACTGACCAACCTGGTAGTGGCGCTTGGTGTGTAAATCTCTGTAAGGCTGCGCTGAATCCACTGCAACCACAAAAGGTGACAGCCATGCAGCACAGCAGGGATATAGGAAATTTAGGAATTAACTTTGGTAAGGTCAAAAGCCAAATAGATCAATGACACCCATGCAAACGCAAATAGGTGGCATACAAGACCTCGTGCAAGAGTAAGAAAAACCCAAAAAAATTATTTTTATTAGAAAGCCGAAGCATAACGGAATGTTTACGATGCAACAGATTACTTACTCTTAGACAAATATGCCAATTTACGAAATTGATACAGATTTCACAAAAGATGATAATCAATCAACGATCTGCTGGACAGCGCAAAGTGTGAGACACCTTGGTTTTGGTCAATTGCTAGGAAATAAATACATGTAGGAAGGCGCACTAGCAGGTGTTACCATATTCGTAAAGAGCAGTAGTTTATAAAAGTTCTGCCTCTAACCGCAGCTTAGTCCTTAATATTTACCTTCCCACAACATGGCCATTCCTGGCACGCATCGCGTTCCATGCACCCACGGATTCGTCATAGCTAACATAACCTACGATCAGTAGAGAACGCATATATTTTAAGAATATTTAATCCAATGCATGAGAACATTTCCTCTGGTTCGTTACTTTGTCCACAAACCCCCCACACACAATCAATTGCCCAAACGGCGAGCAAAATTGAGTCCATTGCACCAAAGTCTAGCAGGAAATGATGGATTAACAAGTTGAAGCTTTTGGAATTCCTTGTCATTGGCTCACGTCTAACGGGTCTACGGAGGAGATGAGGGCTAATACAAAGACGAATTCGTAAATACCCACCAGTGGTGGGGACAAAAGGAAACAGAGCATGAAATCACTAAGTCAAATTGGGAAGAGCTGAGCGCGACTTTTTGGGAAATCAGAAGTAAAGAACATCAGACGACCTAAAATCCCTGCCGTTGGACGTAGTGTCTGATAATGCAAGCATTTTAACCCAACTCAAATGGAATGGGGACTTTCATTTTCTTTGCCAGAGGACTGCTGATTTTGCAGCATGAGGTGCTGCCAGTTGAACGGCGCCATCATTAACGCCAAGATATGTACAGCGCAACTTAAAGGAAAGGCTCCCGGAAACGGTGATAATTGTGGAATTGCAAGGGCTGTATCATTAAGGCGCTACATCTCATGCCTCTTAAAAGTGATCGAAGTAGCCACCGGTAGCTCTTGTAAGTTTCTGCCATATTGGGCCATAGTCAACGCACCTGGCGATACAAATGCGAGGAAATGTTTTCAGATTGGATAGCCGTCAGAAGCACACTAGTATTTTTAATGCACTGTTGAAAAAAGGGTGGATCTGTGCGATTGTTGTGGAGTTCTGCAACGGCTGAACAGATGGACGCATATCCGTCTCAACTCCTGTTTGAGAATATAACCTTCTAAAGGCATAAGAGACATCAGGAATCCATTGATTTTTTTATGCCTATTTTATTTTTATTTTTGTTTTTTATTTTATTTTATTTTATAATATGGAGGATAGCAAAGGAATGTGTTAACCATGGTCATTACTGATGGAAGTGGTATTGGTGGAGGAAGAAATCACCAAGAACTTGTAAGCAACACGGGTTTCATTATCTGCTGGTGGATTGCAGTAAGCAGTTACACATCTGTGCCTCCGGATAGGGCCACATTATAATTTGAGGATGGGGTCGGTAGTGGCATGTAGCCGTGTGGTGGAGACACCAATTTATCGGTTATTAATTGCTGGAAAATAAGTTTTTATCTACCAAAACCTATTTCTAAGACGGGTGAAAGGCAGATTCGCACTGTTTTATCTAACTCAATTAGAATTTGACCAAAAAGACTTTTCAGTTACGTAACTTTGAAGCTGGGTGCTGGGTTACTCCACCCTCTTTAAATGCTTTGTGACGAATGTAGCCGGTGACTCTCTAATAGCTTTGCGTCCAAGTGAATTCTTTTAAGACAACTAAGCTTAAGCTGCATCTAATAGCGTCATTCAGAAGTTGGTGATGTGAGTGTCTGAGGCGATTTGGAAGAGAAATTTGTATGTGCTTAGAATATTCAAGGCACAAAGTTGCTCCAGCCTTGTGGCACTGCCTACTAATAGACTACTTTATAATATCGCTGATCTTTCATCGCATTTGCGGTGGTGTGCGATATCTGCTCAAGTAACCTCTCGAACAAAAGATGCAAAGCACAGCAAAGAAGGAACCATAGGAAGGGATAATGACACTGTTTTAATGCACCATATTATGCAATGAAGTGGAATAGAAATAGAGTCGTTACGTTTAGTAACACATGCGTCCAAAATCCCCTGAAAAAGGATTTTGTGATGGTGCGAGTGTGGAAAAATTATAGTTGGATGAGTTGACCAGTGGAAGAATAGAACATTACGGCGCGAAATGTAAGTGAAGAATCAAATCGTGCTTATTTAAAAATTCTGCTTAAGGAAAAGGGAATAATGAAGGCAAGTATCTAATTGTCACAACGAAGTAAAAATTACGTTACTCGGATAGATTGACTTAATGTACAGATTGTAGTCGAGAAGGTTGCAATTAGGGTCACTCGAATTTTATCCCTGTGTGTTATGCATTCCACGTAAAAGCTGGTTCTCAGTTATGCACGATTAAAACCTAAGTATTTAACATGTTGCAGTGAATAAAGAATAGCTCTCAATTTGTCCTATGTCGAGAAGATTAATAAAGAAAGAATGGGTCAAAGAACCTCCAGCCCACCATAAAGGTAAGAATTAACGATTCAGTTTGAATTTCGTTGATAAAATCGACAATTTAGGGGGTGAGTAAGACCACGTTTAATTGAAAAGAGGAAAATTAGGGACCTGCAAGAACGGTGCCAAATATAGAGACGAGACCATTTGGTTCTGCAGTCAAGCAGTGTTGGTGCGTGCATGGTCAAGGAAAAAAAAGACTGAAAGGCATGTGTGTGAGAGATATCCTAGAAACGTATGTTTTTTCTAGTGTTGAAAAGGAGTAGTGAAGGGGCAGAACGAATGGGAAGGGGTGGAATATATGTGTGTAAAACGATGTGCGCCTATGACATTCCAGCTTGCTTCAATCATAATGAAGACGATTGGATACAAATGGATTCTTCTCCACTCAATTTACTATATAGAATGCCTTTATTTGTTTGTTGACAATTGCCGCCATGTTTTGATAAGTTTTTCGATGTCCATTAGACCACGTCATCTGCAAATAAAGACGTTAACTGAAAAACAAGCGCTTGCTCCTTGCTACCTGGAATTTCATAAGTGGCTATGAGAATTGTCTCTATCTTTCCTTGCACCTTCGCCGTTCCACTCGATTATGCATTCTGGTGTTTCGGTGACGCTTTCTATATTCCTGTTCTAAAACCCCCATGTAACCACCTGAATTGGAGCTTATTACGCTATTCACCCATGTGTATGATTTTATAAACCCTTAACAACATTTATTGCCCGTCATTAGGATAACATAGGTGCTGTCAATGAGTCCCTGCCAGCATTCAATTAGCATTGACAGCCACAATTTCGTCCCCTCTCCCTAAACACCAGAGCGTAGGGGAAATCTAATAAAAGTATGTTTAATCTCCTGTTGTTTGCCAAAAATTTCCCTCCTTCGGCAGCCAAAATTTAATGTAATCGCTGAACTGATGCTTCAAACACATTCTCTTATTTTGTAAGTTGGGACCCTGCTATAAGCATTTAAATATTTAGTTATTTAAGAGGTGTCATCAAATTCGTGGAGAACGGCAAAGTGTTCCTCTTGATGTTGATGAAAATTGGGGTTATAATCCACCCAGGCTTAAAAAACGTCCCTTTCTTCTGGGGTTCGGAAGGCACAATGAACTTTCAATTATTTGACAGTAATTAAACTAGGTTGCGGATTACGCGCGACTTTTCTAACACTAACGCGCCAGTTATGTTTGGGGTTTCAACTTGTATTAAGAAGGTGTTAACGCTTTGGCTAATCGTAAGAGCTATTCAACCTTGGCTACTTTTCAGCAAAGGCTAAGTGTAAGCCCACGCAAAAACAATCAGGCTGCAGCTTCTCCTACGATGCACACTGGCATGGAACCGGAAAACATTTCAATCATAGCAAAAGAAGACGAATGTCTTCTGGAATTCTTGGTTTAGTTTGAATGTCAAAACATGGCACGAGAGATGTATTTACATGATGATCTCCTGGAAGTGACACCAACGAAAAGTAAATAAGGACCCACAACGTAGTCGCTTATTAAGCGGGCTATGAGTTGAATCATTTAGAGCAGAAGCAGGAATAGAACAAAACAAAAATTCATTGCGCATATTAGCCAAACATTCACATAAAGTGACCATTAAAAATGGCGAAGTGGCAAAGTTGCCTTTATTTTTACTGTCTTTCCTCCGCTGATTTAGGAATCTACTTGCACCTAACACATGAGGAAATATAATTTTTGTTGTTGTAGTCAAACAATTTGACAACCAAAATTGCTAGCTTGTGATGCGCTTGCAAGATGGAACGATCAAAAGTGCGGCTATATAAATTGCGCATATGTGTGGGTATGTGTAATGGTGTTAGTAGACCGGTGGAGACAGGATTAACAAAAAGACCAGAGCAAAGAATAGAGGTAAAAGCATAAATTTTAATGCTAATAAATAAGGAATCTCATATTTATTTCACAATAGAAGCACCATGTCGTGATTCCTTAGCCAGCTATTTTTTTCATCCTGGCAAACAAATGTGACAGAATAAAAATTGGGAAAAGATAATTACGTAACTACCTTTAACAAATCATCAGTTGCACTATTTCTCTACGCTGTGCACTTCTACAGAACTCTTCACAGACTAGAGGTTTGCTGCGTTGCCTAGTATCCTACGCTTCAAAAGGCCTTTGTTTCGATCTATAAAAGATATCACGGTTTATTCTTCTTTCAATCTATTCTCAACACGGTTGCATTGAGATGAATCGTAGATATGGTGCTTTGGCCCTAATCGATGGCATTAGAAATCCCTACGACGCTAAAACATTTGATTAAAAAACGATACCCCGATGATTTGGCGCAGTCTTCATGCGCATGCAGTCTCTTGGAAGTGTATCTTAACCGATAAACATCAGTGGGCATTTAATATTTGGCGTTAGAATTTCCGACGAACACTTCATGGCAGCCTTTAGGGTAGCTACTATGCAGGACGGATTGTGTCTAAATCTGCCTTATTTCCCACCTTACACACGTCCTGCCCATCAGAGATTAATAAAAATTTGCATTGACTATAAGAAATGAGCAAATCATTAGACGTCAACTTTGAGATTCCAAAAGGCATCGCCTTGCTCTGATTACAACACCAACGTAAAATACGTGTTGCAGCTGTCGTAGAATGTTGAATTCGGATAATTTTTGCATCCGTGCACGGGAGAAATGCATCCAGTCTAGGCTGCTAAAGTGAATATCCCCAGTAATTCTGAGTGAACTGTCCATTCAGCACAATTTCAAAGACCGAGTACAGCTGCATTAGATGCTTGCAAGATGCTTTAGTAAACAATGGACAATCATTATGAACCCGCCATCCTAAGTCCCTCGAACCAGTATAATTTTAATGTATCAGTTAACTGGCTTTACATAATCAAAGTAGTGTCAGAAATAGGCCAAGTTTTGTGTTGCATTAACTGCGAATGATTCGTAAATAATCTGCGTAATGAGTCTTACCTCTAGTAAATGCGACCTTCTACTGGAAGTAATGAGTAGATGTAAAGGCAATTTTAATAATTGCTGACAAAGTTGTAATGACGTCGAATAGTAAATTCGAGGAATAATCAAAGGACAGCATAATATGAAGTAATATGGCAGCTTAGTGTGGTCAGTAAAATGCATCCGCTTGTCACACGTCGAATTCGATGCAGGCAAATCGGTTATGCTCCACGATTGTTGGCCCAGATGAACTGCGTTTCGTGAAAATGATTGTGCCATATGAGTGTGCTTGCTAATAACTCCATCAAGCGAAATGCCTTTGAATTCGGAAGTCGAGCGATTATTCGTAGTTCATTGTAAGTATATTTGCTAAGAGGAATGCAAGCCTGGCAAATTATCTCCTTTTTGATTTTAATTCCAATGCATGAAAGTAGGTCATAACTCATTCAGCTAGTAAACTGTTTTTGTAACTAAAGGCACAAATAAAATAGGCCAGCATTGATTGCTTTTGCTGTGTAGCTGATCATTTGATGGTTTTTGTTCAATGATTTCAATTTTTTATGCGACAGAGCATGTGGATACATATCGCAGTGTGACTGTGAATTGCCCATGCAAATTCACACATAAAAATAGATATTGCTACAGGATTGTAAGAGTAGCTGGACATCGTTTACTGAAATATAGATCTAGTTATTTGACCATGCATGCTGATGGATTTTATTGATTCAAACTTGCTTATTGTTTCAATGCATGTAAATGTATGCGTAGGAATTCAGAGTAGAGACAATAGAATTGCATTAAAACTGCCCGTGGCGATGATAATCGTTTGAGGTTGTTCTTTATGCATACGAACAAATTCAGTTTAGAAGAGTTATTCCTTTTGTGAGCGTACTTATAAATTAGTTTGGTTTCTATAATTCATTTCGATTTTTGCCTATATTTATCTATTCCGTCATATGATTGCAAATGTAGATTTTGCCATATGAAAAATCAAGGAAGCGAATTCCGCTTAGTAACTTTATCTACCACATGAATATAGATGCGGATGATCTTTTGCCCAGTAACAAAAGTTGGCTACATGGGACCACGTTCAAGTTAATTTTTTTGGCAAAATTGGACTCACAATATGACTGCTCTTGCAGAGATTATTTAGTCAGGTTTGATTCTGCTACATGACTGGGCGTGTGGATGCAAAGTACTGGGGAAATTTGCTCATGCCATATGAGCCTGAGTATGAAAGTGTTTCATTTGGTGAATTATTTCGCAAGCTGGTGCATGTGTAAGTATAAATCTATTTGCTTAAATTAATTTGCCACGACTGTGAGTGAGAGTAAATTACTCTCAGTGTAATTTGTGGTGGCCAACCATTTTACATGAGGATGGAATTCGTTTGACGAATTCGGTTTCGCTATATGAGTGCACGTAAGAACATTACCTCCACTAATTTCTACCTCGTGCAAGCACATGTTACGGAATTTATTTTCCTAAAAGCCTTGCCATGTGCTTGTACAAGTAAACAAATTTTGGCTAGCAGGATGAATTTTGTGATGCCATAATAAAATTTGCGAATTGCAGACAGAAAGGGGATCATATAGGGAAGAACAGAATGCTGCAAATTGTGTTAATTACATTCCAATTATTTAGTTGAGCCGCTTTGGTGAGCAAAATGATTTTCTCAGAGCCGATGTCAAATAGGTTTCAATGGCCTGCATTTACCTCCAAATAACATCTTGCCAACCCCATTCAAATGTACTCTACGATTGATAATATATCTTAAAGTCGCCTTGGCGCATTACATCCACCTAGTCACTAATGCTGACACGAGAGACGATATTTTGCAAAGCTCGTAAGAAAATCCATTCCTTTTCCTACCTTCTTTTTCACATCATCAGGAGGTATTGCTCCCAGTGTTTGTTTAAAGGACATGTTCGCCACAGTGCCTAGAACTCCGGTCTTAATTATAATAGGAGTCTTTGGATCTATTAATGTAGATGATGAACTCATATAAAAGTTGTGCATGCTGTATCTAAGCTTGAGTTGAGCTGGATGTAGTACCAATTACATTTTAAGCGAAACAGTTTGCCAGTTAGTCTATATCACTAATCCTGACTGACCTATTTGTTCCCTTGTAGCGAAGGCTGGATGGGAATGAGTGAGGGGACATTGCTCTTCTTCACTACTGGGCAATGAGACTTAAGCAGCTTTTCAAGCACCACTTAAGTGCAGTTCAACTAGTAGGTGGACTAAGTCGTAGGCTCGAATTCCTATCCTGCAGTAAAGAAACCTAATAAATTTTTAAGCCGTTTTTGAAGATGATGTATCTGTACGGCAGCAGTAATTTAATTTGTCCAAAGTTACTACCAAGATGCTGTCCTACTAGTTGGAGTAAGATTTGGTTCGTAGGGTCGGCATAATTTGTCGTCAATGTTGAATCAATCTGCGTCAAATTAAAAGATAAAGTCATCTAACTTCTTGATGATACATGCAAATACGTATTAAGGGCTGAAGAAATGTGATGCGGAACTTATGCAACGCAAGAATATGTACTTAATTATGTGGGAATCAAAAGCAATGCGATTAATGCGCTAGAGTGAGAAGTGCTGATTCGAGCACAGATAGTGATGCAGTGGATGAAAAGTAACATCATTTCGTTTCGTATCAAGAGTCCGAATGGATCAAGAATAATGATAGTTGCGAGGTGTAGTTTGCGAGTTTTCTTTCTTTCCTTTGTCAGCATTTGACGTCACTCATTGTAACGTAATTAATGGCGAAAGAAAGCACATTCGAGATATCTGCACTGGTCTTCAAGCTTTAATGCGATTAGGGGGATGCTTGGGGCCAAATTCACCTACCCTTCGTGGCATTACTACCCTGGCTAGAGTATCTTCCAGCCTGGGCAATGGATTCACGGATTGAGTTTCTTGCAAACCATCAGCGCAATCATAACTGGATGTAAGACTGGAATACTCTTTTAATATGGGGTATCGTTAGGCTGTGAATTCCATTGAGAATCACTATTGGTCAAGAGAACTAGCCTTTGCATTGGCCAACAGTGTATCGATTTATATCAAAGTTAAAATAAATACCTTTCCGTGTAACGCATTTCGCTGCCAGCTAATGATTCGAACATGACCAATTATGATTTAACAAAACCACCTCGCTCAAGCCATCACAGGCCTTTAATACATAAAAAGATTTGGGGAAACTTAAACATATTTCTTCTAGCGAAGAGGAGTGAATTCGCAACCGCAGGTTGATGTGATTACACTTAGGACTGCACTTAAATAATGCTCTCTAAGTAGATTAGCATTTGGAGTCCTACTTCACTCACGCTACGAGAGTCACAAAGCGTGCTTCAGCAATTATAATATGGAGCTGGAAGTAAGTTAAGCCCATCTGGCATTCTAAAAATGGTATTTTTACTTAGTTTAACTTTAAACCAGTGGCTAGATGTCTTCCGCTCTTGTATGTCATCAAGCATAATGCAATCGATGGCTCATTCACATTCTGCCTTGAATATTCCTAGCTCTCACTTAATTGACAATTGCATTTGTCAGGCAAAATCGCAAAGGAAGAAGATCACGGACCTCCGTCAAGAGTTCGTTGAAATGTTGTGCGAATACCTTGGTGTTGTTGACATCGTAAATGTTTGTACAGCAATTCCAAGCTGGGAGTGGATTCTCTATTTACAAACGCCCTACTCATATCTCAGCAAGTGGATGTGGATTGACAGACGAGTCTACACTACACTGTATTCAGACGTGCCGATTCCGCGCAACACAAAAGTTTGTAAAGCCGTTGAGCAGCACTTTGATCAAATGCAGTTTGACCTTCGCTTCTCACAAATTCGAGCTCCTTACGGTGCATATGAAACAGTCTACTGTCTTCTCTACTTTTCCACTTTAGAGAATCGAGGCCGAGTCTGCTGTCCTGTGCATCCATTGCGTGTGAACAGCAATGAGTTTCTCAACATAGTAAATTCCACCCTTCCGACATCACTGTACGTTCAGACTCATCGTGACCTATCTCAGACAAATATCGTTTATCTTTCTCCGAATACTGGCAATATAGCGCCTTTTGGCGAATCAGCTAAGAGATGCTTGAGTAAAGCACAAGCTGCCGTTTTCGACTGCGTTCTCTACGTACTTGAGCTTTCACTATTTACAAGGGATGGCTGTAACGTTATTGCCGAACTCCAAGCCATATATAGGGCTCTGTCGCCCAAACACACATTTGGGATAGTAATTATGGATGATGTGAGGCGGAAAGAGGAAAGTGGAATGGACCTCTTCATGGACTATGCGTTGAAACTCGGTCTCGTCAATAAATCTCCTCTGTTGACTGCGCCTATGAACTGGCGGATATGGCACGTCAGCGATATTGGTGACCACATCACAAATCGCAGGGACATATTTGAATGGGTGTGTCAAGATGTGATTTGGAGGCGGATGCAGGAGTCTGGGATTTAATTACCTACGATGCTGTGTGAATTGTTGAACTTTGTAAACTGGTTCGTTCATCATGCTCATAGTTAAACGAATGCAGGCTTTCCTTATTCCCGATTTTTGTTTTATCTGCATTGGCAAGTAGACTAAGACTTCATCGAGAATTCTAGCTCAAATTGGGTTTCGAAATTGGAATGTGGGGAAATATTGTATAGGTGCCTTATACCGTAACGTGATTAAGGGAATGTTGAAATGATGCGTGACAGGGTAAAGAGATTCCCCCACTCATACTCGTGCACCTTCCTTACTTTCCCTTCCGACCTGAATCCTGTCTCGTTGTCAACTACATCTGCCCTACCTACTATCACTTTCAGAGTACACTGTGAGATCAAACATTTGGGTTATTAGCTGGAAATCATCACTCCTTGCTCAATTTACTATGCTTAGCATTGGCCATTACTCGTCTGTCATCTTCGGCCGAACGCCTCAGTTGATTGCTCATGTCCCTGTCTTAGACCCCGATCTGAGACAGCGTCTCCTGGAATTCCTAATTCAATGTCTCCAAAATTCTAAGCAAGAATGTGGTAAAACTGCAGAGACTTACCAGGTCGTATTCGTTTCTCCCACTCATAGCAATCACTTCCAACCCAATTAGCTTGAAGTGTTCCATGCTTGTACATCAGTGAGCACTTGAAGATCCGTGCCCTAAAATGGCAAGCTAAACAGGCGCCATTATTATAGTCGCCAATAATTGAACCAATTAATGATTCCTTGAAGATTTTGACTTCCTTTAACAAGCGGAGAAGCCATCTGCAGACCGGAAAAGCACAGGTGCATCAGCTCAGTTAGATAAAACTTTAATGGAAAAGCAATATGAAATTGCATGCAACTTTCATGCATAGCAATCACTAACAGATAAATTGGTGTCTCCACCACACGACTACATGCCACTACTGACCCCATCCTCATGCATTGCGACTTGGTGAATTTAATTCCGCCCCAGATGCTTCCATGTCACGAGCGGCTACGGCGTAAACTCTGTTTTGTTCCTATAGGTCTACGTGCTGCGCTGCTGTCCAGCCAGCCCCATTTCATTCTTTAATATTTTGTCTTGTCTTTACAAATAAGTTTTTTGTCTTATTTTGTCACAACCAGAAATCCCTTTTGCAATACCTATTTTATGTGTTTCGCCTGTGCGACCATATGTGATTTTTATTTTGCCTACGCAAAGGATTGACGATTAAATGTAGATTTTGTGGCAGAGGCGAGAGGTATATGGAAGCATGGGAGAGACGCCTTTGAACATTAGAATTTTAGGGTTCACACTAAAAGCACGATAATTTAATAGCGGACTTTACAACACGTAGAAGGGCATGTCTGATGGCCTGCTTTCTGATTGATCTTCTCGAATCTGACGCGCGTCAATCATTTAGCGGCACTACCCCGTGGTGTCTCTTAGTGCCATCTGGGGTGGGCTTTGGACAGCATACCTTGTACCATTGTGCTTTCATACTTTGGTCAAACTTTGCACATCATAGCGATACGAAGAAGG
>JADWOT020000010.1:7039506-7101003 GCA_036345935.2 Taenia hydatigena
CGACCAGATTCATCAACCCACACTTCAAGGCAACGTCCCATACGCTTAAACCTCCAGATCAGTTGGATCATCTAAAAGCAAATTTTTTTGTTATGAAGACCTAGCATGCGCATGTTCTCGTCCCACGCGATAGATCAGTTCTTGTAAACAGCTGCGTCCTATAACGAACGCATAAATTAAAGTAGACGCAATTCGTTGTCAACGACCAAATATCCTCGCACCGCATATGAGATGGACATTGCAGAAAAGAAAAATATTTGCAAAAGGGCTGAACGCAGACGTCAGTTTTAAATATACTTTTTTTCCGCCGAGAAAACTAGCAGTTGTTGCCCCTTGATATTGACAACTTTGGGTTAACCTCTACCCCATCGAGTGAGAGAATAAATTAGTTAATGGTACTATGGTCAATGTAGGTGTTTAGAAGAAAATTCAGATCTTTCAATAGTCAGAAAATCCATGGTATCAACTAACCACCAAAGCAACTTGATCCGTTGCCTAAGCGTGAAACAACGGCAGGCTGATTCGCATCTCAATTTCAGGTATTGTTTCTAATAAAATAACTCTAATGCTCACATGTGTTCTGACACCTGCAGCACGCCGTGCTTGTCTGACTGGTGGTTTTGATGCAGCCCACCCAATTCGTGCATAGATGTTTAGCTCAAAAATTAAACAAGATCGGCGGACTATACGTCTTGTGTTACCAGACTGATTTCAGATTAATATAGGAGCGTTTCTCACAAATTTTGATGCGCCTGCAAAACAACTAATTCAATGAAATCATTGCAGGTCGTGCTTGATTTTCGGACCCGACGATCCAAACCTCTGCCTAATCAGTTTTTAATGTCAAAAAAGATATAATAACACCCAAAATGGAAACAAACTGCAGGAATAAGACCCCATGTAAAGCATCAAACTGACAACCCTGCTTATGGAGGTTAGAAGTAATTGACTCACGTTCGCAACTCTGCCACTCCCAGTGATGTCTCTAAAGACAATGAGATTTTCATTGTGTCGTAATGAGAAATTATAACTTAAAATGTTGTGTATTTAAGTGCAGCTGTTAAATGTGTCGATTTTTTGTCCTCTTATCTTGATGAGGTGACAATAGCGGCTGCCTAACTAAAGATGCTGAGACAATGAAAATAGATGGCCACGATTATAAATGATGGCAGATCCATTGCCAATTTACTATTCATTTGAACTAAAAAGGCACGTTGAGGTGTATAAAACAAATACGGTGATGTTGCACGCAGTAAGGAAATTTAGAAGGCTTGTTTTATTGCTTGACGATGCAACAAGATCTCGTATCGTAGAATTCTGCACGAAGGGACAGGACAAGAGGTAGCCACGCAAATTGAACTCGTGGAGTTGCAAGACAGTCGTATGGAGAAATAAAATAGCCATTTCTACGGTGCAGTGTTACTAGGTTCTGCTTGTAGAGCAGGTGTTGTGAGTGACTTAGCTACTGCTTTGATGCAAAGCGTCAAATGTGGTAGTATAACACTAGAAATGTCCACCTGCCACAGACGAGACTGTAGCATTTATTAAGAGGAAATCTTACATTTGCAGCAGCCTCATCCTCCTTTCGGTAGTTGCAATTTTATGAAAGTTGGAGCTTTAGCTATAGGGGTGCGGGATACCTGTTAGTATATGGTGCCATTTGACGGTAATATAAATAAGTGGTTAGGAGGTTAAGAACATGCATACCATTATCTAAGCTTTTTATTATAACTGGATCGTGTGTCTCTCATTTCGTTTGGCTAGCCACCACGATTAGCCGAACGCCATTATCTAATTGTTTTTGCACTAATCATGGCTTTAGCGTTCATTTATAGTAGCCTGACCCTGCATTGGGAAATGCGGTGAAATTGGAAACATAATTGCAAATTTTTTTGTAATTATCTTCTCTATTTGCACTGGTTACATACTGGAACATTGGTAAGGAGAATTATCACCCATTATTTGTTTTTCATTTTATTGTCTGTCTCGCTGCTGCTTAGTGATTACACTGCGTGCGCATAGTACGCGGTCGAAACAGCCGTTTACTTAGCGAGAAAGCCACGCGTCTGGTCATGTTTAGCTCTGGTCTGCTCACAGCCGTCTCCTCGATTAAATGGCTGATTGAGAACTCAAAACATATTAGCGGTGTATAGCGGGATTCATGCACGCGCGGTAGCACTGATACCCTAAATTTTCTTAAGCAGTGTAGTCTATGATATTTACTTCAGTCCTTGGAAGCCATCTCATGGGTGTCATCAATGCACATTTGCTTGTGAAAACTGAGTAGAACCTGCTGAACTGTTTCGTGTATGACTAAATTGCAGACGCTACTAGTATAAAATCAGTAGAAGCAGGTTACTGTCATTTCAGAGCTGTTTGGCTTCTATCAAGTAAGTTTATGAACAATTTGCGCATCTTAATCTTGCATACTAGTCCTCAAATGTACCACATTAGGTATTGAACTCACAGAATGCATTTAACACGCAAGAAAAGGTATGCATATTACTCTGAGTCGAATGGACTTACGCTCCACGACTGTGGTTGGCTTAAAAGATTAGCTTTACGATGATAGCACTATGCAGTGTCATCCTGTTGTGTCCATTTCAAATGCCTGTCTCCTCCCGCTAAGTATTCATGTAACTTTGCACCTGCTAAAGGTCAGCGATGACTGCTACCGCCAATCGTAATGAAAGCCAACAATCGTTCCAGGCATTGGATTGTGGATACGCATCAGAAACGCACCCTTGTTTCCTGAATAGCAATGTCTAGGGCTGAATTACCATGCCCTGTACTACGCTTGCTGTGCCGCACTTAATATTCACGCCTTAAATATGCGCTTATAATCATCGAATGAGTAGCAGTATTAAAAGATTAGATGGTAGGTAATATTCACGTCTCACCGCGTAATTACCGTAGCGAGGCAAGCAAGAATAGGCTTGACTTGATCGAATTCGATTGAACCGGGTAGAACAGACTGTGCTTCTCACCTCGTTCGTGTAACATAACCTTCAAAAAGGCACGATTCTGTCCACTTAATATTCCATACCATCTGTGGCATTAAGTAAGGTCAAATTTTTGCGCCAGTCTCATATACTAACAAATATAATCACGCTAGCTAATGAAACATTGTTAATTAATGGAACCGCGATCCCATCAACAATATCTTAAAACAAAATTAGTCGCTTCAGAGGTGGAAAGTAAATCAAGTGATATAAAACCACGCATTTCATCTCAGCATAAAGAGGAGACAGTTCAGCTCGACGATTGGGCATCCACGACAATAAAAAGGTTGGTTCGCCGTCCCTACTGCCGCTTCCACTGCAGCGCTCTGCTTCATGGACCCCTTGTTCCGTGCTTACTCATGCAAATTCAATTACTGACGACAAAGGGCACATCCTGCTTTCGTTTATTGTGAGAGATATGCACAGTTTGATTAACCATACTACCTAGTTCAACTCGTTTGCCTCTTGCCTACTTAATGTCACCTATTGTGGTAGATGCCTTCAGGGCGTTGTAGCACTTCTTTCTTTCTACCACAAGATGTCAGCATTAATTTACAAAAGGGAAAGTAGAAGGACCGCAGGAAAGATAACGCTTAAATAAGGTTAAGTGGGTGCGTGAGTGAGTAGTGAAGTGTTAACGAATAGTAGAGCTAAAATTGAAGAAGGAATCACTTAGCCATTAGACAAACAATCAAATTAGATCGTGCTTTGTCCGGAGTAGAACTGGAAAATTCCTATACGCAAAGGACAAGCGTGAGGAAGATGAGGTGTAAATGCCTTTGAGTTTGCATACACCTGACCACACACGTTTTTATCTGCCCGTTCGACACCGGTTAATGCCACCCTCTAAAAGGCCATAAATAAAAATAACGATAAGTGACACAAGCGCATATTTACACAATCTCGCGCAGACAGGCAGGCGCTGACGCATAGTGAATAGTGCACAGGTCAACTGAGGAGGGATGCCTAGATTCGGATCCGAAATCACAAAGCACCTAAGAGAGGGATTCCGTACAAGGAAATTACAAGAAGTGGGCAATGAGGTACGCAGATAGGAGTTCGGTCAGTCTGTAAGTTACAAAATTTGGGCGACGCGCTGGCTATCGCTCTCGAGAATAAATGGATGAGGAGTAGAAAATGGGCTGAGGAATGTGGCAATGTGGGACAGAATAAAGTGGTAAAAACGAGAGATGGAAATAAAAAACTAAGGGCAATCTTAGCTAAAACAGACTGGAACAAAATTTGATTCCAAGCAAAGTGTGGTTCAATTAGATTCAGTCAGGCCTCCGTAAGTCAGATCTATATTACGAGCCTATGAATTGTTTAAGCATGCCACAATGAAGAGTAAGACTAGGGAGAGATAAACAGGACTTACAAAGGGGACATCCGCAGACTATGGGCTGGAAGGAACAGACGATAAAATTTGCGTGACGAAGCCAGCTTCTGACACATTTCAAATTTTTCCATTCGTCGTTTTAAACTCCCTAGCTGTCTCGAGGGGTTTAAAGTTAAGGCGAAATCGAGGGTGCGGGATATAATTGCCGGTGAATGACGGAAAAAGCAAGTGAAGAAGGGAAGCATGGTTTAAGAAATTAGCGCTGATCAAACCAATTAGTCACATCCTCATCTTTGAAAAGCACATTTTCTCGAGTCGGTGCCTTTTCGTCCTCCCAATTATCCATATGGTTTATCGCAGACCTCCTGACGGTGCGAATAGAGGTAGCGCATGCTATTCGTTTCTTCCCAAAGATTATTATTTTAAAATTCATACGCCTCTGATAGTAATTAGTCTTTACTAAACAACTCTAACTCTGGCGTTTCCTTTAAATAAACTCATAAATAGGCAAAAACATTTGAGGCTAAAGCCCATTGGACACTATTGATAGTTCGAAGAAGACGTCGCGTTTTTGACACACTCTTATTTAAGGAGAATGCTAAAAGTTAAGCCATTTCAACTGCTTTTAGATCTTGCCTCAAAGTGACCACGAACCACGTTTCGCAAGACCGATCCACGAAATCGGTAAATTTGCATTGGGTTTTTAAGAAACTCGTTTTATAAGCACAAGTGGAGAACAAGTTCTTCCTGTAACCACTCAAGGCTAAGATAGCGCTTGCGAAACCACCTCGTGTGAAGCACAACAACCCGAGCTTTTCGACAATATTGATAGATTCCTCCAAGTTTACTGGGAGAAATGTTCATTTCTGGCAATTAATGGGGACCGAATTCGAAGGTGGTAGAGTTAAGGGAAATCAAAGGCTCTGTTCGGTAGAATTCATTGAGACTCCATACATTATTCATAATGCGTTGCACAGACTATGAACAGATCGCGTTGCCTTGCAATTGTGTCTCATTTGTTCTACTGAGTCTACCGTTCTCTTATGAAAGCATCTTAATTTCCATCAATGATTCTTTGTGAAAGCGCACAGCCAGCTGTTGTGCCGTCGGTGTTGATATTTAATAAAAATGGCACAGATACTATTGTTAAGTCGTACTCTTATTGCTTTATCGTGCCCTTTCTCTACCTCGAATTCCCGCTTATCTACACTTGTATTATTTATGTGAAGGCTTGGTGACCGTGGCAAGGCTATTCACAAAACGCATATAGTAACTTGTTAAAACAAAAAATTCCAACCTGCATTTAATCGGCCACTGCAAGCCATGTTTTCGATTGTTTACCATTCTAGTGAACGAGACTGTGTAGCACATAAATGTAATTGAATGCTGTGGAAGTAGAAAGGTCTGCTGCAAAATTAAACCAAAACGAATGAAAAAGACTTGTGCGTATAATGGAGGGTATCAAGAAGCATTGCTGGGGCCAAAGCAAGCTCACTACCCTGCACTAAAGTCTAGCATAATCCAATTTTAAGTTATCTCTCTGCTTCTTGAACTTTTTGCCAAAGCACTTTTTGCAAAGTGAATGGTTCACGCGAATAAAGGGATAAAAGAAGAAAAGCACACGTCACTGCCTAAGTGGATATTAGACTCTGCAAGATAGGAGACCAAATGGAGCTGTATCCACGATGGTCAAACACCTGGGACTGGCTGATAATGAGGGAGCTGCTCTGTTTCCTCTACTCGGTGGGCATGTCAGAATAGTGCTCTAGTCACTACATAACAATCAGGTCCACAATTCTGAGGCATACTTTATGCTAAACAATGTGATTCCATTCAGAATTAAAAGATCCATCTGGCACTAGTGAAATCGCAAAGAAGTAAACAGGTAAAAAATAAGCGCACGTTGATGAATTTGCTGATGATTCACACTTACTTGCACAACCAAAAACGAGAACCTAGGCCCCTTAAATATGCCCTTCTTACGTAAAGAACAGTGGTCTACTTATCAACTGACAATTCGATGTTTCGAATGCTGTGGATGATTATCTTACCAAGCGCAGAAGTAGCAATCATCAGTGCCGCTGATTATGAACTGCGAAAAAAGGGAAGAAATAAAAAGCTTTTTGGTAGATGAGTCGGCCCTAGCCGCCAAACGTTGCAGAAATAGTCTCCCGCGTAAATTGACAGCTAAACAAATTGATGAAGCACTGCTTAGAGAAGCGAAATTCAGCTAACTGTGGAAATAATGCAACATCCGTTGCTTTCATATTCCATGAAAGGGTTATAAGAACGCAAAACCAATTTCTAATCGTCACTTAAATCATTTTAGAAACTTTTGCATCTGCTAGTGAATGTCAAAAAATACAAGGTTTTCCACTAAATCTAATTTCGAAAATGGAAAAAAAAGCGAATTTGCACTGGCATGTCTTCTCTTCTTGGATTTAATCAAAAAGACTTTTATAAACTGTTCATGCGTGTTACTGCACATTTTATCCTTCTCGACAGATGAATAACAACGCTTTAACATGTCCTATCACCAGCATCTCAGGCTTTTGCGTCCCAAATGCAATAAATGTAGAACCTACTGTGGATCCACAAAATACTAACGAAAGAAATTATCTAAAATTAAATGTCATGTTATCAATTTTGTTATCTCTCTGTTCTTTCTTTCGTGCCAGTTTTATATGCAGGTACTAAAGAGATAAGAATAAATTTCGCACCACATGTCGCTAATGCTGGCAGAATTATAGCAATTTGTATCGTTATCATCAGAAAGTTTATGCAAAACGTGATTATTGGTAGTCTATATTTAACTGCGCAAGTCGCAGTTCGGCGCAGTCTGATTCAGCTACTTCGTACTAAGCCCATGTTAAGGCAATCGAGCCCTTGAACCAGCACTCGCTTGGCACTTGCCTCAATAATATGCCCGTCTATTTGCAAGTATGGTATTCTAGTCCTTCTAGGGTGCATAATGCTCCTTTATTTAAAATCGTTTATTCAGTTCTATGCTAAGGCGTGCTCTAATGCGCTTCTTTAACTAGATTCAAATCACCTCACTTCGTGAGTGGATGCAATGACAAAGGTCTGGGTCGTCTATTAATGAAATCGCCTAATATGGGGTGACTATTGGGACAAACACGCCATCCATATTGTATATGCTGTTGCCAGGACCTCTAGATGCCCTACCGAGCACTTCCAGTCGGCTAACAGACATTACCAACCGGCTGAATGAAGGTAGTGTTTATAAATGTCCTGTGATATCCTATCACCTGAGCGAGGCCGTTTTCAATCGCTTTTTCATATTTGGAGTCCTAATGTCTCAGGCATGTTCGAATAATTCCTAATGCGTTGTTAAACTTTGCCAATTTTTGCTATTTGCATCCTCCGCAAATACCATTATGTGCAAAGATTAAAATAATTGGTGTTCTAGGAGGAAGCAAGTAGTTCGCGATTAAGCCAACACACTTTGGACTTCGACGACAGCATTCAAAACAGCACGCAGGATCTAAAATGGTTGGACAGCTACCTACGTCATGTGTATTTCGCTGCATGCGCCAAATTCTGCCTACTTAATTTCACTCAATCGGCACTTTACTACAACAACAAGGAGGACTTCTTTCGTCAGCTCGTGATGAGAGAGTATTCTGCTGATGCACAACCACCGATAAACTCTATCATTTCTACGCCATCTCATTACAGGGGATTATCTACGAGGAGTCGCCTTGCCGAGAATAAATGTATCAAAAATGTAGAAGTGTCAGCATGTTTAAGCAGAGAAGAGATTCATCGTAATGTGAACTTGACCATGGCAGGCGCAGAACCGCTGAAGTCGTTTGTTGTCTCCATCGTCTAGGTTGATCGACCTGTGTCAATCTTGGCACTCGGCAAGGAATTGAATAAAGGACGATGGAAGTGGGTTAAGGCAAGACATTGTCCAAGCTGAAGCCAAACGTCGGAGGCTAGTTAACCTGAGGGATAGTGGAGGGGTTTCGGGATAGTTGGAGAGGCTTACGTTATCGCAGCTTGAATAAGGGTCTGATATCAACATCTGGAGGCAGTTCAATGGTTTGACTTAGACCGCCTCCCGTTTGCAGCCGTCACTATAAAATAGTGTATTGAAGGAAAGACTGCGAGAATGGAATTTGCATTTGTGTTAATCAATCTCTAATGCGCATTTGCACCCATCATAAAGAGGTTGGATGACATCATAACTTGCATTTGGGGTCCGTTGAACCAACGTTGACGGCAACCAATACCGACCTTAAGAAGCATCTCATGACAGCATTTTATTATAAAACAGGATAAGTCTAACTACTGCCACCTTACAGACCCATCATGTTTCGAAGGGACTCGAAAAGTTATTCGGTTTTGTTACTGCAGAATACGAATTCAAACCCATGACTTGGTCCACTGAAGTGGCACTTCAAATGTTTCTTAGGTCTCGTTGTCCAGTAGTGAAGAACAGCTGTGTCCCCTCACCCATTTCTACTCAGCTCTCGCTACGAGGGATCAAAGAGGTCTGCTAGAGTTTGTGATATGGACTCAGTGGCAAATTGTATCATTTAATATTAAACTGACACTACCTTTCGCTCAATTCAAGCTTAAATACAGCATGCACAAGTTTTAAACGGTCTCATCGCCTAAATCAATGGATCCGAAGATTCGCCTTTTAATTAAGATCGGAGTTCTAAGCACTGTGACGAACAAGTCCTTTGAACAAACACTGGGCACGATTATTATGGAAGATGTGAAAAAGAAAGAAAAAGAGAGGATGAATTTCTTCATGATCTTTGTTAATCAACAAAGCTTCGTGAATAATTTGCCTCCCGAGAACGCATTGGTGAATTGGTGAGATGCATTTAGATGGTGTTGACAAGCTGTTATTTGGAGGCAAATGCAAGTCCGTGAACCCCAGTTGACATCAGCACCGCGCAACTCACTCTACTCGCCAGACTAGCTTAATTAAATAAATGGAACCTAACTGACGCTAGCAACAGCTTTTCTTTCTCGTCTTGATTCAAAATTTCATCGTGACACGAAGGCGGTGCATTTTACCCGCACTTCGGACATATTATTAAAGTTAGCTTGACAAAAACATTTAAAGGTCTCTTGAGCGTCTACAGGATACACAGACTTTGCAGCGGAATCTGAAAGTAGCAGAAGCATGTACAATGGCGGAAGTAACTCCATGGGATCCATTGGATGTGGTTTAGTCATTGTTGTGTGGTGACAACTCTTTGCCGCTGCTTGTGGGTAATAGCTCTACGAATTGGATGGCATTTAAGCAGTAACGTGATTATTTTAATTTGCAAGATAAATCTACTAAGTTAAACGATGTTTTGTTGCTACCAATAATTGCCCACTTTTTAGCATTGTTTGCAAAATATAAACAAGTTGGTTACATACTAGGCACGTTTTCTAAGTTGCGTGCCTCTGCAAGTTTTTCTCTTTAAATGGCTAATCAAGAAATCGTTTTTAAAACAACTGTAGAGCGCATGCAGTGAAACACACCAGATTTGCAAATGAGACATACTACATGGGTGAGATAAACATATCTGACTAAGGGGAGGAAGTTGTTTTGCCAATGCGGCTCAAAAATGGTGTAATAATAGGCTTATGGACACGCATAAAAATCGTTGCGAAAGGTAAATGACGTGAAGCACTCTTTGATAGAATTCTATTCCATTGTAGAGGTTCAATTACGCAATGACCTTCACCTTGGTAGAAATTAATGTTATTTTGGAGGAGCATAAAACTAACAACAGCCAATTGAGCAGTGCTTTAGGCTATTTAGATGCTTAAAGGCGTAAAAGCGAAGTCCTTGCCGCAGTAATTAATAGTTTAAGGAGCCAAATGCGTCCAAAATTAGTATTGAAGTTTGGGTTACACGGCAATAAAACAAAGAAATCAAATCAAGGGCATGGCGCAAGACTCCTATAAAAGGGTCATGTGCATTTTGGAGATCAAATGCCTTAATATTAAAGGCCCTGAGGGTAGCTTGTCTCATTACATAAGGCAACAATTCAATAAGGGGATGCTAAACATAGTTTGGCAACATTTCCGATGCAAAGACTGTGTAGTAGATGGTTTCTGCATTAAAATTAGGGCCCCTTTTGCAATAATATGACATATAGCAAAGCCTCGAAGAGGGTGTCAGGTCACCTCAAGGGTTAATTGACTTGATATTGCATTCCTTGAACTGCATTTAAGTGCCACTCCGAAAGTTGATTACCTCCTACGTCCCTACGACAAAGAAGATTTTTGTTCTCTCATTTCACGAGAGATCCAAAGTCTCTGCCAAAAATTGTGAAGCAGGGTTAAAAGTAGATTGGACCTCTTAGACCTTCTAACTAAATAGCTCACCGAGTAGGCTATATTAAATTGTTCGCTCTCATTGGCATCCGAGTAACTCTGCTTGACGGTTAATTGATGAATGCATCTTGCAGGTGAGATCAAACAGTAAGAATATCACAAACCCCCATCGGGATTTAGTTAAATGTTGTGCAAATACCTTGCTGATGTTTGCACAGCAACTCCAAGCTGGGAGTGGATCCTCTTCCCGCAAACGCCCTATTCATACGGCAACAGGCGGAAGTGGATTGACAAACGAGTTTGCACAACGCTGTATTCAGACATGTCAACTCCGCGCACTGCAGACATTTCTAAAGCCGTTGAGCAGCTATTTAGTCAAATGCAGTTTGACCATCACTTTTCAGGAATTCGAGCTCCTCATGGTGCATATGAAGGATTCACCTGCCTTCTAGTTGCTTTCATCTTGGCAAATTTGGCAAGAACGTTTACCGTCCCAAGCGTCCATTAGTGCTGGAGACCTATTTCTCCCTAAACTTTGATACCTTCACCGACTCCACATCGGCATATGTTCGGCCAATAGATTACCTCCCCACTGAGAATGTTACTATCGTCCACCAGGGTCCATGATATTTCACCTTGTTAGCAGGGAGTCGGAGGAGATCCTGAGTGGCCGAAGACTACGATTTACCGCATTCGGCTGCGCTCCCTACGTGCAACACGGGTCCAATGCTGTTATCGAGCTACAAACCATGTTGAGGACCCTGTCAGATGGACAATTTTGGGATTGTAATTGTAGGTGGTGTGAGGCGGAAAGAGGAAAGTGGGATGGACCTCATCTTGAGCTATGCAGGAATACTCGGCTTCGTCGATGACTCTCCTCTATTGACTGCGCTAATAAACTGGCGCATTTGGCACATTCAAGACTGTGGCAGTCACATTATGCAACGCAGGGAAAGATTCGAATTAGCGTGCCAGGAAATGATTTGGAGACGGATGCGAAAATTGCAATTTGTTTAGCCGACATGCCTTACGAATGCTCAGCTTAGCGATTAGGTTTGCTTGTTTCTTAATAATTAAGCAAGATACATGCAACCTTATTTTTCGCCAAGATATGTTTCACCTGCATTGAGATCAAGGGTCTGGCGTATATCACGTGGACTAGAAATTCAACGGAAAATCTGGCCTGACCAATGCCAAAGCAGAGGTCATGATGATTTGAAGATCGTTCGTGCTTGATTGGTTTAGAGGGTGGCTTTTTCCATCAGTGCTTGTGCGCCCTTCTCCTCATTTCCTGTTGATCTGAATTTCACCTCGTTGCCAACTATATCCGATCTGCCTACTACCGAATTTAAAGTAGTTTTGCATGTGCGAATATTTGCGTACGAGTTTGCAGACATTTCGCTTTTTACAGCACCCACTTCGATTTGCATTGTTCATTCAGTTATCCATCATCTTCGGTCGAACACCTCATGTCTATGGTGATATAAAATCGCAACCCACAAGCGTTTTATTAAATGCCAAGCGCCATCCGCCTAGTTTTAGAATGCTTTTACCTTTTACCACTAAGTACTGAGTTGGTGCGTTCATCGTGCAGTATCTTCGGTAGCCGCATGATTCTATTTATGTGACCCTATAATGGCGTGCTGATTTGGGTCGAGTATTTACTAATAATAGACGCTTTTACAGTCAGGTATGCACAGAACAGCGTCAGAGGAGAAGACAGGTGACCATTGCTCTTCTGCTTGGTTGACTTGCTAAAAATTAGGATCTGACTTCTTGCGCAGTCACTTCATTCCTTAGTCACATTGTAGAAGTCTTCAGCTCGATAGAGTCTATCAGCACTTGACCGTCAAGTAAAAGCGGGACGGACACATTTAGAGGGATGTATGTTTACACATCCTCTCCCTTTTTGCCAAGAAACTTGTACTTGACTCCGAGGATGCGTGACTAGCGTGAAATTTGATAAAAATTGCTGCATTGTTAAGACTTGAGCAGGGTTTTATCCGATATAATGCCTTTTTTTGTTTGTAGAGAGAGCACTTCGTTGCAATTTGAAATACATTCCAAGGCAAAGCACAAAGTTCTGGACTCTTTTATTGCAGTTGTAGTAAGAAGGGTAGAAAAGTGGAAGAACCGTAGTATGTTAGGCGAGAAGACCTGTCCATTAACCAGCTCAGATGAATCAGAACCGAGGCGCACGGTGACGAATGTGCACTAATGCACAAGCGTATTTGATTGCAAATTGTTTAGAACCGTTTGAAGCCGCCACTTTCACTGACTACTCGGCTTTATCTCCAAATCGGGGATTTGGTACCCGATGCGCTAAAGCAACAATAAGGAAAAGGGCGGTCTATGCGTAGCAACACTCTTCGTGATTATTCCGTACCTTAAACTCTGCTGTTTGGTGCTTTAGCACTAGAGACAGTCTCATTAATGTCAACAAAGTACCTTCAATAATTAAAACTGCACTGCTAAGAAAATCAGTGAAATAGTTTATCAGCAGCATAAAATAATCCTTTACATCTGTCGCTCTTCAGCAGCTTAGCTTTGTACGTCTTAAGTCTGTGAAAACTTTAAACATATTACTTTGCATGCCAACCTTTAACCGTGCAAGTTTCGATGCTAAACTAGCAGGATACAATTGTAATGCATAAAGTATTAATTTGTTTTAGATGAGGCAAATATGTACTCACCGCGAGTGAGGTTGGCCTACAAGATCAGCGTTTCGAAGGTTGCAAATGGTGTTTGGCCAGCAAATTTCAAAAGAATTGGGTCAATGCAAGGCCAAAAAGAGACCATTTTAGCAATTTTAAAGGCTTGGAGAAATTGCTGGAGCAGAAAGACGTGGCCTCAGATCCCCTAAGTCGAAGTTTCGAAGGGGAGATGGAAACCGAGAGAAGGCTAAGCAAAGTACTTATTATCAACTCAAAAGACGAGATGAAGTTCCCTAAAGAGATTGAGGCAAGTACGTGACTTATTGTCCGCATTTGCTTTTTGAGGAAACTTGCGATTACTTAACTCATGTTTTCCAATATTTGTATTAGAGGATGCTCATGAATAACGATCCTTGACCAAAGTATGCTTTCGATGGAGACGCCATCAGGAACCCTTCATGGCTGATTGAGGGATGCAGTTAGGACGCCTAATGAACTTTTTCCTTCCACCCATTTGATTTGAAGCTGCGCAAATTTAATGTCCACAAATTGTCTCATATGGAGGAAGTAATTTATCATGCAAAAATATTCTAGTTAGTAGACCAATATCCACGCCAAAGAAGGCTTTTTTGCTATGACTAGTTTATTTTACTTGCTAAATTTTGCTATAGAGCGCGAAAAGAGGCTGACATCGGGTAAAAATGCATTGCGTGTAATGAAGCGCACAGCAACTTGAATCGGATGCAGGAACACCTCCTGCGTCACAGTGACTACAGGTTATACTTTCGTATGCAGTGTCCTGAGAGGTTCAACATACTTTTGGAAATAGAGCGCCGCATAGACACACGTAGGTGAGGTTTGATTGCATTCCGTGCTCCCTGTCCTCCTAGCAAGAACAATCACATAGACTTGTTATCTTCCTACTTCAGTGTAGCCAAAAACTAGACCCTAGAATCGAATCAGATGTGATTTGAGGAATCTAAGCTTCCTGTGAAACTAGTGTCCCTTCACTCACATCTGCCTAAAGAGACGCAAAGGTATCCTGCTAAAGAATAGTGCAGAAAAATCATCGCTGCACCATCTGTAAGTATGATTTTGGCCACGTGGACGCAGTGTTATCCTACACGTGAGGATCGTTCAGGTGAGCTCGATATCATTCGGCGGGTGCGCCTTTGTCTCCTGCAGGTTTCATTCGGTCCCAAGTGCTATCGTCTCCACAATGCAGATGAGAAGGAGAATGCTTCATCTTTTACTGCGAGCCAATGAACTTCTAGCGGAAAATCTCTGAAGCTAACTTTGTCTTGATGCCACCGTTTATAAAATAAAAGGCGAAACCTGATGTCATTTGTAGACTGGAACTGTGAGCTTAATTAGAGCTGACAAGCAGGGCGGTAACTTGAAATTCAATGAGTCAAATCTTTTGAAGTCCACTGTGACAACCTTTTAAATCAAAACATTTCTTTGCCAAATTTTGTGCTGTCATGTCAGTGTTGGTGGATAGTAGGTGGAAGTGGCGCCAAATTTCGTGGTCTTGAAACTATGTGAAATCAAATTTGTAGAGCGAACGAATTTAAAATCATATGTACCAATGCCGTCCGGCCGCTATGGATGTGAGTAGCCAAAGCGACATATGAGAGGAATAATATATTTTTGGAGAAAAGAAATCACAAATAGCTATCCCTTATAATGCACATTTGGTCGCGATCGGTCTTGATTGGCAAGATGTAACAAGCCGCTTCCAAGTTCCTTACATAAGCTGCACAAATCACCTTGATGACCTAGCGACGAGTCGGGTTATTAAACGAATTAAAATTCTACTTGAAATGCTATCCCCCTACATTGAAATATAATTTGGATGCAACTACAAGCACGTGGCTCTACTGCAGAAATGACAGAATGAACAAACTCTGCCACGAATACTTTGGCGGCATTCCCAGTACCTAGAATAACAAAATTGCATTACATCCAAAGAGCAGGTGTCAACCTCTTTGACAACTTGTCGACACGCTTATTATTTTCGCAAACCAATCTCTCCTGTAAACGACATTAATGTGCGACTGCAATGAGCGTAGTTAGTGGTTTACTAACTGGCAGTGTTTTGCACGATGCATCGTTCTCTCCATGTGAGACAAAATTGACACGCATTAAACCGACATGGCTTTAAAAAATAAACGAGCACAGAACAAATCCACTAGCCATTCTAACTACTTTTCTTGATTAACTATCAAGATATTTTTAATGATCTACCCATCGAGGACGTATTTTAGTCGGGATACGGTGTTTATGTAAATCCATTAATGTAAACACTTATGAACATAAGTAAAATAAGTGAATAATTCGTCTAAGTGAATGCAATGCATAGAAAATCACACACTTACCTCAACCTCACCAAGGAACCCGATCTCGTCTTTTGAATCAAAATAAGTGCTTTGCGTAGCCTTCTTTCTTCTTCAGTCTCCTTTTGCAGCTGCCACTTAAGAGATCCGAAGCCGCGTATTTTGCTCTAGCAACTCTTCTAAGCCTTTACGTTTGTAAATAAGAATTTATACAAGTCTGTTGAGCACCTCTGATTTGGCGCGTTTATAAATTTTAACACTCGTACACTGCAGTACCTTCGTGTCCTGACCTTGGCTCAGTTCTTTTGAATTTCATTGATCGGTCATCATTTGCAACCTTTGAAGCGCTGATCTTTCCAGCCAGTCTCACATATGGTAAGTGCATTTTTATTTTAATTGGAATCGTAAAACACTTTTGTCCTGCGGGTTCGCTGCATAAACTTGTGCAGTTAAGGGTTAGCGTGTGATGTTGGGCTTATAAAACGTTCATAGACTTACTGCGTAAGAAGTTAAACAGCTCAGAAACTACAGATTATAAGGATGATTTGAAAGCTTTAATAACCCAATTAGTAGGGTACACAAGCTGGTTGTGTACTGAGCCTTCCAACACACGCCAGGCAGTTGTTACTATTAAATGTGAACTGATGGCACCATTAAGACTGTTCTTCGAGGCCTGAAGCACCAAGCAGTAAATTATAGGATCGGAAGCATTTAAATTTTGCACGTACGCAATTTTTGTTCTCATTGTCAGAGAGGACTTGAGTTTGGCTTGCCAGAACTTTAACGATCCTCTACATATCCAGCTCCTTCAGCAACTAATGCTTTCACCTGAAGATCTAGTCAAGCAGCCACTGATAGCGCTGGCTGTGTGCAGCCTCAACTAAGCCGTTGTCAAGTTGATTTGTAGATGAGTGCACCTCCTCCATCGTAAGCATCGCTTCTGATTCGTCCAAACTGGTTGATCGATGGGTCCCCTCACCGACCATGTCCAGGCTCTTTTACTCTTCTAGCCTCTTTACCACAGCTACAATAAATTTGCCTTGCGCTTTGCATTTGGGTTTCCGTTGCCTTTAGAGTGGTAGCACAATGTCTTTTCTGCAAGTGGAAAGAAGCATTAAACTTGATAAAACTCTACACAAACCTGAAAAATCCAACGATTTTCTATCAGCTTTTCTGCTTAAAATGCCATCTCAGATTCGGTGCAAACCTTAGGCTTGTAGTCGATGCACGTCTCAAGATTCGAAGAAAGATTTTTCCAGCACAAATGGACACATTGAAGAAAATCCTAATTTGCAATCAAAAGACTGTGACTATTACATTTGTATGTTCTGCATTTTAGCCCGAGGCATTTTCCTTAAGGAATATAGGCAGAATTACGATATTATGTAATGTACAAAACGCAAGTTTTGTAGTCTCGCACTGTGACATAAGTGAAAATTTTACAAAGATGTATTTCACTGCATGCAAATTAGGATTTTCTAAAACGATCCTTAGGGTTTGCGCGTTATTTTGGCCTCATCGATGGCAGAAGGCGGATATAACGGAAAACCACAAAATGTTCCCATACTTAACTCATTAAATGCATTTAAGTGACTTGGAATCGTGCTGACACCACCGCACTGTTTATTAATTGCATGTTTAATCTAACCGAGCATGCAGATGCAGGACTGGTAAAACCAATGGCAAACTAATAAGAAATTAATTATCGCAAAAGTTGGTAATGAAAATAAGGGCTCTTAGTACTTTCACAAAGAGCACACTGAGACGATGAAAAGGGAAATGATTCATTCTCTGAATCTCCGCTGATTGTCATGTAGTGGACGCGCAACCAGCTGACGCTGCCTTACCATGCCAGCTTTTGTACAGTTTTTCAAATTACAAATAGGATCCCTGCGATAAGGCATTTCTGAATTGGAACACTCATAAATGACATCGTGTCTACGATCAACTTTGCGAGCTGCTAATGATCGACATACGTCTGAACCTTATTGGAACCTCTTCTTGGAGATTTTATTAAATAGACCAAGGCCAGTGGAGCATGACCATTTGATAAGTGATGCATGTGATGGACTCAGCACAGATGTATGAATCAGGTGCTATTTAGAAAAGAAGACACTTTGTCATCCTACCTCTATTCTGCATGTGCGCGCTCGTGCCTGCAAACAAGATGCTGGCTTCTGTTTCAGCTTTCAACCAGCGCATTGCTTAAGACCCCTTTTGGCATTGGAACCAACACAACCTCTGACAATGGATCACAAAATTTTGGCGGTCATGCCAGCCTGCATCTCAAGCACGGGCAACGTCGTGGTCCAACTTATCATCTACCGACGGGATGATAGCTACTGCAACGTTGTTCCATGACAGTCATTATGGATTAATTGCTGTCTTTCTCCCCATAAACATTGGAAGTGTAAAGGAGCGTGCTAATCTGCACCAAACTCATTAAGGCAGGCTTTTGCTTCATGAGGATGCTGGACTTTGTGCCTTTAAAATGCAAAGTAACAAGATTTCTGACGAAAACATACCTTCTATCTACCCAGCATGGATATGTTTTGTTAACTTGTCCAAGTTAATCACTTTTGGCATGCCATTATTAAGCCTAGGTTAAATCAGCAATGCTCTAGGCATTAAATAATAATAATTATGCAACCCGGATTCATCCTTCAAAAAGCCATAATTGCAAAGTTGATTCTTATTTTCTGCTTTAAGGCACTACCCTTTTAAAAATGTGGGATGGAACATCTGTTATCAAATGCAATTTGTGACATCAATATGATGCTACAATAGTGTTTCCGTGAAAAATACATCAGTGAAAAGCTACTAACTTAATGTTATATGGACGGTAGAGTAGAAAGAAAAGAGGAAAAACAGTGGCATAAATAACGAATTTAAATCTTTTATAGTTTCGGTAAATGCAGGGAAAACTGCATGTGGTGATGAGTGTGATTGTAAGGAAGGCGAAGTTAGCGGAGCTAGAAATAAATTGAGGAAACAACAAAGCGGACGCAAAGACCAATAGCCGAGAAGAGACGCCTGCCTGTAAATTAGACTAAAAGGTTAGGGCACAAATTCGGTAACATATTCACTGATTTGTGCTAGAGAGGAACGCGATGTGCCAAGCTCTGTGGAGGTGCAAACTTAATGAACCATCACATTTGACGAAATACTCATTCTCAACACGGAGCTAATTCCCGATTGGCTGATTCGTCATTAAAGGATAAGGTTTATGCTTGGCCGGAAAAGTGGCAGATTTTGCATGAGGCAAAGACCGTATACTTTAATTTGAATGTTTATTTGAGTAGTCAAACTCGTCGTTCGTGCGTAAAGAGTCAGATCTAGAGCTCAAGTTCGTAGCATCGTGGGACACCCGACTATGTGCATCCAACTCAAGCCTTTTGGTGTCATCAGACGGTTTTTGCAAAATAATTAGCGGTGTCTTCACGAGCGGATCGTCTTACGTTGAAGAGACGTCTGATGTCCTCAATTTTGCCATCGCTGTCACCAATAGCATTTGGAGGCAGGTAAAGGAAAATCAAACCACGATTTACTCGCTTTTGGGATCTTAATAAATGCTTCATGAGAATGTCAGTTCTAAACAAGCCACTGATTTCTGGGATCAATTGCACAATGGCTTGAATTGCAGGAGGGACATGGTCACTTATGGGAAGGGTACCACGAATAAGCACTGAAGGTTAGTTCAGATTCAAATTCCCAAAGTGCAATGCAAGATGAATATAATCTGCTTTGATAATAAGAGCCTTCCAATATTTAAAAAAAACAAAGAGTGTTGTTCCTTGATCGCCTTGCGCTGTTTACTGTTTCCAAGGTTAAATTGCACCAATAAATAATTGCGTTTGTAAGGCCTTCACATCGCATTATTATTCTGGCTATAAAAAGTGGCAAATTTTGGCAAAAGGCAAGCAAAAAACCATCAGTGACATTCATTAAGCTTCAAAAATATTAAGACAGCAAAAAATACAATAGCTATAGCCTAGAGCTAAGGCTGGTGATGGGTAGAGCCTGGTGTGACTTCGTCTACATTGCATTAGTTGCCTAGCAACCCAGCGTTAGTGTTAAACCAAATCAAAGTTGCCTTATTGCGTGGCTTCAAACCTAAACAATCTCGCATTACATTATGACATTGCTCGTTATTTCGTTGTTTCCTTGTAATCGACAAGGATTCCGGTGAAAGTGTAGATTATGGCTTTCCTTATTGCTTCAACTTTTAATGGACGGGGCAGGTTTGATAGGTGCAGACGAAATTGCGTCGCGGGTATACTTCATGTGCTGGAATGATAAAATAAAGATAAAAAGAAGCACATGCTTTGTGCTGTGAATATTTTGGATATCGCTGCGCTTATGGACACAGTAGTCACATTATTATGGCCTGCTGAATTTTTGAATTTTATCTAATCTTATCAAATTAGTATTTTTCACAATGTTCCCCTGGTAGGAAGCGCATTTTGATGTAATCCTGTTTAACTGCTCATCCATAAGTGGGTGCCTATTTATAGGATCATCCGTCTTTATAATAAAGGGCAAAGTGCAGCCGATGTCACCAGGATTGACATGGAACTGATCCTACCAAGACTCAAGTGCCAAACATGGTCAGCCTTCTGTTAAACCACATCTTGCATTTCGGCTGCAAAAAGAGCGCGCTATGTCTCAAATTTTAGGTTACTTTCGTTCCTATAAAGTACAGTTCAATTTTAAGACGTTAGATATTAAGAAACTACCGCGACGCAATGCAAATGCTATAGAAATTGATTGCGCGAAGTCAAAAATGCAGCGAATGGAGCAAAAGAGACGAAAACCGATTAGTCACCACGTCCCGGGACATTGTTTATGGACGGAGAGTGAGTGGCAGACACCAAGTGTCCGACAGGCCAGTAGATGGAGCATTGCCTTTTCCACGAGCCGAAGCCTCATATCATCATTCAAGACCTCGTGCTAGAGTACCAAAACCTGGGAAATTATTTTAAATAAAAATCTGGAGCACATTGGAATGCTTAAGATGCAACAGATTACCTACCCTTAGGCGAATATGCCACATTACGAAATTGGTACAGACTTAACAATAGATGAAAACCAATCAACAGTCTGCTGGACAGCGCCAGATCGTGAGGCACGTCGGTTCAGATCATTTGCTAAAAAATAAATATGTTTAGAAAGGCACACTAGCAGGTGTTACTGCAGTCGTTAAGAGCAGTGGCTCATAAAAGATCTGCTTCTAACCGCAGTTTAGCTCCTAATATTTACCATCCCACAGCATGGCCATTCCTAGCACGCATCGTGTTCTCTGCACCCACGGATTCGTCATGGCTAACGAGACCTGCGACCAACGGAGAATGTGGATATTTTAAGGACATTTAATCCAATACATGAGAACATTTCCGCTGGTTCGTTACTTTGTCTCTAAACGCCCCCACACTACCACTCGCCCAAACAGCAAGAAAGATTAAGTGAGTCCGTTGCACCATAATCTAGAGGGAAATGATAGATAAAAAAGTTAGAGCCTTTGAAATTCCGTGTTATTGGCTCACGGCCAGCGGCTAACGGGGCTACGGAGAAGATGAGGCTCACAACTTAGACGATTTCATGAATACTCGCCAGTGGTGGGGGCAAAGAGACAGCGTATTAGGGACTTATTTCTAAATGGGCAAACACAAAGGAAAAAAGCATAGTATCACTCAGTCAAATTGAGTAGAGCTGAGCGTGACATTTTTAACAATCAAAAGTAAAGTAAGAACATCAGACGACTTCGTGTCCGTGCCGTTAGGCGCACTGTCTGATAATGCAAGCAGTTTAATCTCACTCGAATGAAATCGGACACTTTCATTTACGTTGTCAGGAAAACTGCTGTTGTTGTTGTTGTAGCATGCGTTAATGCCACTTAAACGACGCCATCATTAACGCCAAGACTTGTGCAGCACAATCCAAACGAAAGGCTCCTGGGGAGGGTGATAATTAGGAAAATGGGGTGGGCTGTATCATCAAGGCGTTAGTTTTCACTGCCGCTCAAATGGGTTCGACGTAGCCACCTGCAGTTGTAGTAGGATTCGTTTATTTCGAACCAAAGTCACTGCACCTGACGATATAAATGCAAAGAAAAGTTTTCAGATGGAATAGCCATCAGCGGCATACCAGTGTTTTTAATGTGCTGTTTAAAAGGGCGGATCTGTGCGATAGTTGTGGACTTCTACAACGATTAAACAGATGGATGCATATCCATCCCACCTCCTGTATAAGAATGCAACCTTTTGAAGGCATCGGAGACATCGGAAATCCAATAATTCCTCGTACTTATTTTGGTAAGATATGATTTGCAGCATATTCTCGAATCATTAATTAATGCCATCAACAAATGGGCTTATGTAGGATAGCAAAGGAGTGTGTTAGCCACGGTCATTACTGGTAGAAGTGGTAGATATTCCCGCCTAAAGCAAACAGAAATCAGTAACCGCATTTAAATTGGTAAGTTAGATGTCTTAGCAATAGCTTCCTATGTATTTTACCGATAGCTAGTGTTTCAGCGCTACCTAAAACACTTCAAAGCTAAACAGTAAGAGTAATGCATGTTACAGTTTTCGCAAACCATTCTCAAATGCGCATCTATCACACTTTTAGCACCATAACAGATGTGTTCCTAACTCTGCCAATCCCAAACTTAAAAACGAATAAGTGCAAAACAATCATAGCCCTTGAACAATAGAGTGCAATAATAAGAGAAAAAACTGCCGCCGTTTAAAGTTGCTAATGCGTCTCGCACACCCAACAAGGAAACGCCAGAGGAAAGCTCAGTGCAAGCTAGAGCAAAGATGTCTAATCATTTATTGAGCAGTCGCTAGCGATATACAGAAATAATAGCATTAGTTACGCGTTCAAGGCAGGAGGGAAGTAGAGGAGGGCGTGCACACCGCCCACTAGCTCCCTCACCTCCATGGCACGTGGAGGCGCCTTCACAAGCGTCGGTGTAGGCACACCCTCGGTGGTGGTTGCTGTTTACCACCATTGCTGCGACCATCCCCACGGCTGGCCACACGACGACCAACATTGCGGCTTCTTCTCACACGGCCACTCACACGGCGACCAATAGTGCGGCTTCTGCACAGACCACAACACCCACTTCTGTCCATATTGTGAGCCCTTCTCACACTCTCCCCACGGTGCCCACTTCCACGGATACGAACATGGCCAACCTCCCCACACCATTTCTTTGTCTCTGCTTTCCTTGATACTGACTTGCACGCTGAGCTGTGCCTGCTTATATACCAGTCGCCATGTCTTCAATTGTAGCGTGTGACCCTCGTGCTCACTGTACTTTAGCTCTACGCTCGTGCTTGCCGATCGCCATCGATGCTCTCGTGATGCCACTATTTTCAGCTGGCATTTCAGGTGTTGTCCGGACTGTGAATTGCATGTGCCTAATCCACATGGAAATTCGGCAATGTTCTTCGCACTGTGACGGCCATGCCAATGTAGAAGTCGTTAAGAGCAGGCTGGTATCAAACTGTACCAAACAGCTGGACCCGCTTCATTTATGTTCCGGTGATAAGTGCGTTGAAAGGAAATATTGCATTACCATTATATAATTTCTCGGCTGCAAGCGACTTGTCTCACCACCAATTGTGTGGAAAATGGCCTTCATGACACCAATTTAATATGTTCGACCACAAGTGCAGTGGTTTTGGGTTTCGTTTCGGCTGGATTATGCACTCGTAGAATACAAAACCTCTTGGATATCTTGCCTACAAGCGTAATTGCTTGTTCATAATGATGAAACTCATTGAATTTTTCTCCTTGAATTGACGCGAAGTGAGTCATGCAATGTGACATTCATCAACTGAATATTGACTCTTTAATCACTTGAATTTCAACGCGATTTAAGATGCAACTGCTTAGTGCAGTATTCTTAAACATAGTTGCAACTTACAATCACACCACAAATAAAACTAGCTGTAGAGCTATCCGGTAAGCGGAGGGCAACCTTTGAAGACCGATAAACGAGCAGATTCGGATGCTTATTTAAAGAAAATGTATTCCTGCTTCAACTCCAGCTCAAATTTACCGAAGTCATGTAATGGATGTGATGAAATGATTATAAGGCTTTGAGGTAGTCTTGGCTATGCTCTATGCAATTTCGTTTCGGAGACGCTGATCTCTCAGCGCATTGACCATCTTACCTCGCAGTAGAACTATGCTGAGCAAACTACTTCTAATAAGTCATTAGTCTGTAATGGCACGAGGCAAAGTGCTGATCGTCCTTATTATTACTATATATGTACCTAAGGCCTCTGGTAGGGACTGCGATGAAGCGCTAATTGTTTAGAGCAGAACCGTTTGACACAAATCGACTTAGCTTCAATTACATTTGAGACCGCACGTAGGCATGTGTGCAGACTGAGTAATGCATAAATATCAACCGGTTGACTAAGCTTTGAAATTGCTTGCAGAAAACATCGTTTAGTGGTCGCCAAATTATTTGGCAATTGCTAAGTTTTGTGAAAACAAGTAAGAACTAAAATCACTTTTTAAATCCGCAGTCGATTGTTAATTTTTTTGGGCCATCACTTTATATGAATTTATTACGCATAACTTCAGTAAGGGTGATAAACCAAGTATATGTATTTAGATTTAGCATAATATCACTAAAGGCTTTGCTTTGAATCGCACTTCATCACTTGATTATCCTCAGCAGGCATAAATACTGCCTAAAAATTTTATCTGCCTCACAAATAAGCGCAGACATTGACTGTAAAGTCAAAACATCGCAGAAGTCACAAAATTGGAGCGAATTTCTGCTGGTTTTTGCTATGTCCTTTGTGACCGACTTATACGTGCAATGAAAGAGGCTACATGGACTTTATTGGCTAATATGCAGTTTGATTGCAAGTGGAAGACAAATAACTTCTACATATTAGCGCACTTTCAAACACCATGCGTTGCTGTGTTGCATCAACCACATAAATTGTCATCGTGCATCTGGATGTGCGTGCAGACCCTAAAGTAACGGCATGGTAAGCACCAGAGATGAATCAGCTCAAGTGACTTAGCACGGTCCGAAGCTGGTCAGTACTCTACGTCCTCCGTATTGGCAAGGTCATTGGCCTTTCATAAAACATTGCTGAATTTCTTGTTTACTTTACTGCCTAAGTAGAAAATATTATGTTGACAAGTCACATGCAATTCTCAGTCTGAACAACACCTAAAATGCCAGCTGAAAATAGTGGCATCACGAGAGCATCGATGGCGATCGGCAAGCACGAGCGTAGAGCTAAAGTACAGTGAGCACGAGGGTCACACGCTACAATTGAAGACATGGCGACTGGTATATAAGCAGGCACAGCTCAGCGTGCAAGTCAGTATCAAGGAAAGCAGAGACAAAGAAATGGTGTGGGGAGGTTGGCCATGCTCGTATCCGTGGAAGTGGGCACCGTGGGGAGAGTGTGAGAAGGGCTCACAATATGGACAGAAGTGGGTGTTGTGGTCTGTGCAGAAGCCGCAATGTTGGTCGTCGTGTGGCCAGCCGTGGGGATGGTCGCAGCAATGGTGGTAAACAGCAACCACCACCGAGGGTGTGCCTACACCGACGCTTGTGAAGGCGCCTCCACGTGCCATGGAGGTGAGGGAGCTAGTGGGCGGTGTGCACGCCCTCCTCTACTTCCCTCCTGCCTTGAACGCGTAACTAATGCTATTATTTCTGTATATCGCTAGCGACTGCTCAATAAATGATTAGACATCTTTGCTCTAGCTTGCACTGAGCTTTCCTTTGGCGTTTCCTTGTTGGGTGTGCGAGACGCATTAGCAACTTTAAACGGAGGCAGTTTTTCTCTTATTATTGCACTCTATTGTTTAAGGGCTATGATTGTTTTGCACTTATTCGTTTTTAAGTTTGGGATTGGCAGAGTTAGGAACACATCTGTTATGGTGCTAAAAGTGTGATAGATGCGCATTTGAGAATGGTTTGCGAAAACTGTAACATGCATTACTCTTATAGTTTAGCTTTGAAGTGTTTTAGGTAGCGCTGAAACACTAGCTATCGGTAAAATATATAGGAAGCTATGCTAAGACATCTAGCTTACAAATTTAAATGCGATTACTGATTTCCGTTTTCTTTAGGTGGGAATATCTGAGCAGTCGTATGCACTTGAAATTGTTCTGCAATGCAGTCGTGGCACTGTCAATGACTTGTCATAGATAACAGTGATGATTGTTTAAATTGCGGCTTAATAATTTACTGTCGCTTGTGGTTGCTAGTGCACTTCTAGGAAGGGATTTGTGAGCAGATAGATTGGTGTCTCCACTTAACGGCTACATGCTGCTACCAATCTTAAATTCGAATTATAACGTGGCCTTCTCCGAAGGCATGAATGTGGAACAGGTTACTGCAATCTACCAGCAGACAATGAACACGTAATGCTCATGCGTTTCCATGTGATTTCTTCTTCTACCACTACCACTTCTACCAGTAATGACCATGGCTAACACATTCCTTTGCTATCCTACATAAGCCCATTTGTTGATGGCATTAATTAATGACTCGAGTATATACTAGAAAACATATCTTACTAAAATAAGAACAAGATATCAATAGATTTCCGATGTCTTTGATGCCTTCAGAAGGTTGTATTCTTAGACAGGATTTGAGATGAATATGCATCCATCTGTTCAATCGTTGTAGAAGTCCACAACTATCGCACAGATTCACCCCTTTTTAATAGCACATTATAAAAACTGGTGTGCCGCTGATGGCTATTTCATCTGAAAACTTTTCTTTGCATTTATATTGCCAGGTTCAGTGACTTTGGCCCGAAATGGGCGAATCTTTTCAACTACAGGTGGCTACGTCGGACCCATTTGAGCGGCAGTGAAAACTAACGCCTTGATGATACAGCCCACCCCATTTTCCTAATTATCACCCTCCCCAGGAGCCTTTCATTTGGATTGTGCTGCACAAGTCTTGGCGTTAATGATGGCGTCGTTTAAGTGGCATTAACGCATGCTACAACAACAACAACAGCAGTTTTCCTGACAACGTAAATGAAAGTGTCCGATTTCATTCGAGTGAGATTAAACTGCTTGCATTATCAGACAGTGCGCCTAACGGCACGGACATGTAATCATCTGATGCCCTCTTTCCGTTATGTTTGCCTATTTCGAAATAAGTTTCTGACACGCTGTGCCTATTTGTCCACCACGGGAGGGGAATTCAAGAATTCGTCTAAGATTTGACCCTCATCTTCTCCGTAGACTCGTTGGCCATGAGCCAATAACACGGAATTTCAAAGGCTTTAACTTGTTTGTCTATCATTTATCTCTAGAGTATGGTGCAACGGACTCACTTAATCTTGCTTACTGTTTGGGCGAGTGATAGTGTGGGGGCGTTTGGAGACAAAGTAACGAACCAGCGGAAATGTTCTCATGTATTGGATTAAATGTCCTTAAAATAACCACATTCTCTGCTGGTCGCAGGTCTCGTTAGCTATGACGAATCCGTGGGCGCACAGAGCACGATGCGTGCTAGGAATGGCCATGTTGTGGGATGGTAAATATTAGGAGGTAAGCTGCGGTTAGAAGCAGATCCTTTATGAGCCACTGCTCTTAACGACTGCAGTAACACCTGCTAGTGTGCCTTTCTAAACATATTTATTTTTAGCAACTGATCTGAACCGACGTGCCTCACAATTTGGCGCTGTCCAGCAGACTGTTGATTGGTTTTCATCTATTGTTAAGTCTGTACCAATTTCGTAATGTGGCATATTCGCCTAAGGGTAGGTAATCTGTTGTACCTGAAGCATCCCGATTTGTTCCATGTTTTTAAGTAAATTAATTTCCCAGGTTTTGGTACTCTAGCACGAGGTCTTGAAGGGTGATATGAGGTTTCGGCTTGTGGAACAGGCAATGCTCCATCTACTAGACTGTCGTACACTCAGTGCCCGTCATTTACTCTTGTCCATAAACAATGTCCCGGGACGTGGTGACCCAATCGGTTTTCGTCTCTTTTGCTCTGTTCGCTGCATTTCGACTTCGTGCAATCAATTTCTATAGCATTTGCATTGCGACGCGGTGGTTTCCTAGCACCTTATGTCCGCCTGGTTTCTTAATAATTAAGCAAGATACGTGCAGTCTTGTTTTCTCCAAGATATGTTTCACCTGCATTGAGGTCAAGGATCTGGCGTTTATCACTTTGACTAGAAATTTAACGGAAATTCTAGCCTGAATAATGCCAAAGCATAAGTCATGATGATTTGAAGATCATTCGTGCTTGCTTTATTCCATCAGTATTTGTGCGTTTCCCTTCTCATTTCCTGTTGATCTGACATCCACCTCGTTGCCAACTATAGCTGATCTTCTTACTGCCGAATTTAAAGTAGTTTTGCATGTGCGAATATTTACGTACGAGTTCGCAGACATTTCGCTCCTTACAGCACCCACTTCGATTTGCATTATTCATTCAGTTGACCGTCATTTTTGGTCGAACACCTCGTTTGATTGCTCATTCCCTCGTTTTCGATCCCAATCTGAGTCAAAATTTTCTGAACTTCTTACAAAAATTCACCGAAACATCACACAGAAACAAAACAAAAACCCTCTAGGTTTATTAGCTCCTTCTGTTTTTGAGACTGGTGGCAGCCACTGCCATCCCATCCAAATTACACTGTTGCATACTTGTCTATCAGTGAACTCATTAAAATCCATGCCCTGGAATGGTAAGATAACTTCTCCACTAGTTAGACAGACGAAAATTTTTCGGAGAATTCGCACCCCCACATGCAACAGTGGGTTATGTGTAGGGTTTAATCACAAGCAATAAAACTAGCCGCTGAGAGAAAATCATGTCTACCGTGATATGGAATCGCAGCCTATTCGCTTAGTTTTAGAATGCTATTACTATTTACCACTAGGTACTAAGTTAGTACGTTCATCGTGCAGTATCTTTGGTAGTCGCATGATTCTTTTTGTGTGGCCTCATCATCACGCACTGATTTGGGTCGAGTATTTACTAATACTAGACGCTTTTACAGTCAGGTATGCACAGAACAGCGTCAGAGGAGAAGACAGGTGACTATTGCTCTTCTGCTTGGTTGACTTGCTAAGAATTGAGATCTGACTTCGTGCGCAGTCACTTCTTCACTTTGTCGCATTGTAGAAGTCTTCAGCTTGATGGAGTCTATCTGCACTTGACCGACAAGAAAAAGCAGGACAGACACAATTAGAGGGGTGAATGTTTACACATCCTCTCTCTTTTTGCCAAGAAACTTGTACCCACAAGATTGTCTGAACGACTCCGAGGATGCGTGACCAGCGCCTTAAGCATGATTTATGAGCGAGTCAGTTCTGTAGACGTGAAAGATCAGTTAGGGTGTAGCAGGGTAAAAAAAAGAGTAAAACTTCGCATTCTGTTGCAAATGATACTCACTGAAGCGCGATTTAAGTGTGCTCTTAACTGAGCAGAACCTTTGGTTTCAGTGAACTGAGCTGCGAAGTGATGGCAAAATCTTAGAAATTTAACCCTTTTAAGGCAAGGTTGTTAAACTCTACATAAGGTTGTCTATGCGGAGTTGTTAAAGCCAACCGATTGGAAATAGTCAGAGCAGACTGCGTATGTTTTGTGAAGAGGATATTTTGTAGGACGCAATTAAAAGTAAAAAGGGCAGAAGAAAGCAAAGTCTTTATCCATAAGTATTTGCCTAAGATCGTAGCACCGTGCGCAGTCACACGACAGTGCAGCAAATGGCTATGGTTCCGGTGAGCAAAGTGTCACAGATGCGCATAAGGTGAATAGGCGGAAGCGCAATTGATGGTTGATGCAGAATGGATTGGTAAGTCGTATATTGACCGGTTGGTATGGAACCAATGGACTAAGGTAGGAACAATACAAATCAAATGCTTGCAAGGTTAGCTGACTTTATAGAAATGGACAGGAAAGTGGAGGTTGCTATAAATTGATTATAACGGATTATAAAAATGGCTTGTATGGATGCATATGTCAGCAGATGCAGGACAGTGCATCAAAAAAATAAAGCGGGAGTGCAAGAGAGTGCACAGGTAGGTAGGATGACACTAGACGGCAAAATTTTGTCAATTTTCCTTGCCTATAACTAAGAGCCAAAAGATACATTATAATGGAAGACAATTAGTCCATAAAGCTCTTGTTAGGCAGGAATGTTAAAGGCAGAAAACAACTCCAGCTGAAAACATCGAGCTTCAAAAGTATCAATGATGTGCCGAATTGAGTTCTATAGTCGTTTGTTCATAGAGTGGGTAGAGCTGACTTGCACTGGTGATCAAAGAATGAGTAAATGTGGTGTGGTCATGAATTCTTGGACTTCGTACACGTGATAGACATGGCTTCACGGCTATTTGAGGCAATTGCTCCCTTCCACCAAAGTGGCAAGTAAGCGCAGTTAAGGTGTCCATGCAGATCTCATCTCTTGATCTTCCAGCATATCTCGATTGCCTAGTTCTGGGACTATGTAAGGCTAAAAACTCCATAGACAATGAAAGAATGCCTGCTAACGCGGGCCAGTAGTAAAGCCAGCATTCACTCCCTAAAGCATCTGAATGGCGGGTTAACGATCTGTAGCGTATCAGGCCAAGATTTCAAGTGTAAAACAGATGATAGTAGCTCTGCACCAGAGGTGGGGCAACACGCGAAATTCTAATTTTGATTGGGCTTCTGCTCAATGGAAATAATGCTTAATGCTGCACAGAACCAAATAATAATTAGAGGTCATTACAAACACCACGATATCTAATTGCAAATCGCATTTTAATATTTGTGCGGGAATACGACAAGAGGGCACATCGACGCCACCTTGCTCACATTTAAGGAAACCATAAACCATGGGCATAGTTAGTGTCCACGCTGCGAATCTCGGCAGTGCGGAGGATTTAAATATGGGTGGATGAAACGTGTGGAAGGCATCAAAACCATCAGCAGGTATTTCACTTAGAGGGTTGCGCGCAACCATAAACACTTATGCAAATAGTAAAATTCGGTGTGAATTATGCTGACTAGTCGTGCAAATAGGTATGAGTGATTTAGGACGTAGTGCGTTACCCGTGACGTGATAGCTGGTTGACCAGCAGACACGCTGTGAACGCACCACAGATTCACATGTTAAATATGGCCGCAAGGTGACTTTGTGTAAACAGCTGTGTCGCGATTAAAGCACATCTGGTCGTGGTAGCAACCGACTAAATGGATGGAAATATAAGGCGCTACAACATATTAGGCATATAAATTGTTGGGATAGTTAGTTATTTATCAGAAAGTCGCACCTGCGTTTACAGACCTTTCCACTGTTAGGCATGACCAAATTTTGAGCCCCATTTGACAACGCATTGCTTCTAACAATCCATTGGAGTAGTTTATTTATTCACCTTAGGCATGATTTATGAGCGAGTCAATTCTGTGGATGCGATAACTCAGTCAGGGTGTAGCAGGATACAAAGAGTAAAACTTCGCACCCTGTTGCAGATGCTACTCATTATGGAGCTCGATTTGAGTGTACTCCCAACTGAGCAGAACCTTTGGTTTCAGTGATCTAAGCTGTGTAGTGATGGCAAAATCTTAGAAATTTAACCCTTTAAGGCAAGGTTGTTAAACGTTGCTGCAACGAAGAAAGGCCACTGTTTTGCTAAAGCTGTGATACTTATGGTCTTTCAATGTAACTTGCAAGCGAGAGGAGGGAAGAGAACTCAAGCCAACTTCTGCAAAAGTGAATCATTTCTTTACTAATCCTATCATAAAATAAAATAAAGGTATCCAAGAACATCATGTCTCGTTATACGTGGGTAGAAGCAGGGATACGTAAAAGGAAGAATTCGCTGGAAATGCATTATTTCCTCTTGACAGACACCTCCATCTTTTATGTGGCAAGAAGGCGTGTAAACGCTTAGGCGAGGCTACACCTCGATTGATCTGTAGTTAGACATTACCAAATCCACGTAATCACTAAGCAGTGGCAAAATAATAAAAACTAACAGAAGGTGAATCCGGTATACATTAAAATGGCTGATCAGGTTCCTTTCATCCATTAGACCTTTAAATAGTCTGCTTAGAAATTAGTCCAAAGTGTACGTGGTGCTTTATCACTGGCATAACAACGAAGGCGTAGCATTGAGGAGAGATGCTATTGAAAAGCTAGTTAGTAAATGAAACACTCTACTGTAGACAACAGTAAAATAGTAGTAGTAAATAAAAAATTTGGAGGGTTTTGGTTAAGTAATGTACACTGGTTGACAACGATTAGGTTACTTTACTAGAACATGCTGTACTTGCAGTAAAACCTAAGAAATTTATTTTGGGTAAGGCACATGGAGGCAGCGGGCTGGAAGTGTGTAGGCGAACGCCACCGTATATCGGTCCTTACTCTGCATTTTTGTATGGTGAGTATCGGTGCAGCTCGGTCTACTAGCTGTTATTGTTCGGCTGGTCCTACTGGGGACCTAAAAATGATGAACAGTAGCGGGAAGATTGTGGATGGGTTAGATGTACATAGCAATCCTGTACACTAGGTAACAAAGTATTTTTTGGAAATTCAAGGCGATTTTATTTGCTTGCTGTGTTCTAAAGGAACAGGCAACTACATCATTATGTTGTAACGTGCTGGTCGTTTACTGTAAGGCTGTGGTGTATTGCAGCATAGCTTTAAACATGTAGGACCACTATTGCTTCGTCTTGGTGTGAAGCCTGCACACAGATTTCTGTTCCACGTGAGATACTAGGCCACACATTTACTAATAAAAGTGACAATGCCGTCTACTCATTCTCCCATTCTAGAGCACAGATATCCATGTTCTCACCAGTGGACGAGTGAGCAACACTGCAATTTCATCGACCGATCTATGAAGCAACATCTTATCTAGATAACTGACACAGTCTTCGCACAACAGATGGCCTCGTCGACCCATTGATCGGTGCACGGACTCATGCGATTTGATGAGGAGAGCTTATGACGACCTACGCACTCGATCCCATTAGGAGCTTCAGCATCACCGTCCTTTCTGACGGATAGAGATCGCACGCCTTGATGAACAAGGGATTATCGAAATGCTGCTGAGAAGGCTTGCAATTACAATGACACATAGACACTGTCTGAACAACAATAGTAGCAGCTTACATCATTTCGACCACTATCAATGCAAACCAATAGCCTTTTATAAGGCTCACTTCAATTTCACACACAGTCTTTCCCTTGTGTGGATGTTAAGGGAGCTAGTTAAACGACAACCTTCATTCAGCCATGTCTGAATTCAAGCCAGCAGTGCAAACGTATGAAAAATTCATGAATGTAAAACTTAAGGACAGGTACCTTAAATTTGTGCTTTAAATTCGACACAATACTTACCGCTTGATTTCCTGCTTTTCCTTATTCTACCACTGCCATTATTTCTGCGTCCCTTTGAAAAATATATCAGGCCGATGTGAGTAAATTTACGGTGTTCGCGTTACCCACATACCCAATCCATGTGGACATCGATTATGGAGAGCTACTTTGTCGCACCTGGGAATCTTCTGCATAGACTTGGAGAAATGGCAACTTGTGGTACGAGCATGCGCGCGCACTTGCAAGGCCTTAGTTGTTTGGAATACTTTTCATAGTTGGAAAGATGAGTCTGATAAAATAATTGCAGCCGTCACACTTCCTGGACTACTTCTTATCTCAAGTTGTGGTGAAGTAGGCTTACATGCAATAGAGGACGCATATTTTCCCAAGATATTGGTTAGACGATGGGCGGGATGAGTTGTCAGGGGAGAGGGAAACTCAGCTTTGATCAGGTGTCAGTGAAGTTCATGTGAGCTGTATCAGGGTCAAAACCGACCACTGATTGAGCAGTTTTAAATTCAAGTCGATCTCACTGTGAGCAATGCAGTAAGCTCGTCTACCCCTTGCATTCTGCGTGTACTCAATTGGCAGCGACTCAAATGCACAGAATGCCTATTTTGAGGTCAAAACACATCCGATTAGATAGTGTAGTGCTTTCGTATTCTAAATGCGAGCCTCAATTTTTAGATGTTTAGCGATCGCAGTGATATTTAATGCAACAGATTAACAATCCTAGATTGTACCATGTTTTCCAGTTCATATCAGAATCTCATTTTAATGCAAATGGGTTCGCTTGGAAGGCATAAACTTTCATGCTAGCAGAAGGTCAACCTCAGCACAAATTTGACTACTTCTCGTCGATATTTTTCCTACGATGATGAATGCAGCAGTCAAAATGAATCACAATTTTACTTGATTATGGTATGCTTAGCACCTAATAATAAATCTCAATTCATTTTGACGACCGTATTTGTAACCGTAGGAGGAAATACCAACGAAATTGGGCAAATCTGCGCTTCGGTTGACCTCCTGCTAGCATTACGCAATCCACAGCCAGAGATGATTAGGGCCCCTAACCCCCACAAAGAAATATCTAATACTTTCCAGTAGCGAAAAATGTTGGAACGTGTCTCTGACAGGCCAATATCGCATCCACAATTTAAGGTTTCCATTTTGTCCTCCGAATCCTAAGCTGGGCAAAGGAGCCGACATGCCAGATGTGTCGATTTCATTAATTACCCACAGACAACGCCGATGGATTATTACTCAGAAATCTTTATCAAAGCGCGATGAGGCAACACGACATCGAAAACAGAGGTGGTCTATTAAATCGGAAATATTTCTGCTAATACTTTGCAACAAGGGTCGGCGTGCGATAGCAGGCAGTGTGCTCTGTGAGACTTCTTAAATACTCTTGTTCTTTATACTTTATGGATTTAACCTAGTGTTTATTCAGAACCCATTGATTATAAAGAGAGGATGCCACTTCGTTAAGTTCACTACGACTGAACATCGTCTTGTCTTAGTAATTAAGGAGAGAAAGGAAGGCTTAGGCGACATCGTAACCCACCTTAAAAGCTGTCGCGCTAACCTCGTTTGTTCCCACGCCTGACAAATCTCTCAAAAGGCTTTTGATGGACCACAAATTGCATTAAGTTTATCAGATCTGTTGAAGCCATTTCAGACACATTGAAATGTTAAGTTAGAGTTGGAAACGAATACATGCCCCAGAGTTCATATTTAATAAGTCCATGGAGATCAGGACTATGAAAGCGACTTTGATCATAATTCGCTCGAAGTTGGCCTCCATATTAGGTGAGGTTGTGATACAAATATAAAATTGGACAACATCATACTGCTGGCGAATCAGAAGATGTCTGTCGTGAGTAGTCTAAATCCTGTCTGGTAGACAAGCATTATGAAGAGATAGGAGACTCAACCAAAGTAAAGTAGGATAGCAACGATTCGGTAGAAGTAGATGAGAAGCGAAAAAAAGAAGAGCTAAAATGCCAACCATCACCCAACATGCTTAGGTCAAATAAAACTGTAGAACATGGTTTCCCAGCTTTCAGGAAAATGAGTAAGACCAGGGGTGATGACGTCTGTTTGCTTGCTTACAAGGCGCATCAAAGTTGAAGAAGTCGCACCGATTAGACTAAGGGGAACGAGATTGATTTAGGGTTCGTCGTATTTAGAATAACTCCTGTGTTGCGCACCATTGCAAGATAAATTAATGGATGCAAGAGTTAAAGGAAATGGGTGCCCTCAACTGTCTCCAAACAGTGAAAAAACCGCACCACACAATAGGATGCACATTGCTCAATAAAAAGCAAGACATTGCATTGCATTTGTTTCAATATTTTCTACCACCACAAAGTCACCCTGTCTCCTTTGCAGAACAAGATACGAAGAAGGAATTAATAAGGTTATTCGAATTTCTACACCAACTATCAGCATATCGGCGCATGAATCTCGTCCAGCCGCAATGACTTCGGTGCTAGTATATGCTACCTTACAATTATGCAATCTCGAGTGTTGTCTATGTTGTTATTCAACGTAAATCATTCCAAATGCAAACTAACAACGCCCTGTAACACATGGACTGCAGTGTTCCGAGGTCTCCCATACAGAAGCACAAAGGAAGTGTAAGTGAATAAGATAAAGAAACCCTACAATATTCGAGTGCAGTAATGGAGAAAACGTAACATCTGTTTAAATTTGCTACTGCATACTGCATACCCAACAAGAAAATTCCAAAGGGAAGTCTGGTGTTAGCTGATTCACGTACACCTAATGGTTTATTAAGCAGTTGCTAGCAACAGACAGGAATAATAGCGTTGATTGTGCACTGGGAGCAAGAGAGAAGTAGAGGAGGGCATGCACACCACCGACTAGCTCCTTCACCTCCATGGCATGTGGAGGCTTCTGCACAAGCCTCGGTGTAGGCACGACCTCAGTGACGGTTGATGTTTACCACCATTGCTGCGACCATCCCCATGGCTGGCCACATGGCGACCACCATTGCGGCTTCTTCTCACACGGCCACTCACACGGCGACCACCATTGCGGCTTCTTCTCACACGGCCACTCACACGGCGACCAACATTTCGGCTTCTGCACAGACCACAATGTCCACTTCTGTCCACATTCGGCTTCCTTCACAACCTCACCCCACGGTGCCCACTTCCACGGATACGAACACGGCCAACTTCCCCACACCATTTCTCAGTCTCTGCTCTCTTCCCAACTGACTTGCGTGCTTGGGTGTGCCCGCTTATATACCAGTCGCCTTGTCTCTCATTGCCTCGTGTGAGCCTCGTGCTCATTGTACTTGTAGTCGTACACTCGTGCCTGCGGATGCGCAACAATACTCTCATGGTTTTAGCTTCTTCAGCTGATTATGGGTGATGCCTAGCCTGTGAATTGCATGTGACTGACTTTGAATGGTATGTTCCATTTTGGCGCCAAATTTGGTGATTATCAAGCAAGGATTTTTGGGGAATGGTGACTGCCTTTGCCGATATACTAGTCGTAAAGCACAGTCTAGCTTCGATCAGTTCTAGACCACTAAAGCCTTTACGTCTGTGGTGTTTGTCATGCCACTACATTGTGTTTTGTATGCACGCAAAAACGTAAGATAGCAATTTAAGTGGTTGCTACAACCCAGCAAAGCGCAGTACTTAAAGTGCGTTTGCACTTCACATCAGCCACCAATCCTCATGTAGCCTCTCCCGTTGCACACATAAATCAGTCGCCACGGATATGGCACCCACCAGAACAAAATTTTTTGCGCAGTGTCACAACTTTACCATTAATATTTTGGTTTATGTGTGAGGTAAATGTGCTTACTAAGCAGCATTTGTGTTTGCTGTAGGAGAATCAAGTGGTAAACTGTGATCTGAAGCAAAGGCTTTTATAGTGCTATGGAGAATGGACACATATACACCTGGTTTATCGCCTTATTAGAGTTACGAGTAATAAATTTATTTAAGGTGGTGGTCCGAAACATGTTGATAATCTATTGCGAATTTTGAAAGGTTATTGTCGCTCTTACGTAAATCTACATAATGCAGCAATTGACTAATTATTTAGTAAACCATGCAGCGGTTTTCTTCTGCAAGCGATTTTAGAGCCCAATTAAATGAATAATTTTTATTCATTCCCAATCTGCACACGCACCTGCACGCGGTCTTAAGCGCAATTAAATTCAATCCGTGTCAAGCGGTTCTACTCTAGGCAGCTAGAGCTTCTTTGCAGTCAATGCCAAAGGCCTAAATATACATATTTTAATTCGTGTAAAGCACAATAGTAAAGCCGATCGGCGCTTTATCTCGTACCATTGCAGACCAGTGGGGTATTTGAAGCAGTTTTTTTCAGTTAAGCTCCACTGCGAGGCTAGGCGGTCAATGCACTGAGAATTCAGCGTTGACGAAAGAACTGCATCAGGCATAGCTAAGACTGCCACAACTTTCCATAAACTATTTATGTCTATTAAATTACTTCAATAAATTTGAACAAGAGTTGAGAAAGGATGCCAGTTCTCTTAACTAAACATCCAAAATGGCTTGCGTATCAATCTGAAAAGGTTATCCTCTACTTACCAAACAGCTCTACAACCAGTTTTACAAATGTTTGAAGCCGTATTGTTTGCATTGTGATTGTGCGTTGCAGCACTGTTAGAGCCTTAGCAGACTAGTCTGAAGCGCCTTAAGTCTTGTTGATTTTCAAGCAACTAAATGGTCAGAATTCAGGTGACATGACTTCCCTCTACCCAATCTAACGAGAAAAGTGCAATGAGTGACAGCATTGAGAACAAAAAAAATTTGTTTGTACGAAAACTATCTCAGAGGTTTAGTGTATGACCAGGACGGAATGCAATCAAAATAAAACACAAACTGTTGTAATTATGGTCTCACATATTGGATTGCTGTCATGAAGACTATCCTCTACACAGGTGATAAAGGGACAAGCTACCTGCAGCTGGGAAAATTTTAGATGCTAATAAGATGTTTAGTTTCAATGGAACATTAATGAAGCGGGTCGGGTGGTTCTGTAGGGATCGATGTTAGCCTGTGCTATACGACCTGTATATCCGCAAAGGCAGTCACCATTCTCAAAAATCCTTGCTTGACCTATCACCAAATTTGGCGCCAAAATGGAACATACCATTCAAAGTCAGTCACATGCAATTCACAGGCTAGGCATCACCTATAATCAGCTGAAGGAGTTACAACCATGAGAGTATTGTTGCACATCGACAGGCACGAGTGTACGACTACAAGTACAATGAGCACGAGGCTCACACGAGGCAATGAGAGACAAGGCGACTGGTACATAAGCGGGCACACCCAAGCACGCAAGTCAGTTGGGAAAAGAGCAGAGACTGAGAAATGGTGTGGGGAAGTTGGCCGTGTTCGTACCCGTGGAAGTGGGCACCATGGGGTGAGGTTGTGAAGGAAGCCGAATGTGGACAGAAGTGGACATTGTGGTCTGTGCAGAAGCCGAAATGTTGGTCGCCGTGTGAGTGGCCGTGTGAGAAGAAGCCGCAATGGTGGTCGCCGTGTGAGTGGCCGTGTGAGAAGAAGCCGCAATGGTGGTCGCCATGTGGCCAGCCATGGGGATGGTCGCAGCAATGGTGGTAAACATCAACCATCACTGAGGTCGTGCCTACACCGAGGCTTGTGCAGAAGCCTCCACATGCCATGGAGGTGAAGGAGCTAGTCGGTGGTGTGCATGCCCTCCTCTACTTCTCTCTTGCTCCCAGTGCACAATTCACGCTATTATTCCTGTTTGTTGCTAGCAACTGCTTAATAAACCATTAGGTGTACGTGAATCAGCTAACACCAGACTTGCCTTTGGCATTTTCTTGTTGGGTATGCAGAATGCAGTAGCAAATTTAAACAGAGGTTACGTTTTCTGCATTAATGCACTCGATTATTGTAGGGTTTCGTTATCTTATGCACCAACACTTCCTTTGTGCTTCTGTGTGGCGGACCTCGGAACATTTCAGTCCACGTGTTACTAGGCGTTATTAGTTTTCGTTCGGAATGAAATGCGTTAACTAACAGCATGGGCAACACTCGAGATTGCTTAATTGTGAAGTAGCATTAGCTGGCGCCAAGGTCATTTCGGCTGGACGAGATTCTTATGACGCTATGCTGATAGTTGGTGTGGAAATGCGAATCACCTTACGAATTCCTTCTTCGCATTTTGATCTACAAAGGAGACAGGGTGACTTTGTAGTCGTAGGAAATATTGAAGCAACTGCAATGCAATGTCTTGCTTTCCTTAGAAGCAATGTGCATCCTATTGTGTGGTGCGGTTCATTCACTGTTTATAGACATTTGAGGCACTCATTTCCTTTATCACTTGCATCCATTAATTTATCTTGCAATGGTGCACAACACAGGAGTTATTCTAAATACGACGAACCCTAAATCAATCTAGTTCCCCTTAGTCTAATCGGTGCGACTTCTTCAACTTTGATGCGCCTTGTAAGCAAGCAAACCGACGTCATCACCCCTGGTCTTACTCATTTACCCGAAAGCTGGTGAACCATGTTCTACAGCTTTATTTGACCTAAGCATGTTGGGTGATGGTTGGCATTTAAGCTCTCCTTTTCTATCTCTTCATCCATTTCTACTGAATTTTTGCTATCCTACTTTACTTTGGTGGAGTCCCATATCACGGCATAATGCCTGTCTACTAGACGGAATTCGGAATGCTCACGACAGACATCTTCTGATTCGTTGGCAGTATGATGCTGTCTAATTTTCACATATATCACAACCTCACCTCATGTGGATGTTAACTTCCATTGAACTATGATCGAAGACGCTTTTTAGTTCCGATCTCCAAGGACTTACTAAATATGAACTCTGGGGTATGTATTAGTTCCCAGTTCTAACTTAAATTATCAATGTGTCTCTAATGAGTATAATATGTCTGATAAATTTAGTGCATTTTGTGGCCCATCAAAAGCCTCTTTTAAGATTTGTCAGGCATGAGAACAAACGAGGAGGAGGAAGTAGGCACTGACAACAGAAGTGCAGTAGGTTATCGTGACAGCTCTTAAGGGTGAGATACGATGTCGCTTAAGCCTTCCTTACTTTCTTTAGTAACTAAGAGGAGACGATGTTCATTCAGGGTGCACTTGGCAGATTGGTATCCTCTCTCTATAATCAACGGATCCTGAAGAAGCACTAAGTTCGATCCATAAAGTATAAGGAACAAGAGTAATTAAGAAGTCTCGCAGAGCACACTGCCTGCTATCGCACGCCTACCCTTGTAGCAAAGTATTAGCAGAAATGTTCTAGATTTAATAGAACACCGCTGTTTCCAATATCTTGTTGCCCTATCGCGCTTCTATGAAGATTTCTGTGTAATCCATCGACGTTGACTGTGGGCAATTAATGAAATCGACACATCTGGCAAGTCGGCTCCTCTGTTTAGCTTGGGATTCGGAGCACAACATTAAAACTCCAAATTTTCAATGCGATAGTGGCCTGTGGGAGACACGGTTTAACATATGTGATGTTGATTTAAACGTTCGACCATTTTTCGCTACTGGAAATATTAGTTATTCCATTGTGGGGGTTAAGGGCCCTAATCAGCCCTGACTGGGGATTGCGTAATCCTTGCAGAAAGTCAACCAGAGCACAAATTTGCCCAATTCTCGTAGTTGTTTCCTCCTACGGTGACAAATGCGGTGGTCAAAATGGATTGAGATTCTTTAATTAGGTCCTAAGCATACCATAATCAAGTAAAATTTTCATTCATTTTGACCGCCGCATTCATCATCGTCAAAAAAAGTCTACGAGAATTTAGCAAATTTGCGCTCCGGTTGACCTTTTGCTAGCATGAGAAATTTGTGCCTTCCAAGCGGCTACATTTACAATAAAATGAGATTCTGAGATGAGCTGAAAAACGGAGGTACAAACCAGGGTTGGGAATCTGTTACATCGAGTTCCATTGTGATGACTACACATCAAAATAGGCACTTTGTGCGTTTGTGTCGCTGACAATTGAGTACATGCAGAATGCATGGGATAGACGAGCTTACTGCATTGCTCACAGTGAGCTTGACTTGAATTTAAAACTGCTTAATCAGCAGTCGGTTTTGGCCCTGATACAGCTCACATGAACTCTACTGACACCTGGTCGAAAGCTGAGTTTCCCTCTCTCCTGACTACTTATCCCGTCTAGCGTCTAACTAATCGGCGATCCATGTTTAGCCTTTCTGGATGGCCATTTATCGTGACAGAGGTAGAGTCTGAGTTTGAGATGAAAAAAAGGGAGCAAGATTTTAATTCCTGATTAAATAGAAAGTGCAATCATATCGACTGTCACTTTAGAAGTGTTCAATGGACGTCCTTAGAATAGGACGATTATTGCGACGCAGTGTCATATCCCTTTTATCCCTCCGAGTGTGTTTTATTGAATCGAAGTCTGAGAATTGATAACTTTAACATTGAGAACTGTAGACAAATACATTTTTACCCATACTTCGTCACGTGTGCATCCATTCTTATTGCAGCATCGCAATGAATTATTGCTTAGTTCAGGCCGATTTGTGTATACCTGGATTGCAAACTGGCGGTAATTTCCTTGTCTCCTACTTTGTTCATTGTTTGCCGACGTTTGCCTATTGAGAAGAAATTGCTAAACTCTCAAGGTTAGCCCTGCTTAACTTGGCGCCAAATTCAGAAGAAGCACACATCCTCACACTGGAAGGCAACAGCTTGAGAAACTATGCGTCCTCTATTGTATGCAAGCCTACTTCACCACAACTCGAGATAAGAAGTAGGCCAGGAAATGTGACAGCTGCAATCATTTCATCAGACCCGTAAATCCAAATCTGAAAATAATTCTTAACAACTAAGACGGTGTAAGTGCGTACGCATGCTCGCATCAAAAATTGCCATTTCTCCAAGTCTATGCAGAAGACGCCCAGATGCGGCAGAGTGGCTCGGTGTAAAACAGTGCAGAAAGCACTCCATAAGCGATGTCCACATGAATTGGGTATATGGGTACCGCGGACAACGTAAGTTTACTCACGTCGACCTGATATTTTTCAAAAGGACGCAGAAAAAATGCCAGTGGTAGAATAAGAAAAACCAGGAAATCAAGCGTTAATTACTGTGCCGAATTTAATGCACAAAACAAAGCACCTGTCCTCGAGTTCTACATTCTTGTATTTTTCACACGTTTGCACTACTGGCTTGAATTCAGACGACAGGCTGAGTGAAGAATGTCTTTTAACTAGCTTCCTTAACATCAACGGAAGGGAAAGACTGTGTTTGAAATTGAAGCGAGCCTTATGAAAGCCTGTCGGGTACACCGATAGTGGTTGAAATGATGTGAGCTGCTACTATTATTAAACAGATAGTGCCTGTGTGTCATTGTAGTCACAAGCCTTCTCAGCAGCATTTCGATAATCCCTTATTCATCAAGGCGTGCGATCTCTATCCGTCAGAAAGGACGGTGATGCTGAAGCTCCTAATGGGATCGAGTGCGTAGATCGCCCACGCTTGGGCCTCATATGCTCCTCTCGTCAAACCGCATGAGTGCGTGCATTGATCAATGGATCGACAAGGCCACCTGTTGGGCGGAAACCGCGTCAGTTATTTAGATGAGATGTTGATTCATAGATCGGCCGATGAAATTGCAGTGTTGCTCACTTGTCCATTGGTGAGTACATGCATATCTGTGCTCCAGAGTGTGAGAATGTGTAGGCGGCATTGTCGCCTTCATTAGTAATTGTGCGACCTAATATCTCATGTGGAACAGTATTCTGTGTGCAGACTTCACACCAAGACGTGGTAATAGTGGTCCTACATGTTACAATCCATGCTGCAACGCACCACTGCCTTACAGTAAACGACCAGCACGTTGCAACATAATGATGTAGTTGCCTGTTCTTTTAGAACACGACAACCAAATAAAATTGCCTTGAATTTACGAAAAGCGCTTCGTAACCTAGTGTACAGGACTGTTGTGTCCGATCTATCCACAACCTTCACACAACTTTGCATCATTTTATGCCCCTGTAGGACCAGTCAAACAATAACAGCTCGACCACCGAGCTACACCGATACTCACCATAAAAATATGCAAGGTAAAGTCCGATATGCGGTGCCGTTTGTCTACACACTTCGAGCCCGTCGTCTCTAAATGCCTAGCCCACAATGCTTTTCTCAGGTATATTTGCGGATGCAGCATTATCTACTTAAATAACCTAATCGTCGCCAACCAATGCACATTACCTACACAAAACCTTCTGATTTTTTTCATTTACTACCACTATTTCGCTGCTGTCCACAGAAGGGTTTCATTTACTAACTAGCTTTTCAGTAGCATCTCTCCTCAATGCTACGCCTTCGCTGTTATGCCAGTGATAGTGCACCGCGTACACTTTGGACTAATTGCTAAGCAGAGTATTTAAAGATCTAATGGATGAAAAGAAACCGATCGGCCATTTAAATGCATACGGGATTCACCTTCTGTTAGTTTTTATTATTTTGCCACTGCTTAGTGATTACGTGGATGCGGTAATGTCTAACTATAGATCAACTGAGGTGTAGCTCTGCCTAGACGTTTACACGTCTTCTTGCCACATGAAAGACGGAGGTGTCTGTCAAGAGGAAATAATGTATTTGCAGCGAATCCTTCCTTCTACGTATCCGTGCTACCAAACATGTATGAGGAGATATAATGTTCTTGGATACCTTTATTTTATTTTATGATACAGTCAGTAGAGAAATGATTTATTCTTGCAGAACCTGGCTTGAGAGTCGATTCACTCCTGCAGAACTTGGCTTTGATTGTCCTCCATCATCTCGCCTGCAATGTTCATTGAATGACCATAAGTATCACAGCATTAGCAATACAGTGGCCTTTCTTCGTTGCCACGAAGTTTAACAACCTTACCTTAAAAGGATTAAATTTCCAAGATTTTGCCATCACTACACAGATCAGATCACTGAGCACAAAGTTTTTGAGTAGCATCTGCAACAGCGTGCGAAGTCTTACTTTTTTTATCTTGCCACACCCCGACTGAGTTATCACATCCACAGAACTGACTCGCTTATAAATCATGCCTAAGGTGAACAAGTAAATTACTCCATTGGATTGTAGAAGCAATGCGTTGTCAAATACGGCTCAAAGTTTGGTCATGCCTAACAGTGGAAATGTCAGTAAACGCCAAAGTGAACATATTATGCGAAGTCATTCACGTGCATTTCACAGGCTAGGCATCACCTATTATCAGCCGAAGGAGATACAACCATGAGAGCATTGTTGCACATCGGCAGGCACGAGTGTACGACTACAAGTACAATGAGCACGAGGCTCACACGAGACAATGAGAGACAAGGCGACTGGTATATAAGCGGGCACACCCAAGCACGCAAGTCAGTTGGGAAGAGAGCAGAGACTGAGAAATGGTGTGGGGAAGTTGGCCGTGTTCGTATCCGTGGAAGTGGGCACCGTGGGGTGAGGTTGTGAAGGAAGCCGAATGTGGACAGAAGTGGACATTGTGGTCTGTGCAGAAGCCGAAATGTTGGTCGCCGTGTGAGTGGCCGTGTGAGAAGAAGCCGCAATGGTGGTCGCCATGTGGCCAGCCATGGGGATGGTCGCAGCAATGGTGGTAAACATCAACCATCACTGAGGCGGTGCCTACACCGAGGCTTGTGCAGAAGCCTCCACATGCCATGGAGGTGAAGGAGCTAGTCGGTGGTGTGCATGCCCTCCTCTACTTCCCTTATGCTCTCAATGCACAATTCACGCTATTATTCCTGTTTGTCGCTAGCAACTGCTTAATAAACCATTAGATGTATGTGCTTCAGCTTACACCAGACTTCTCTTTGGCATTTCCTTGTTTGGGTATGCAGAATGCAGTAGCAAATTTTAAAAGAGGTTACTTTTTCTCCACTACTGCACTTGATTATTGAAGGGTTTCGTTATTTTATTCACCTACACTTCCTCTGTGCTTCTTCGTGGCGGACCTCGGAACGCTTCAGTCCATGTGCTACAAGGCGTTATTAGTTTGAATTCGGAATGATTTGCGTTGACTAACAGCAAAGACAACACTCGAGATTGCTTAATTGTGAAGTAGCATAAGCTGGCGCCAAAGTCATTGCAGCTGGACGATATTCATATGGCGCTATGCTGATAGTTGGTGTAGAAATGCGAATAACCTTACCAATTCCCTTTTCTCTTTTTGTTCAACAAAGAAGACAGAGTGACTTTGTAGTCGTAGGAAATATTGAAGCGAACGCAATGCAATGTCATGCTTTACTCTGAAGCAATGTGCATCCCATTATGTGGTGCGGTTCATTCAGTGTTTGGAGACATTTGAGGGCACTCATTTCCTTTAACACCTGCATCCACTAATTTTCTGGCAACGGTTTGCAACACCGAAGGCATAAATTGTGATTCCAGGCCATTTTTATGGTTTACAAGAAGACATTTTTGCTAAGTTTGCTGGACATGTCTGCATATGGCTATACTATTGCTGACGTATTGTGGCTGCCCCAACGTTTTAATGCCTTAAATCCAGCCCCATAGTGTCACGGAGCTTGAAACAAACCAGACATGGCGCATACATGGCTTCTAAAACGCCGACGTGTATTTGGAAAAAGATGTTAAGTTCTTATATTTGACAGCAAAAAGAGAAGAAACGCAGTGCTTGACAATGAAAGGTATTCGCTTGATTTGACTACTTATTGGGAGAATCTTTGGTATTCAGTTTAGAACAAGAGTCGGTCCACTTGAAACTCTTTGAGTATCAGTAGCCTTACCAAAACTCCTTATGCATTGAATGCAGATTAATAAGTGCGGACACACACACTTTCACACATGCGTATTAGCCTACACGGGTTTACGATTGTAAATGAAGAAGAGAATTTTAAATGAGATGGTCGCAACCCTTTATGTTCGTGACACAGGTGTACAAGTTAAAGACAATCCTTTTAAGAGTTTCATTAAAATGAATTTAGCATAAAATGCGAGCCGTCATTTATGATCGGGAAATAATTATGCTTCTCCATCTACATGAACGAGACCTTTGACAGTCAAACCAACTTTGAGTGGGCATGGGGCAATCGCCTCCTAACAAAATGTTTTGCTAAAAACTAAACAAAATCACGGACAAAGGCGACTTTTATAGACTTAAGTGCAGAAATGATTATCTTAGACAGGCAGGTTATCCCACTTAATGGAGACCACCACAGGTTGTTCGCCATATCTACATCACATCGCATCGTTGTATAAGCTAATCAAAGCTATGTGTGATTTTACTTGTCGAATCCCCTTTAAGGAGTGTTTAGCCTCAATAAGCTTTAATTGCAGAAGGAATACCTCCTGAAAGCTCCATCGTTTTAATATTCTCTTGCAAAGTGGATAGCATTTGGTTTGTCAAAACCAGTTTTAATTTATAGGCGAGGAAATACGTGTGATTTTTAACATATCTTTATTTACACATGCTTGGTGGCGGTTAAACAAGGTAAAAAATATTAGATAAGAGCAAAAAATCTTCTGTACTTGCACAAATTTTATGGACGATGTGGACGTATGCTTAGTAAGCGGAATGCAGTGCGGCGCAATCATTTTAGCATGCACAAAGTTTTAAAATTGCAATGTTTTATCAAAATGAGACAAAGAAAATAATTAAGGGAAATAAAATGCAGTTTTTATTCTTGGGCTCGAAGTCAGGATTACATTCGATAGGACCAAATCACCATTCCTGCATCGCCTATAGCTCATCAACTGGAAGGGAATATCCTCCTTTGCTATGGATGTGCACTTCATTCTGCAATAAGTTGTGTGTTTTAGAACATGCATTTGCGATTGCTAGCAACTAGACAGGTGCGTATGAAGGAGTAGAAGTAGCGAATCGTCGACGCCTTTCCCTTTGAACCTTCTACTAAGTCACTTAAGTAGCATGTGCGACTAAGTAGTCACCAAATTGGGACAAAAGCCGAATTATCCATTCCTGGAGCATTAAAGTGACCGCAATTTCACCACGCTACTGCACGTTCCGAGGCGTGGAAGTATATGCGCTGCAGTATGAAGGTAATTTATGCATCAACATCGAAATCACTACTTGCACCGTTGAAAAAGTATAGTTGCAAGTGGCATCAGTTTATCACACATGTCTCTTCTCTTGCCTTTCGCCTTTTATTCTGTTAGTGTGTAACATTTGATTAGCTTTCGTTATTATCAGTAACATCATTAGTATATTAACTGATATCGCGAGAGGAAACTTCTCCCTATCAATGCGGCCTCATGAGACCTCAGAGCGTCACTGCTTAACGATCAGGTAAAGCGCCCCAAGCTAGGTGTGTTGCTTTTAATAAACTTGACGTCTTTCTGGTTTTCGTCTGCATTCTTGGGCGCAGCAAGTTTTATGAGGTGCTTGGGTGCGAGTGACGGGTCAAACATCAGATCTGGTTCCTCCGTGTCTGGCATCTAAAATGCTCCTTTGGGATGCGCTCAATGAGGTCAATTCAGACGTTAAGATAATATCATTACAGGACCCTTTCACCAGCCTTCACGAAGATGGTGGTTAAATGTGTGGATTGGACATGAATCGTTTACCCCATTCCATAAGTGAGTGCGCGGTTAAGAGAAAGATAGGTTGTTGATTTTCTGCCTCTATTTTCAGCGCAGCGCGACTGCCAAGGGCTTCCCGTCACATTGATTGCAAAGTTACCTTTGAATCCCACTAGCGGAAGCCGCGCACAATGCCTTTGAAATACGCTCTCCAATTCAGTCCTCGTAGGTAACTGCTTCCTTGGCATCGAATGATTTGGTGTAAGATCCTGTTATGCCTTTCATCAAGTGCTCGCAGAGCGCGCACGGTGCACATTTGGGTTTTTGTGCAGGTCTATTTTCAACACTTGGCCTTGCAGCAATCAAATACGTAAAATATAGACGCCCTAAGAGCCGGCTTATTTCTTTCAGCTTTCTCTAGTCAATTAAATTTGGCTGACTGAAAGCCATCAAATTCATGTATTGACAGAATATGGGTGATGTACGCTTGCAAATGCAGCACATTACCACGTCATCAATTATGCTTAAAACCCTGTTCACGGGTGAAATATTAATTCATTAAACCCTTGAGATGACCTGACACTGTCCAAGGCTTCAGTCTTATGTCATATGTTCTCAAAGGGGGCCTTGAACTCCTTGCAGGTGCTAACCACGACACAGCTGTTACATCTGAAATGATGTCAAATCATATCTAAAGTTCCATCATCACACTACTGGCTTACATAATGAATTAACACACCCTCTAGGCCTTCACTATTGCAACAAGTGATCTCTTAAATGAACTTGATCTCTGTCCACGAGTCTAGTCTCTGTGGATTTGTTTGCGTTGCAAAGGATTTGATCTGAAGTCCCTTTGTCAATGCTGTCACGAACAGAATAGCAATTTAATGCCTACATGTGGATAGGTTTTGTTCCGTGGCGGCAAATTTTGCCGAGCTTTCTTGCATATTAATTAAGCAATCCAAGTCCCGCTTGTGACTTTAATGCCTAGTAAACCGTAGGAATCAAACAATGAACAGCTAGAGCTATGCCTTTAAAATCAGTTTTGCTATCGTAGTTGTGACCACATTGTGCTACCAACGATTAGCTGGCCATGCCAGTAACTCCATCTAGACAATTTGCCAATCGGCACAGTTAAGCGACCCAAAACCGTTCCACAAGTACCGTTTCAAGCACAAACGCAGTACTAATGACCACATTTAAACGTCATCAACTTATATTGCATGAAACTACATTGCGTATGGATCATTTTAGTACACAGTGATATGCGTGAATCAAATGGCAAAGTCCGAAGCATTGTGCTTGTCACGACATCAGGCAACAGACCTAGTTTTGCTGAACCGATTATGAGCGGGCGAAAGCCTATGCCACTGAAGTCAAAGCGACCGAATGACAACCCAATACATGGGCGATTCTGGCTGTCACTGCCACGAAAAATACACATTCCAAGGCGTAGTAATAGTCGATCTGCATAATAAAGAAGAGGTCAGGGCTTTGCTGTGCAAAATGCAATCTGCACTTTGCAACAGATCGACGGTTGATTAAAGATAATTAGTGTGCACGAAGGTCGTTTACAATTGGTCTAACCATGTCCTTTTTCCTTAGTCACAATGACGTGAAGCAGCGGTCTTGACTATGTAGCATTTCTAGAGTAGCCCTTTGCTTGGCAACTTGATTTCCAAGCTCGGAAGCCTAGCCCGAGCTGCATCGACGCCTTACTTACCATGCCAAATGCCATGGCGCCATGGCAAGGACCGATGATTTGCAACGTCATGCTTCACTTTCCTCTCTCAAGTTTCCTTGCCTTACACAGCAAGTTTTAAAAACTTGCCTTCGTCTTGTCAACCGCTGCAAATTGCCTACAAAACCATTCTTATCTACTTAGCGACTACCATCTTCGTTCTCTTTCTATAACCCGTAGTTTACTTTTCCGTGGCATGTTATGGATAGTAACGCGTGTAAAGCGCAACAATGCAATCATTTACGACCCAAGGAGAGAAGAGGACAGAAACAGGAACGCCAACTTCGACATACTCCAGTATGCTGGCAAAATTACAACGCATTCTCTCTGTGGTGCCTCAGATCTCTTTATCACAACACCACAGTAGTACAATGGATCAAAAATTCAAGTGGTTTTGCCACGATAGGTAGTCGAATTAACTCCCTCACTCTGTCGATTTTGTTCTTACACCTGTGTGCGGCGGATCCACGCAACAGAGGACCAGCAATTGTACCTGCATCGTAACCTTAGCCTTCAAATTTGTCCTCACTGCCACCATGCTGTAGCTCTATCACTTGTTAGTAAAACCAGGAGATTAGATAAAAGCGATGTGTGGATACTGCCTTAGAAGACTCGACAGACGGTCTGTCATTTTCTTGATTTCACTGTGATTTGTCACTGAGATGCTGTCCTGGGCACCTCAAAGCCTTATGTAATGTGCTATCTTGATGGCAAAATGAGCGGGATAGGGAGCAACGCTGACCATGATTTACTGATTAATGGCTGCTAAAAGGGAGACAGGTAGAAGCATCGCTGTCTCAAAAGTGATTGTACACAGACGTATGAAGAGGGTTATGTCACATACTGGAAGTACTACCTAAGAAGACTAAACCGATCTGTGTTTGGCTTTTCGAGCGATTACACCCCAATCGGAATTGTCTACAACGTGTTCAGACCTTTTCTGGTGTAATTGTTCGCCATAACTTCGTCTGGTATTTTTTATCGTTCATTAATGGTCAAATATCTCTGATTTGAAGAAGTTAAGCACTCCATCCTTGATTTAGCAACCAAAAAGCCTATCGCTAGGATTCCTACAACATCTGCACCAGATGTTGCTGACTAGACTGACCAAGAAATGACACGCAAAATCAGTTGTTCCCTGGACTCCGAAGAAACGATGACCCGGGACCCAGACTGAATAATAGCAAAACGTAGAAGCAACTTATCACTACACTCAAGCTGGACAGCAAGTAGCCTAAATAAGACGATATTTACTATCTATGTACAAATCCGATCTAATAGATTGCAATCCTTGACTGCTAAAATGGAGTCACGTTTGCTCGTCACCATTGCAGCCAATTATGCCAAACAGTCGCCACGCTTCATCCAATCCTGCAGAAGACTTTGCCAACTCTCTAATCGGAAGCATTTTTTGCTAGTGTTTGCCTAGTTTGACTTCCATCGATTTCAGAATTCACTGCTGGTATTGCCTGTGAATGGTCATTACCCTGGCTAAAGTAGTCCTCGTCGCCGTGGTGACCGAATCACTGTGCTGTAGGGTGTGTAACATGCTGTTGAATGAGTACTTTTAGATTTTCTTCCCTAAAAAAGTAATTTTTAACTGCCCTAACTACCTAACATGGAGCATAGTGAAGAATGCGTCAGGCCCAAGGTGAGGAAGAAGGATAGCAGAAAGGTGACGCGTTCATACAGGTGGCATTTGATCGACTTGTAAATAGCGAGGGTATGTGAAGAGCACAACAAAGGCCCTGTGATGCTTCGGATGTCCGTGGAACAGCAATGGTTTCTGATGTCCTTCAGTCTATCCACACACACACGGCACACGTTCACCAAGGCACTGAATGAAAATGAAGTGCGCCATAACGCCGGTACATGTTGACCTCTGCTGTAATACAATCGTGTCGAAACCTAACCAGTTACCAAAATACTCTAAATAACAATTAAGGAAATCTTGCTTTTGTGAAAGCAGGGTTTTTTTCAAACAGGGTTTGAAACACACTTCACATTAGAGGCTTCAGGGTGTTCCAAAAACAGGCCAAACATCAAGTGCCTTAATAGCATGTCTAACCCTTCGACTGACCTTATTTGCCAGCATGATTTGCAGAGCAGGCCAACGGTCCCAGAACCCTTTCGTACACCTACCGTATCTTCTCACCATTGTTGGAAAAGGAACGACTCGACATAATGCTGTACGATGCGTGATCAATCCCATCAACATTCTAGGCCCCATTACATCAAGTGCTGGCGGAACTTGCAAGAGGCCTTAATTCTGATAGCAGTCTTGTGCGACCGGGAATGATATCAGACATATTTTCGTGGAGGTAAACACAGAGTAGGCCACCGGATATATAGGGGTTGACAAACTTCTCAAAAATTTGTTTAAAGTGAACTTTAAAGCATCCACCGCTCTAACAGACGGAATGTCGGTTCATTTATTTTAATGACATATTGGAGTCCAATGCATCACGTCTGCTTTGTGATCATTCAATGCGAAGACGAATCGTGTCGTGAGTCCTTCCTGAAGTGGTAGAGTGTCACATTGTTGTAGCGGAATAGGCATTACAGACGCCAAACATAGTTGATGTATATGGCTATCTGTCCATGTAGTCTAACAATAAGTTGACCAAATTATCGAGGCGGTGCATCAGCACAAAGTCGTCTTTACTCTGTCTAATCATTCCGGAACCTAATTCAAAAAATTTTAATGGATTACATGACGAGTATATCTTCATAATTCGCATTGTATGGTAGGTAGAATCTTTGGGTTGATGACTAGATTATAACAGCACAGCATGGCTATATCTCAATATGAGCTAACCTATAATTCGCGGGATTACAGGCACTTAGAGCAGCAAGGGAAGAATCATTCCTGTCACCAGTGAAAGTACAACTGCGTAGATCTTCGTCTGTGTTCGTAGATTCGGTCGGAAATGAATCTGCACCTCATCTCCAACCCACCCCTCTGGATGCTAAAGTTGTTTTAGGAGGCAATCGGTCATTACGGTATCCAGCGCGGATACTGTGTATCCGTGCAAAGAGACAAAAAATAAAGCCGACAACGTTAAGGAGGGAGAAGTCCATTCCACGTGGTTAGAGCGGATACCATTCATTATGTGGTCTCCAAAGGTGGTCCTTGAAAGCTCTAGAAGCTATGTTGTACTCGTTCTCCTAGGTTCACCTCCATAATCGTTGTCTTTCAAAGAACACGATTCTCGTGGCGCAATTAACCACATCTGCCACCAACACCGTTGATGATGTAGAGGAAATGTGCTCCTAGTTTACATAAACATCATCAATTTGCCCTGTCCTTAATGCCACCAAAGCCGATAAAGAATTTTTTATCGAATCATACAAATCCTTACAAGAAAGCAAAGGACGAAACAGGAGGAAATAAACTCATTGCCTTCCCACAGAAGTGCGTTTGATTGTCTTTTTGGGTCAAGTGCAAAGCATAGATTGTTGCGCATAAATTAACACTATAGATTTATTCCGCTATTGTTGTGCCAACATGCGATGTTCATGGTATTTATTTTGCTTCGGCCCTTGCACCCTTTCCATGGGTACACATAGTTGATGAAGGCATTTTTGGTGATGAGATGGTGGTATTTGACCCAAGGTAAAGTAATGAGTAGACGCGATGCGTTTCGTCACGAGCTCTACGTTCGCCGTCGCAATGCATTATTTCAAAATGACATTAAGGCGAACAAAATAAGAGGAATGCTAAACGAATGCCATCTACATCATCATCACGACCTCCCACGAGCTTTGGAAAGGTAAACAATTGTCCAACTGAGTATAAAGGAACGCGATGAAGGTGGTGTCCACTACGTTTATGTGCGGTTGCTGTTAACACCACTGATCTACAACATGCAATCACCCTCAAGCCTGATCTACCTTCTTCTCCTCCTTACTTTCATCTTACACCGCGTCTCCTCTGACGTGGTGCCAGATGGAGAAGTGGCCCGAAGATTGAAAGCAGATCTGTTTGAGGCGCCTACATATTTAGGGGATGAGGAACTGACCGAGGTGATTGGGGAGGACACAGAAAAGGAAGAGGAGCTGGTCGAAACACTCACTGAGTCTGGCGGGCAGAAGGATGTGCTTGCACCGGCTGGATGGCGTCGCTTCCGACGGAGGCTCAACCGTGCTATTCGAAGGATCGGTGACGCTGTTCGAAAAGTCTACAGAGGACCTTGGAAAGCCTGTTACCCTTCATGCCCTAAGGAGGCTCCAAAGCGAGGTCATTGGGATTCCTAGGTGGCTGGATTTCGCGACATTCTGCTGTATGTGGAGGGAATTAAACAGTACTCTGTGATGGAACTTGAGCTACCGAAATGTATTTTAATATGCATAATTGACTTGTTGTAAATTATTTGGAACAATTTGGTTAGCAGCCTACTTGTGCATTTCTTCTTAAGTGAGTTTCGGAAGGCATTTAATGATAACTTCAACAAACATTTGATTGGCCCAACTTAAATATCTGTCGGTACGCAGGACTCAAGGTTGTCAAGTTATTCAGAATCCATGAAGCACTTCTGTTGGTTGACAGCTGACGTTTATCTCCTATTGAAAGGGACCCTCATGCCCTTAGGAAGGCAGACCATTCAGTGGCACTAAAATCTTGATTTCAATCAGCAACGTTACTATTTACTATGACTTTTTGGCAAAACAACTTGAGAGACTATCAAAAGTGGATTAGCATTACAAGAGTAGTAAATTGACAGAACTCACTTGTCTAATACAGACAGTGTAGGCAGGAAGTAATACAGATTTGTCGAGGTTTTCTGAACGTAATCCACTCAAACGAGCACACCTCACTGTCTAGCAGTCTTATGAAGTTATTCGAACCTCTTTTCCATTTACTGTCCCATAACCCTTCTCCGCATCTTATTCTTTCTCCATTTCTTGAGTTCTCTTAAGACTCTTTTAATGCGCTCACCGATCCTTCGTAAAGCACGAGTAGTCCTCTGATGAATTTGCCGCCACCTAGTCGGTGCGAGCGCATCCCTACGTCCACCGCCTTTATTTAAGATTTCGATCAACCCTTCGTCATTATCTTGGACCTTTATCTCAGACAGCTTTTTGCCCTCCAGTAACGACCAACTCCTCGAATGGATCCCCATTCAGTATCTGTGTAGTCCCACTTATCGGCACTAAAACAGAGAAGACGCGATACGAGGTGAGATGTAAGGTGGAAATGGTGGACCAGAATAGTGTGAGGACTTGCAGTGGGTTCTGATGTCAATAAGTACCGCGCACACTATGCACCCGTAGGTTCGGTAACGCATTCGTTTGGCTCTCCGAAACCATTGTTTACAAAAGTGGACGAATCGTATGGGCATAAACATTGTGAAAATAAAAATGCTGACGTTAGTTGGTGCACCTATGCATCGATGGATATGCAGACATCATCGGAGAATGGAGAGACTAATAACTACGTATAGTCCGGCACTCTTATGGTGAACCAGCGTACTTTAAGCTACTCGAGCTTATTAAATTTGGAATGTGTTACAGTAAGTACTATTAATCATGAGTAAAAACAAGCATCTTTTATATCTACAATTGCTTCAGTGTATATTTTAATTAGCCAATAGGAAAACAAGAAAGCCATGAATTACTTTAAAGACTTTGGAAGACCATCAGTAACAATCAATGATCGCATACGACCTTGTAACATCTTGAGAAGGCGTCAGATTTTGCAGACATTTTAATTCATTCAATGCTCAGACTCATATTAGATCAGTCTCGCATCAACCATAGTTATTTTATCAAGATTAATTCAAAAAGGTACTTAACAAATAGCAAACATATTGGTCTTATGCACATCACTATGTGGTGCGTGTTGTGTTTTCAATGCCCAATCCCCACCAGGTGCCTATTTTGTTTACTTTTTCACCACGTATAATGACACCTGATCTTTGGAACAAATTACATTTTACAGCAACGTCAAGTAAAAGTTGTGCGCGCTTCTCAGGCTCAAAATCCACCTATTCTCGAATCCAGACTACCCCTAATGACCTCAACAGACGGAAGCGGATGCACATTAGCACAACACCATAATGGTGACTGGATGGTTCTCATGAGGCCTTAGTGCACTGCGAAACGTAGAGATTATCCCGGATTCGTTGCTCGGGAATTCGACCAATAGTGCCGATGACCCGTGAATGTTCGAATGCAGCACAGCTCAGATCATGATGGCTAATGCAAAGGGGCAGCCAAGGAAAGCGACAGAACTGAAAAGTCTTTGGGGAGAAAAGACTTCAGGGACGCCTCAGATCACTGCGTCCATTTCTTGACCAAGCCGCTTTAGCCGTACTTATTGTGCAAATTAAAGTCCAATTCAAAAATCTTCATAATTGCGCGGCATGATCAACTGAGGGCCATAACTAGCTTTCGCATAACCACACTACACATCGCATCGTACTCGTTGCGGTGCAACCATTCGCTATGGATAATCATTATCTTTATCACACTTCCATTGATGGCTCACCAACCATTCTATGCGTGGGTCTACAGACATTTCAACACTCATTTCCGTTTTATTGCCTTTAGCGATTCTTAGCGCTCAACTAGATGGACGTCAGCTGCAAATTACTGCATCTACCAAGGCATGCTCTAAATTGTGCTATTTAAAACTTAAAAATACGCTAAAATTTACAACATTACAGAAGATGTCTTGCTCATGGTTAGTCTTCTTAAGGCCATCAATCATCTCCCACACCTCCAAGGTCGCTGTCAAGGCTACTAATATCAGAGTGGTCAGCGCCTCTTTGTTACTATTAGGCTAGTGTCTGCCTCTCCAGTGGCACTACAATAGCACATTGAATACTCGAGCTGAAGTTGATAATTGATAAAATGCTACAACCTCACGAGCAAGCCAAACGGTGTGATAGCAACTAGGCATCCATGCAGCTCAAGAGCACATGTACTGGGATGTAGAAAGTATCAGTATCTGAAGCGAGAAGCAGAGCGATCGGTTGCAATGAGTAAACTCATGTTACAATATGCTGATTTCTATTTTATAGGCCTATCAAACCGTTTTTATAGCAGTAAGAAGAGGCCACCCACGCGTCATTCGCAGACATGCGCATCGCGCAAAGAGGACCTTCATGCTTTACGATGAGGAATTACAAGTCGTCTGTGTTAATCTTAGCTATAGATATGACTTAACATCAGTTGAAACAGGCGCAAAAGATAATATTACTATTAGGCTTTAAAAACCTTCTCCGCTACGATATCATGGACCATGTTTTGCCTGCAGCACTAGAGTTTTTCTGGCTGTCCGTCTATGCAAATCAGCATGGGTCAGGATATGCAAGTTATATCAATTCACACAACTTCGCTATAATTTCAAACATGAATGTTTCCTTTTTCGAGGGAAATTCCATAAAATAATCCACACATCTTTGATGTCAGTTGCACTATATGACCAAACAAAAGCTCGAGTACATTAATTAGCTAACAAAACATCAGTCGACCACCAAATATGGCAAATTTTTGTACCTTCTTTTTGTACACCACCTTGAATGTAATTGCATTCACTTTTCTCGCAATACTTTGTTTGAACTACCGGTTTCGGTCAGGGTCGCAGAGGTAGCCGCATTGGCCTAGCCGCGTAGGCTGGCCTAGGGCCAGGTCAGCAAATTATTCTCCTCTGCCCGTTGAATACATATATATTCTACTCTAGCATTCTGCCTTCTTTTGCCTTCCAGAGAGCCTCGGGACGCTACATTGGTGGCAGCGGAAAGCTGACTTGACTCTACAGGGTTTTATCCCGATCTCTACCACCTCTGGCATGTTGCAGCAATGCGAAAGACGCGCATGTGCCACGGATGGGCCAAGAGCGGCGTCTGCCTCCGGCATCTATCCCATCTCCGTGTTCTACACGAAAGCTATTAACAACTGAAGCGACACTAGCCATGGACCACCTGAAAAGTTTTATCACGAAGATTACCCCAAATGTACTTGCTTAAGGAGGTCGGCGTGCTAACGTTTCCACATGGATATACTGATGGTCGGCAGAACCACTTACTCTGAGCTTCGTTCCCAAGCCCAACAAAACTTGAAGTGCAATGCACTGCCAAGAGGGATCACTGACGTTGGTATCAAGCATCGCCTCAATCGCGTCAAATGCCGGCGACTGGCATGGTTAGCTCGTGAGTGCTTCTTGCAGAACTGACTAAATTGTGATGGCTGACGCGGGAGGTGTACCTAAGGGCACGACGGGGACGAGGCTTGAAAGAGGAGAGGGGCAATGTATACCTTGTTTGTTTGAACTATCGGTTTCGGTGAGGGTGGCGGACGTGGTCGTATTGGCCTAGCTGCTTAGGCTGGCAGTTTATTTCCTTCTGTTCGTTGAAAAAATACATTCTATTTTAGCATCCTGCCTTCTTTTGCCTCCGAGGAAGCTTTGGAACGCTGCAGTTTCCACTCTGTTATAGAAGCCTTTTTCTTTACCTAGCCGCAACTTTGCTGTATTCGGGTTTGTCTAGAAGGCAGTCAGAGAGATCAATGATGAAAAAGGCAGAAAATTGTTCCCAAACGTAGAAAAAATCAAGATGCACGTAGAGCCTTTGACTAAAATCGTAACAAGGCAGTGTTAATTCACTTGAAACGCTTAGCTGCTTTTTCTCCACAATGTCTTCTCTTTCTTTATCTACCGGCCAAACAGCTCAAGCAGAACCTCCACACATCAACAATATGGCAGCATTCTGGAAAGAATACTAAAACGCTTTAAAACTAGAATTGCTTTCGTACATTAAGACATACATTTTTGCTATTTATATCATAAGAAAATTCGCGCACATTAATAGGAATATGCTACCTGCAGTCTTTCTCGATTTTTGTTGTAAATGGCAATGGAGTAGTTTTATCCTCCTTGAGCCATGAAACAGTAAGTTGACCAATGCGCTGAGATTCCACTTTCAAAGTGGCATGCTTACGGATCGGAACACAATCAAAAGACTGTTCAAATGGAGGATGCTGTCTTGCTGCTTGTTAGGCTCATGTGTAGCAAGGCGATTTACCAATGCTAACCATACTATCTGTTATTCGTTAGGTTGCATTTTTATCCAGATATAACATAAAATACACAGTAAAACGCAATGCTATGTCCATAGCAATAGCTTAATTGATGCGAGACAAGAAATGTGGCAAATAAAGTTTGTGGTCATACTAGTAAATTAGGAAGTAAGTTATTGTTCTTACTAAGCTATAATGCTCATACATTCTAGCAAATAAGATCGGATTAGAATTTTGGATTTTGAAAGCAGCAATTCGGACAATAATGATTTTCGTTTAAAGTAGCATAACTGGGACTCTGACACAAAGAACATATGTCTTCAGCACTCCAACTAAAGATATACCAATGAATAACGCAAAATACATGTTCATTCCGCTGCATTTTAAAACACCGTAAAATGCCCTGCGTTACTTACTTTGAGTCTTAATCCAATTCAACCGGTGCATAATTATTCCTTTGGATTCCGAGCAGACAGTCTCACTAACCTTTATGCAAGCGCAGGTGATACCAGTGACAGCATTGGACAGTCTCTGCTATCTACTGATAAGATCTGGAACCGCAAGCAGTGCCTACCTTAAAGCCCAAACCTGCTTTGGAGGAAGCTGTTCCGCTTTGTTGGTGCTAATGTGTGACGGCGATTTCCTCGACAGTAACAATAACTGTAATTAACACAGCTCATTATAATGCATGGTATACCCCAAACGTGTATGGCTTATAGAAATTGAATAAAATGAATCAATTAAACTAAAAAAAATCCATGTCAAAGCACAAGTGTTAGACAACAAATGGGACCCTACTCGCAGGTTTCTATTGTCTTGCGGTCACTCACCTGTCTTCGCAGACCTGCATTGCCACATCCAATCCAGTGCTTGAGCGCGTACAGGAGGTGCGTCTTTGACGACCGAGTTCGCTGTGCTGCGATTCTACCCAAACCCACTTCTAATAACGCCAAAGATATTGAAACACAGCTGACTGCGATTCGTCCGTAAAGTAAATATTAAGGGAATGGATGGTTCCAAACAGCAAGTCTGCGTCGATGCTTGTGCTCTTGTAAGAGATCAGAGTCAACCATTAACTTTGCTTAAAAGTACGGCTGTTAACGTCTAAGAACGCATGCTCTATAAAGCAAAGTTTTGATTTGATTTGGGAATTTTGCGGACCAACACTACTCCGTGGTGAAGATATTCATAGTTGCAACAAAAGCAAATTCAGCAAAGAAAAAAGTTGCTCTTGACGTTAAAATGAGGCCGATACAATTATCTAAAGGCGTTCCTCATCTTGCAACTACCTGATGTTTCTCCCATAAATATTTGATGAGACAAGACCTCATTTGAAGAACGATCGCACCTTGCGCATTCTGCCTTCACGGCAAAGTATACTTGCTACCATGCAGGCATGGGCCTGCATTCCAACTTGCGGTGCTTTGAGGTGAGATAGCTCTAGAACAGCTAAAGCCGGCGTCCTTAACACATCATCAAAAAGCAAGTTTTAATCAGCCTAACATCGCTATTATGATACGCAAAACCAACTAATTTTGGGGGACTTCGAGCACACAAACTTGAAAGATTTACTGATCAGTTACATGGGTTGCTGTTCAGCCAATAGAACTAATGCGAGTGTAGCTTTTGTGCGAAACAAATTCCAACTCAAAAATGAGGCCAATAGTTCTGAAACGTTGATTATTTTGTATCAAGTAGCAAAATGCCCATCGTATAAAGACTAGATGACCCCCTGGTCAATTAGTTGGCTGATTGATCCACTAATCGACTAACCGACGTAAAAAGGTTCACAGTTCTTAGAAAGGGCGTTGCATCCTTATTAGTTCCGCAGATGCATTCGGGCACTTAGACATCGACCCATATTGACGCAGAAAGGGACGATTCCATGCAGTTCTCCGACATCAATGTTAAAAATCCTGGTGAAATCAAGTTAAATAAAGATGTAACCCAATAATGCGCTATCATGATTCTTGTTTCGTGTGGTTGGGCGTTTCGTGTGGATTTTTTAAGAGTCCATCAATGCAACATATGCACACAATGCAAATTTTGTGAATTAAAAGGTAATTATTATACCTGATGACATGCGCCTGGACTTTGTAAATGCTGCAGTAGTCATGATTAAAGGACTGCTAATCCATATCTCAGCATCACGATGCTGGAAACGTGTTTACGCACATGGTTCAAATGCTGACTGCTAAAGTGCTTCAACTTCTAGCATTACTAGTGGCTTTGAAAGGCATCTTCAATGGTAAATTTAGTTGAGTTAAGGAGGATAACTAACCTGCCTACGAAAGGGTAATCGCTTGCGCGGTAAACTACCAAAGTTACTATTACAGCCTCAGCAACTACCCAATGTGGCAAACGAGGTATATTAGCTAAACGACATTTAAGGTAAATTAAGAGCGCTCGGTCATTTACTACGCAATCACATGCGCAATCTAAGCATACAGCACACTGTATTGGACGAATCATTCACTCCCAAGTGCTTATTGCTACCAAAGAATTATCGCCCATAATGGTAGAGCCACTAGATCTCTTGAATCGGAAGAGTTGTGGCACTATCTTTGTTGTAATGAAGGTAAATAGTGAGACGATTGCAAGGAAGTGTGTTCATACAACGTCTGATATAAAGCAGCAGTAGTGAAATATACGTATGTGAGCGGTGTGTACTGGAGTCGGACCAGTTTGGCAGAGCAATGTCTGTCTGCGCTCGTTACTCCTTCCAAATTAGGCAACGGACATTTTTTCCTCTCAGTTTAGAGGTGATTGGGTTTATAAGCCTAATTGATAAGAAAAAGACTGTTGTCATTTGTGACGTCAATCATAAAAGCTATTTTTCTACTTGGCTCAGTAAAAATAGCTTGTAAGGACAATGCTAGGGAGTCAGTTGCAACTTCGACAGCATAATAAAACGGTTTTGTAGTATATCGGCATGGTATTGTTGAGGCATGGGTGGATTTGGAACAGACTTAAAGGGGACACGGAAGTTGCTCCATCTCGCGCCTTAAAATCCAAATAAAGGAGAGGGCGGGAAACGTACTTCTACGTGGACGAGTCTTTGATGAATGCTTGGCTACATATTCCTTTGGTAATCGAGTTTTAGTGTGTAGGCATTCTGACTGCATCCTTTGTTGGACATTGGAGCATGCGATCAAGCGTTGGCTAAAATGGATCTATTTGGATGATGACCTGGTAATGTGCCGCAT